>JAZDUA010000420.1:995000-1371358 GCA_038098605.1 Gryllus longicercus | reverse complement strand
AGGAATAATGTCCACGGGGAGATAAAGCGTATGGTGAGTTCCATGAGAGCTGACTTTGATGAGATGGTGGACATGGAGGAGTCACTATCTGTAATTAGCTCGAAGACAGTTGAGGCGGAGACGCAGACTTCACCGCAGACATGGGGTGTCGATCCCAATACCGATGGTTATGGAGGGCCCTCGACAGCAGCAGCGGAGTTGTAGCCGGCGGGGAACAATGTAATTGGCCCGAAGACTGTTGAGGCGAGGATACGGACTCTGCCGCTGACGTCGGGTGTTGGCCGGAATTCTGATGATCGTGGTAGGTCCTTGGTGGCTGCGGCGGAGTTGCGAACCGCAGTTAATGATGTGATTTGCCTGAGGACGGTGGAGGTGGAGACGCAGGCTTCACCGCAGACTTCTGATATTGGCACGAATGCTGATGATTGTGGTGGGACCTCGACAGCGACGGCGGAGTTGCGGACCGCAGTAGGCGGTGGACGAACTTCGTCGCGGAAACTGAGACCGCTGAAATCTACGGGAGTGGCAGAGAAGAAGCTATCAGAGTCTGTGCAGGGAAGGAACATTCAACATGCTGAAGTTCCTCAGGCACTGCACAAACCGTCTGATGATACACCATACCAAAACCATGAGATGGATTGGCATGTCGTAGGGAGGAAGAGACCGAGGCCGCCAAAGCCGCACTCTTATCGCCCCGAATGCGTTGTTGTTAAGGCAAATGACGGAGGCCCTTCCTATTCTGACATTCTAAGGCAGATCAAGGGCGACCTATCTCTGAAAGATGCTGGTGAGAACGTCGCAAAGGTGAGGAGGAATGCAGCCGGATACCTGCTGCTGGAGTTGCGGAAATCTGCAGCAGCCTCCGAGATATCTGTAGCTATATCCAGAAAACTGGGCGAGTTAGCAAGAGTAACGACACGGAGAGACGAAATGACTCTCGAGATTCGCGACCTTGACGAGCTGACAACGGCGGCTGAAGTCTGTGAAGCTGTAAGCGGGGAATTGAAATCACCTGTTGAGCTAGCAAGTGTCATATCCGTGTGGAGGACTTACAGAGGCACACAAACTGCAGTGGTCCGTCTACCGACGGAACTAGCCAGGAGGGCATTGAAGAGCGGCCGAGTTCGCATTGGGTGGGTGAACTGCCGCGTTAGAGAGAAAGTAATTGGGCGGAAGTGTTATCGTTGTTGGGCGTTCGGACATCTGGCGCGCGACTGCCAAGGGACGGACAGGAAATCGAAATCCTGTCACCGATGCGGAGAAGACGGCCACTTACGTCAGGCCTGCAAAAGCTCTGAGGCGAGGTGTGTGCACTGCAAAGATAAGAGGAACCACCCGACGGGGAGTTTCACGTGTCCGGCGTACCAAGTAGCAATGAAGGCAATGGAAAACAGAAAATGAGAGTTCTCCAGCTAAATTTTAATCATTGCCAGGCGGCCCAGGACCTTCTGCAACAAACGGTGAGAGACCTTAAGATCGATGTGGCGATTCTTTGCGAGCAGTACACGAACATGGAGGGCCCTACTTGGTTTTCAGACAGGTCAAGTCGAGCCGCGATATGGACTTACGGTTTGCGTCAGGTCCGGGAAGTCATAACTGTACCATCGACCGGCTTTACCAGGGTTAAGGCAGATGGCATATACATTTACAGTGTATATGCACCCCCTAGTCTCTCAATACCCGAATTCGAAACGTTGCTGAACAGTCTGGTGGCCGATGCACGAGGACGGAGACCCCTTATCATCGCTGGCGATTTCAACGCATGGGCTACAGCGTGGGGCAGCAGGGTAACGAACCGAAGAGGAGAGGCCCTTCTAGACCATCTAGCCTCACTGGACGTTGTCCTAGCAAATACCGGGAACTCTCCAACCTTCTCCCGAAATGGCGATAGCTCCATAGTTGACTTGACATTCGTTAGCGAGTGCATTGCTCGCTCGGGTCTAACCTGGGTTGTGAGCGACCAATACACTCATAGTGACCATCATGCTATTCTCATGGAGATGGGTAAACCCGAGAAACGTCGGACACTGCACCAGCCCAGTCGCAAGTGGAGCACGAAAAAACAGGACACGGAGGCCCTCGTCGCCATGATGGAAGATGTGACCATATCTGAAGGACCACCGGAAGAGCAGGCAGAGGAACTCATGACGCATGTTGTCAATGCATGCGATGCCTCTATGCCGAGGTGCTCACCAAGCGACCGCCGACCACCTGTTTACTGGTGGAACGAAGAAATTGCTCAACTGCGCAGGAAATGCATCAAGAGCAGACGTCTGTGCCAAAGAGCAAGGAGCCGGCCCGACTCTGAGAGGTTGCGGGAACAACACCGGAATGATCGCAACGCCTTGAAAAAGGCCATCAAAGCAGCAAACGTCTCTGTTGGCGTGAGCTGTGTCGAGAGGTTGATGAGGACCCATGGGTCAGGCCGTACAAAATCGTTATGACCAAGCTGAATGGCGCGGTCAACATGTCCCCGACCTGTCCAAACCTACTGCAGAACATCGAGGCCACTCTCTTCCCGATCCAGACGGAGACGAACCACGCAGCCCCGATACATCGACCCACGGACGTGCCCCCAGTCAGCCCGGATGAACTTCGGAATGCTTGCCGCGGGATCCGAGACACTAAAGCTCCGGGTCCGGACGGAATACCAAATGCAGCTCTGAAGGCTGCCATCGAAGCTCGCCCAGACCTCTTCTTGGGCGTTCTAGACAGATGTCTGAGGGAAGGTTCCTTATCGAGCTGCTAGAAACGACAGCGGCTAGTGCTCTTGCCTAAGGGCAAGAAACCACCATGCGACTCGTCATCTTACCGCCCGATTTGCCTGTTGGACACAGGTAAAATTCTGGAGCGAATTGTTTGCAGCAGACGTGAGACCTTCGTCGAAAGCAACAGCGACCTTTCCGATAATCAGTTCGGTTTCCGAAAGGCGCGCTCAACAGTGGAGGCAATTGGTAAAGTGGTGAGCATTGCTAGAGAAGCCATATCAGGAGCACGCTGGAGTAGGGGCACTAAGAAGTACTGCGCCGTCGTGACCTTGGATATTAAAAACTCCTTCAACTCAGCGAGGTGGAGCTGCATTCTAAATGCCCTTCATCTCCTGGAAGTCCCAGTGTACATCAGGACAATCATCAGCGACTACTTCAAAGATCGAGTCCTGTTGTACTACACAGATGACGGTCCGAGGAGCTATGACGTGACGGGTGGTGTTCCACAGGGGTTGGTTCTGGGTCCCTTACTTTGAAACATCATGTACGATGCGGTACTGAGATTGGAGTTACCACATGGCGCGGAGACCATTGGCTTCGCTGACGACGTGGCGCTTTTTCGTAGTGGACAAGCACCTGGAGGACGTTACCCTCGTGGCCAACCGCTCCATCGCGATAATTCGCCGGTGGCTGTCTTTGGTCGGGCTGGTCCTGGCCGATCACAAAACTGAGGCAGTGCTGATTACCAGCAGGAAGACACGGGAGACCATCACCCTCAGAGTGGGGAGACACGAGATCCAGTCCGGGCCACACCTGCGGTACCTCGGGGTATGGATCGACGCGTGTCTCCATTTCGACGAACATCTTCGACTCGTTAGCCAGAAAGCGGATGGTGTGATCTCTGCCCTGTCGCGCATTATGCCGAACACCGGTGGCCCCAGGCAAAGCAGCTCCTCGCGACCGTGGTTAGCTCGACCCTGCTGTATGGAGCGCCCATTTGGGCCAGCACCCTGGCAACAGCAGCATACGCCAGGAGGACCATATCCGTCTACCGTCGGAGTGCTCTGAGAGTGGTCTGTGCGTACCGCACGGTGTCATATGACGCCGTATGCGTAGTAGCAGGAATGACGCCTATAGAGATTCTGGCGGACGAGCGCCGACGGATCTACTATCAGGGAAGACACGGCTCGCGAATAGAAGCCCTCGCTGCGCTGGAAGAAGAGAAGATGGAAACGATGAGACAGTGGCAAAACCGCTGGGACGCAACGCTGAACGGCAGGTGGATCCACCGTCTTATCCCACGGATCAGCGAGTGGGCGTCGAGGGTTCACGGAGAAGTGGACTTCTTCGTGACTCAGTTGCTGACGGGGCATGAATGCTTTAGAGCGTACCTGCACCGATTTAAGCTCGATGACGACCCGACGTGTCCAGCTTGCCCAGGACAGGAGGAGAATGTAGAGCACGTGATGTACAACTGCCTGCGATTCTCAGGAGAACGAGACCAGCTGCAGGAAATCCTGCAACAGCGCCTGACACCGGAGAACACCATCCCATTGATGATGACCACGGAAGACAGATGGGCCGCAATTGCGACGTACGCTGCCCGGGTCATGCGACGCCTCAGAACTGAAGAGCGTGCGAGAAGTGGAAGCCAATAAAGGCGTAAAGGAGGAGGGCTAGAATAGCCCCACCACACCACCTAAGGAAGTAATGCCTGACGGCGGTTCCGTAGGTGGGGCGAAGGACGTAGGGTTTTAGTGGGTATTATCTACGGATGAGTCCCACACGAATCATCCCGGATATGTGAGTCTGGGTCGATGGTGCGTAAATGTATTTCCCGCGTCGTTAAAAAAATAAAAAAAAACACTCGCACACACACGCACACTCGCACACACACTCGCGCACACTCACACACACACTCGCGCACACACACACACAGTCGCACACACACACACACACTCGCGCACACACACACACAGTCGCACACACACACACACACTCGCACACACACACACACTCGCGCACACACACACACACACACTCGCACACACACACACACACACTCGCACACACACACACTCGCACACACACACACACTCGCACACACACACACACTCGCACACACACACACACACTCGCACACACACACACACACACTCGCACACACACACACACACACTCGCACACACACACTCGCACTCGCACACACACACTCGCGCACACACACACTCGCACGCACACACACTCGCGCGCACACACACACTCGCGCGCACACACACACTCGCGCGCACACACACACTCGCGCACACACACACACTCGCACACACACACACACTCGCACACACACACACACTCGCACACACACACACTCGCACACACACACACTCGCACACACACACACACTCGCACGCACACACACTCGCACACACACACACTCGCACACACACACACACTCGCACACACACACACACTCGCACACACACACACACTCGCACACACACACACACTCGCACACACACACACACTCGCACACACACACACACTCGCACACACACACACACTCGCACACACACACACTCGCACACACACACACACTCGCACACACACACACTCGCACACACACACACTCGCACACACACACACACTCGCACACACACACACACTCGCACACACACACACACTCGCACACACACACACTCGCACACACACACACACACTCGCGCACACACACACACTCGCACACACACACACACTCGCACACACACACACACTCGCACACACACACACACTCGCACACACACACACTCGCACACACACACACTCGCACACACACACACTCGCACACACACACACTCGCACACACACACACTCGCACACACACACACTCGCACACACACACACACTCGCACACACACACACTCGCACACACACACACTCGCACACACACACACTCGCACACACACACACTCGCACACACACACTCGCACACACACACACTCGCACACACACACTCGCACACACACACTCGCACACACACACTCGCACACACACACTCGCACACACACACTCGCACACACACACTCGCACACACACACTCGCACACACACACTCGCACACACACACTCGCACACACACACTCGCACACACTCGCACGCACACACTCGCGCGCGCACACACACTCGCGCGCACACACACTCGCGCACACACACACACTCGCGCACACACACACACTCGCGCGCACACACACACTCGCGCACACACACACACTCGCGCACACACACACACTCGCGCACACACACACTCGCGCACACACACACACTCGCGCACACACACACACTCGCGCACACACACACACTCGCGCACACACACACACACTCGCGCGCACACACACACACTCGCGCGCACACACACACTCGCGCGCTCACACACACACACTCGCGCACACACACACACTCGCGCACACACACACTCGCGCGCGCACACACACACTCGCGCGCTCACACACACACACTCGCGCACACACACACACTCGCGCACACACACACACTCGCGCACACACACACTCGCGCACACACACACACACTCGCGCACACACACACTCGCGCACACACACACTCGCGCACACACACACACTCGCGCGCACACACACTCGCGCACACACACTCGCGCACACACACACACACTCGCGCACACACACACTCGCGCACACACACACTCGCGCGCGCACACACACTCGCGCACACACACTCGCGCACACACACACACTCGCGCGCACACACACACTCACGCACACACACACACACTCACGCACACACACACTCGCGCACACACACACTCGCGCACACACACACACTCGCGCACACACACACACTCGCGCACACACACACACTCGCGCGCACACACACGCACACACACACTCGCGCACGCACACACTCGCGCACGCACACACACTCGCGCACACACACACACACTCGCGCACACACGCACACTCGCGCACACACACACACTCGCGCACACACACACTCGCGCGCACACACACGCACACTCGCGCACACACACACACTCGCGCACACACACACTCGCGCGCACACACACTCGCGTGCACACACACTCGCGCACACACACACTCGCGCACACACACACTCGCGCACACACACACTCGCGCGCACACACACTCGCGCGCGCACACACACTCGCGCGCACACACACTCGCGCGCACACACACACACTCGCGCACACACACACACACACTCGCGCACACACACTCGCGCACACACACACTCGCGCACACACACACTCGCGCACACACACACACTCGCGCGCACACACACACTCGCGCACACACACACTCGCGCGCACGCACACACACTCGCGCACACACACACACTCGCGCACACACACACACTCGCGCACACACACACACTCGCGCACACACACACACTCGCGCACACACACACACTCGCGCACACACACACACTCGCGCACACACACACACACTCGCGCACACACACACACACTCGCGCGCACACACACTCGCGCGCGCACACACTCGCGCGCCACACACTCGCGCACACACACACACGCGCGCACACACACTCGCGCGCACACACACTCGCGCACACACACACTCGCGCACACACACTCGCGCACACACACTCGCGCACACACACGCACACTCGCGCACACACACTCGCGCGCGCACACGCGCGCACACACACTCGCGCGCACACACACTCGCGCACACACACTCGCGCACACACACACTCGCGCACACACACACTCGCGCACACACACACTCGCGCACACACACACTCGCGCACACACACACTCGCGCGCACACACACACTCGCGCACACACACACTCGCGCACACACACGCACACTCGCGCACACACACACTCGCGCGCACACACACACACGCGCACACACACACACTCGCACACACACACACTCGCGCACACACACACTCGCGCGCGCACACACTCGCGCGCACACACACTCGCGCACACACACACACACGCGCGCACACACACTCGCACACACACACACTCGCGCACACACACACACTCGCACACACACTCGCGCACACACACACACTCGCACACACACACTCGCACACACACACACACACTCGCACACACACTCGCACACACACACACACACTCGCACACACACACACACACTCGCACACACACACACACACTCGCACACACACACACACACTCGCACACACACACACACACTCGCACACACACACACACTCGCACACACACACACACTCGCACACACACACACACTCGCACACACACACTCGCACACACACACTCGCACACACACACTCGCACACACACACTCGCACACACACACTCGCACACACACACACTCGCACACACACACTCGCACACACACACTCGCACACACACACTCGCACACACACACTCGCACACACACACTCGCACACACACACTCGCACACACACACACACTCGCACACACACACACACTCGCACACACACACACACTCGCACACACACACACACTCGCACACACACTCGCACGCACACACACACACACTCGCACACACACTCGCACGCACACACACACACACTCGCACGCACACACACACACACACACACTCGCACGCACACACACACACACTCGCACGCACACACACACACTCGCACGCACACACACATACACTCGCACGCACACACACTCGCACGCACACACACACACACACTCGCACGCACACACACACACACACACTCGCACGCACACACACACACACACTCGCACGCACACACACACACACTCGCACGCACACACACACACACTCGCACGCACACACACACACACTCGCACGCACACACACACACACTCGCACGCACACACACACACTCGCACGCACGCACACACACTCGCACGCGCACACACACACACTCGCACGCACACACACTCGCACGCACACACACTCGCACGCACGCACACACACACACTCGCACGCACACACACACACACTCGCACGCACACACACACACACACTCGCACGCACACACACACACACACTCGCACGCACACACACACACTCGCACGCACACACACACTCGCACGCACACACACACACTCGCACGCACACACACACACACTCGCACGCACACACACTCGCACGCACGCACACACACTCGCACGCACGCACACACACTCGCACGCACGCACACACACTCGCACGCACGCACACACACTCGCACGCACGCACACACACTCGCACGCACGCACACACACTCGCACGCACACACACACACACTCGCACGCACACACACACACTCGCACGCACGCACACACACTCGCACGCACACACACACACTCGCACGCACACACACACTCGCACGCACACACACACTCGCACGCACACACACACACTCGCACGCACACACACACACACTCGCACACACACACACTCGCGCGCACACACACTCGCGCGCACACACACACTCGCACACACACACACTCGCGCGCACACACACACTCGCACACACACACACTCGCACACACACACACTCGCACACACACACACTCGCACACACACTCTCACACACACACTCTCACACACACACTCTCACACACACTCACACACACACTCTCACACACACACACACTCACACTAATAATGACTCTTGCACCGACGACTATATTACAAGATGGATATCGCTTAGCGTAGGCCCCCTTTTTCTTTAAAGTTTTCAAATTTCGAGGCAATGCACGCTCCCCCTCCCGCCCCTGAGAGAATGCTCCCTCCACTGGTCGATATACGGTACAGAGTATATTCAAATATTTTTTGACATTAGGGAACAAACTTTAAATTTATAATTGAAAGTTTTTAATTTAAAATTGGCTATTGAGTTTTTAAATTATTTTTGGATAATCGGGTAGATTATAATTCTTCCCCATACGTTACATACTTTTTATATTGTTTTTAGCTCTACGTTGACGAAAATAGCAAATTCTATTTCAGAAAACATTTTCTATTGCACAAATCCAAAGAGAATTTAACAATAGTTGCATTAAAATGTACATAAATAAATGTTTTTCGATAGTTTCTTTAAGGCTTGAAGCTTGTCCTAGAAAAAGAACTTTCAACCTTGGCCGTACAGCTTATGCACCATCAAGGATATTGTCATGCTTTCCAAAAGATCGCTTAAAGCCGCCATACATTGCTTGTACTAAGGTATAACAATACATGGAATTGTAATAACTGTATTCATGTGTTATTCACAAGCGTGGTATTTACTCAATGCATATTTTGGTATATTTATGTATATTTGTATATTTTGTATGTTTTGTGTATTTTTGTAAAGGTAAACAGAAACTGTATATAGATTGAAAAATAAGCTCAAGTAAGTATACTTGTGCTCTGATGTAACTGGAAGAGGTTAAGTTCCTCATATAATGTATGTATTGTAATTAATAACTCCCGAAAAGCCGAAGGCCCGAACGGGTAAGAAATAAATTAAAAACATATTTTATGCAGTTGTTTGTCACTTCGTTGCTTATCCCTGTGAAGGGATGTGGGTATATCAATGTGTTTTAAATCTCATTATAACTCTCATTGCCATTTTGAGAGAAGTAGTACATTACAAAAGGGCTATTTTAAGTGTGATAAGAATACCACTGTATATTTATTCTGATCTGACATGAATAAACGGCGATGACGGTAAAATCAACGAAAATGCTGGACTAAACAAAGGCGCTGTAGTGCGTTTTGAATATTTTCAGCATAATGTTGTATATTTACAGGTGCTAAGTACTGCCCTGAACCGTCACTCAGTGCCGCGCCAGCTGCTTGCGCAGCCGGGAGTTCATGTGGAAAATGAAGCAATGAAGTGGAGACAGGGTCCCCGACCCCACAGCCAGCAGTCGACCTGACATACTCTCCACGATGTACGGTGTGACCAGACGGCGAAGACCTGGCCAAAACCTCCAAATAAATTTGTTTTGGGAACTCCTGACCATCCCAATCGAAAGAGGAATTTTTCTTACATCTGTGTGAAAGTATGGAGCTAATCCCTTTACCTGCTGTGCGCTGAGGACGTTTAAAGTTGGAATACGCGGCCATCGCTCTTGTGGCGTCAGAGGAGATTTAGCTTATTTAATATTCATTCAATTAAAGGCAAATTTGGCTGCGTGTCGCTGCAGATCCATGTTTTTCGCAAAATTTCGTATGAGTGTGTACATCTCGTAGCGGCAAAAATTGAAACGTGAAAAAAGTTGATATAAGTCATGAAAGTATGACATTACCTTTGAAATAAGAAATTATTTGGTGGGGATAATCGGGAATTCAAGTTTTTTCAACTATTTCTTCCGACCGTATGTATTCCTTGTCACGACATACCGTGATAGAGTGAAATAAAGTCATCCATTCTCAGGGTTCATTACGGGAAAAATTTGCTTTATAACTCATTTTAATTGATATTAGTTATTAGCTTATTAAATCATCTTTGGAGAATGCATTTATCGTGGTGAAGCTGCGCATTGACGTATAATGAATAATTTATTGGCAGAAGAATGTATTGTTGGTGGCGTAAAATTAGTGTCGCATGATTGTAGTCATTTGTTGGAGGGTAACAGCATACATAATTACCTTACTTTTCCAAGAATTCCTTAGTTTATATCCAGAGATTTTATTTATTTTTATTTATTTAATCAAAAATATTTTATCAAAAACAGTTAAAAACTGTATGACGTGCTATGGAGAGAAGTTTATTTGAAGTTACATTTATGTCCAGAACCAAACAAGGTGCCATCTCAGCATTTGCTGACGATCAGGGAAACTGGACGAAAACCTGATCGAGATGGGGGTCATTGACCCAGAAGCTGAAGTACAATACTTGTTAGAGATTTTTTACAATTATACAATCCAAATGATATATAATACATTAAATGTCATTATAAAAATTAATATTACTTTCCTTTTGGATGCTCAGTATAGTCTCTAATTGTATAGAAACAGTTGTGCAGCAGAAAATATTTTACGTGGGACTTGAATTTTTGTATCGAATTAATGTTATCTGGCAAAGTGTTGTAAAATAATGTACATGTATTGTATGTGAAGTTTTTGTAGTGAGCTGTTGATACTGTTACCTGATGAATGTGATTACTACGTCGAGTGTTGTAGTTATAGACAACTGCGTTTGCTGAAAATATATTCCCGCCCTTAAGTAAGTCATTTTTGACAAAAACCACTGATTCATATATTAAGAGACAAATGGTAAAATACTTAGATTAATAAAGAGAGGCTTACAAGAATCACGTGGGTGGGATTTGCTTATTATTCGCACAATTCGTTTTTTGTAATCTAAACGTCTGGGAGCTATCTCAGGCGGTATGAATTTGCGAAATATACACGAGCAGTGAGTAGGCTGATTGAATTTGAAAGAAATCTGAAAGCATAGCATAAAGAACTTAATGTAGTGTTCAATTCATTTAAATGGACGTTCCATTTAAGATTTGACTGAATTGAAAGCCCTAAAAATTTTGTTACCTTAACATCAGTCAATGGCGCCGTTCATTTTCACTGAAATGTCGAGCTGTTTATCTGAAATGAACTGCATTGAAACAGTTTTCTTTTCATTTACTATTAATTTATTACGAAACCAATTTGAAATATCGGATCTTGTACTATTTACGGTTTCTTTATTGCAAAGAATATTCGTATCGTCCGCAAAGAGAACCGTTCTTCCGTTACTAATCGTCGAGGGCATATCGTTTACGTATAGTAAACACGTATTCTCTTGAATATGGCCTAAAATTCCTTGCGGGACTCCACATGCAATTGGCAAAGAATCGGAAAGGTGTGTACATAATGTTCCATTATTCCAGTAAGGTATTTCTACTCTCCGATATCGTTGTTTAAGGTACGAACATAACCAATCTAGAGCAACACTACGAATTCCATACGAAGATAATTTTGAGAGTAAAATGTTATAACCAATGACGTCAAAACTTTTGAAAGATCTAGAAATATTCCAATAGGTGCTTCGTGTTGATCCATGAATGAAGCGACATCTTTAAGATAAGAAAATATGGCTGTTTCCGTGGATTTTGATTTTCGAATCCCATGTTGGCAATCTGAAAACGCGTCGTGTTTACTAAGAAATGTCTCCATTCGTATGTAAAAAAGTCTCTCTAATATTTTTGAAAAAACCGACAAAAGAGAAATTGGCCGATAATTTTGAATTGCATTTGTTTCCTTTTTTGAAAAGCGGCTTAATTTTATTTTGTGTCCGTGTTTAGTGTTTCGACTTTTCTTGACGGTACTCCCCGGTACCCTCCCTACACGATATTAACGAAAAGTTTAGTTCACGAAATTTTGTACTAATGAAGACGGTTCATAATTTAAAACTGCCAATAGTATCTACCTATAGAGTATTTTATTAGGTTATGAAGTAATAATTCGGTGCAAATTGCCGCAGTTTGAAGTTCTCTGAATAATTTACTTTGGGCGTGTGTATCTCATCGCGGTACTCTGCGTTACTGCATGAAACGAAGCGATCAGTTCATGGGATTTTAATTTAATATGTAATGCGCATAACGACATATCTAATACAAGGCAATAAAGCATTTCATTATTTTACAAATAATGCAAATTTTCAGAGCATATTTCTGCAGATGAGTTTTTTTTAAATAATTTCTTTTTAGCATCTGCACCTCTTCGCGGCACCTTGCATTAGTGAATTTAACGAGGAGTTAGGTACAAGTGGTTTTTGTAGTAGTAAGGATTGCGTATAACGATTTGTAACATATCCGACACAGCGCATTTTATTATTTTGTAAATAAAGCAACATTTTATTGAAAATTTCAGCAGACTGAGATTAGATCAGCGAACATATGTTTAGTAATTTTGATATCAGATTTGAAATTAGCGACGTCATAACCCCTTGGTAGAACTTAATAATTGAATAGTTTTGGCCACGTTCTCGCCATCTGGTCACACCGTGCGACACCTCGCAGGCGATCTCCACCCCCCCTCGACGGTGGGCTGCAGGGAGAGCGCTTTGTGGCACTCTGGTTTTCCACAAGTGAGCGCGCAGCCCTCTTCCCCTCGCGCCGTCGCCTTCCAGAGTACACACAGCTTTGTTCGTGATGCGCGCTGGCTTCCACGCTCCCAATTCTAGTCGCCGCTACGTTGTTACCGAGGTGTGAAAATTTGCAAGATGATTTGAAGCTTCGTCAACAGCCTATTGAGAATGGTTTGCATTACGGGTTTTCACCCCTTGGTGGTTCAAGGGGCTGTCAGATACAGATGTCTCCGCCTCCCCCAAACAAGGATCTCTGTTTTCGAGTTGACACATGGTCTCGTGCTTGTGTTGTCCACAAACGGATGAATGGATGGACGGACGGACGGACGTTTTGCCGATTTTACTTTTCTACCTTACTACGTACATAATCCGTTATGTATGTTTTGTGGATACCCGATATCGAAAAATTGATTGACGACAAACAGTCTGCCCGTATCTGAAACCCTCTAATGAGTTGTGCAGGCATAATTCACGTTCTGTGGAAGTAATTTACTTCTTAATCTACAAAAGTTATACATTTTTTTAGTTTAGGGACGCACACCACGAGTTTTTCTGTCGAATAATCACCACTTTCTGCTGCAGGATTACAATACTTTCTGTTTAATACGCAAGAACGTAGTAGGCAAGAAAGTGAAGTGGACGGTAAATATATGAGGCGAACTGCCGCTGCAGGAGCTCTTTTTTTACACCAAAAGGAGTAAACGCGCTGGAACGTTCAACTTAAACACTAACTTTACTACAAAGTCGCGAATAAGCATGGTCGGCGGAGGTATTGAGCAGTTGCAGGTTGTTCCAGCAGGGCAGTGGTCAAATTAAACGTACATTGTGCAGGAAAATGAAGCGTTAATTTTCTCATATGAAAAGTATCCAGTCTGATCGGCTATGTTTTATATACATAGCATTAGATGGAAATTGTGCTGTGTAAAAGGAACTTTTATAGAGGCACATGGAATTGAAATAATTTGTCCTGTCTTAAAAACAATCTGTAAAATGATGATGCAATTGAGTTACAGAATTTGTTACGAAACTAATACTTTATATTTCGTATTTATGAGGAATGCCAAAGTGTTTCACATTCTACGATGACATCCTGGTAGAATAAACCTTTCCAGTATCTAATAAAACCTGCCAACTACATGCAACATTGAATTTTTCCTTAAATTGGTGGATTCGAATGTTTCTTTCAATAGTTGTACTCCCAGATATCTTACTGACGAATATCACTAGTATAAGTATGTTGCAGTCAACGGAATGAGGTTTACTCATTGGATATGACATTAAGAAATTAGGTCAGTAAAATACAGCAGTCATATAAATCCAATTCTGAAGAATGCAACACAAAAACAGTGCGAGAAAGGAAATAAAGCACCTTCGAGATCATAAAATGTATATAAGCAACATTCCTGTAGAGATGACTGCAAAAACTATCACATCGGTACAAACATGTACCAAATTAAGGTAGAAAGAAGCTTTATAAATCGAATACTGACCCCAAGAAAAAAAATGTAAGAGAAAACGAAATACAAAGGGTAATGTTGAAAGGGTCAGAAGACAAAGGGTAAAGTTAGAAGGCATTATGTTTAGTTGAATCTTGACGGTTGGAGTAATAATCGACTGATGTGGGAGCCCCGAAACATCCCACAGAACAGGTCATTTGATAAATAAGGACTTGCAATTCGAGTTCCTCTGCACTCTATAGTTTTTATGACAAAAATACTTGATATTTATAATTGATAACAGAAACGTTATATCATGTGAAAGTGTCATAATCATAAGTGACTATGCGTCATTTCAGATATACGCGTATTTGGTACCCCCTTCAAATCAAAACAACATGCGTTCTTGGAAAGTTCATTAGATTCCAATTAGTCGGAAAGTTGGTCACATTACGACGAACCAAAATTATGATAGGCAAAAATATTAGCTCACGACGATGTCCCTCGGCTAATAGAACTCTTCAACTCGCCAACGAGTGGCCATCGAGCTATGAAAGACAGAAACGATCACCACTGAAAAATCGCGCCGCCCCGCGCCGCGAGTCCTGTCTGAGTAATAACCATGACCATAAAGCGTAACTGGCCAAATGGCGCGGGGCGGGGCGGGATGGGGTGGGGTGGGGTGGAGTGGAGTGGAGTGGAGTGGAGTGGAGTGGAGTGGAGTGGAGTGGAGTGGAGTGGGGTGGGGTGGGGTGGGGTGGGGTGGGATGGGGTGGGATGGGGTGGGGTGGGGTGGGATGGGGTGGGGTGGGGTGGGATGGGGTGGGGTGGGGTGGGATGGGGTGGGGTGGGGTGGGATGGGGTGGGGTGGGGTAGGATGGGGTGGGGTGGGATGGGGTGGGGTGGGGTGGGGTGGGATGGGGTGGGATGGGGTGGGATGGGGTGGGATGGGGTGGGGTGGGGTGGGGTGGGGTGGGATGGGATGGGATGGGATTGGGGTGGGATGGGATAGGAGCACGCGCGTACGGTCTCATTGCCTCGCGTGCGCTCCGAATCCCGCAAGGAAGGCGACGCGCGCACTGCCACGCCCTCGGCACCACGCCCAGCACGCACTTTAATGTACACGGACCGGCGCGGTGTGAGGACGTGATCAACGAGCGGTTTTGGACGGAACGACGAGGCACGTTGGCACCGGTGTGGTGGGGGAAAGTGCATGAGAGGATTCTGCCCAAATGTGTGCTTCAACAGAACTCCAATACACTTCTTCCATTACCTGAATGAAATCCCGATTCCAAATAGGAACATAGGAAAATATTTTTTTTTTTTTTCATTTGGTTGCTATCAGTTTGAATGCTGTCGTAAGGAACTTGATAAAGAGTAATGATGCCAGTATCTCCAATACACAATTGCACGCTCACATTCATAAACGACAAAAGTAATGTGATTTTCAATAATATTATAACGTTAAAAGCAAAGCAACAAGAGTTTGTCGTATCACGTTAACCCTCCCCCTCCCCTCTATCTCGTAACTTTCCTTGCTCTACAACACATTTCGTCTGAATCATCTCATCGCATGGGACTCGGCTCAGTGATTGCGCGGAGGTGCATTAATGTATCTTACATCAGTATAAATGCACGCGCACATCTTAAGAACTTGGCTAGCGGAAAAACAACTCGTTGAAAGGAACTTTTGTATTTGAAATATGACGCCTCGTGCGGTGCGGAGCGGAGTCTCGGGATACCCGAGTATACGGCTCATACTGGTGGCTGACTTGCTGTGGTGCCAGAGAATGGATAACATAGGGCCTCAAGTGCTGTGCATCCGTTCCAGACGCCCAGACGATGCTTCGAGGGCACGGGGCGATGAGATGATTCAGACGAAATGTGTTGTAGAGCAAGGAAAGTTACGAGATAGAGGGGAGGGGGAGGGTTAACGTGATACGACAAACTCTTGTTGCTTTGCTTTTAACGTTATAATATTATTGAAAATCACATTACTTTTGTCGTTTATGAATGTGAGCGTGCAATTGTGTATTGGAGATACTGGCATCATTACTCTTTATCAAGTTCCTTACGACAGCATTCAAACTGATAGCAACCAAATGAAAAAAAGAAATTATTTTCCTGTGTTCCTATTTGGAATCGGGATTTCAAACAAAAAATAATGTGGGTAATATTTTCTTTCACATTATCAGCTGGCATATTGCCATATATAATTATTGTAGACAAAGTTAAAATACCTGGAAAATTTTATGATGGAATAGGTACAAAGTAAATACAAAAAAAGAAGTATATTCTAACTTGATTGGAGAATGTTAATATGAATGTTGAACAATAATTATTAGAGAGGAAGAAATCTTCCATTTAACTATATTACAAACTAAAACTGCAGCTTTAATCATTTTATGCTAATCATTGAATGCCATTAGGAACACAATTCTGATATAAGGATGGAACATTGCTCAATTTTATAATTGAATAATGCCATTGTTTGTAAACTAATCTATATTGAATTTCTTACTATTTGATTTAATCCCACTTATATGAATTATTGAAAGTTAAATTGTTCAAAGCAAGCCAATGTCAAGTTAAATTTTCCCTTGCTCACCAAAAATTACTTCTCTTTCATTTTTGTAGACATACAACTATTTGACAATGTGTGTAAATAATAATGAGTGAATGAAATTAGTTTCTGTCCCATGTTAGAAGATTTATCATCTCAAGAATATCTACTTTTTACATATTCAACTTCTGAACCTTTATCCTCCAAAACTTAATATTAAAAAAAATACACTAAAATTCTTTCTTACTTTCTTTCACTTAAAAGAATGTAATAAAATAATTTTGCCTTTTCTTACTGCAAGTGATCTTAAAGGCAAGCAACAACTTAAAACAGCATGCTAAAATACCCCAAAATGAAGATTATTTTTTCTAATTTAAGACAGTAATTGATGAATTCCAATACTCATTTACATGCATATTGTTTATTAATGACCAACTTTGACACTGACATATTTGTTAACTATTGCATACCAAATTCACAATAAAACATTATGACAACAATTGTTTTTATTATTCAGGTATTGTCCTAAAATATTTATTAGAACTTACAATCTATTAATTAGAGTTCATAATGAACCAATTTTTTAGTTCAATATCTGGTGAAGACTTTGGTCTTCTGGTTATCTGGTGAAGATGTAACATTTTTATCACTGTTTTTATGTGAATTTGCTGTGTAACTTTTAGTAATCAAATGTTGATTAAAGAAGTATATTTTATACATGTACTTAGAATCAATTAATCCTTTATGTGAAGTTGAAGAAAAAGGTTCTGCAGAAATATATTTGGCAGAACATTCTTTTTATTTACATTGAAAACCTATCCACTCCTTTCTTATATTTTTACTAAAGGTAATTTCTGTTACTGTGCTTTCGTAGAGATTACTGATGTTGCAGAGAGGGATGATCTCAGATAGCCAATAAATAGGGACAAGGTTTTGTATTTTTTGTAGAAAAACTAGTACATTCAGATTTCAATCATGTAAGAAACTAGCAGTATGGAAATTAATTTTAAAATTGAAAGTTTTCTCAGAACACTCAATGAAAATAAAATTTCTGTATTCTTGAACATAAATAATTTATTATCAAAAGATTTAAATGTTCAATAGCTACACTGGAGCATATTTATAAAATTAAAATAAATCTATTATCAGACACATAATACAAGTAGAACTTTTATTTGAATTTAGTACATTCATAAAATGTTAAGTCAATTATATATCATACATTTCATTTTAATTGTTTTCTCGAAGTGCTTTCCAAACTGCTGCTCCTCTTTGAACATCTACTACTATTGGTAGTATCACTTCTTCCTCCACATAAAAACTTTTGAAAGCAACAGCTCTGCAGAATTTCTGAAGTGTTCTGAGCATTGAAAGCAGCTATTCAATATAAAAAACCATCTCTAAACAGTATTTTTTCTTGTTTTTCATATTTTTATGGGGGCAGATAAATTATCCACAGTGGTAGAAGTACATTCCACCAAAAATCTGCCATGAAATTTTGCATCTTCAGTCTGTTTTAATGTTGAATCATTGAAAATGTGAGAACAATGTGTCATGTCATTTTATTTATTTAATTGTTCATGGATAACACTATATACTTTATTAAAATAAAACAATGCATATCCTTAATTTTCTATGCGGAATTGTATGTCTGTACATTTAATGATTAAAAATACTTATAATAGACATCTATCACTATGGACCAATTAAGGATATGGTTGCTTCCTGCTAATGACACCCTTCAACACACTTGGTTAACTCCTGCGTTCCGTCCCACGAAAACCTATTTGTTATTTCGAAATTAAGCTGAATGCCCTTGAAAAAGATTCACACGTGCTCAGTTACTTTTCTTCGGCTGTCCGTACATTTCATCAATGCTGTTTACACTTCTGTTCACATTACTGGTAAGAAACGCCAACAAAATCACTTCTTAGTTTCCAATGCCAAAAATCCAAGAACGCACGCACAAATTAATGATTCACAAAATAAACTAGGTTGCAAAACATTCTAGAAAACAAGGAAAAAAAGTACACTCAGATTGAAAATGACAATGATACAATGAAGCGGAACGCGCATTCAGTTCGTTCTTATTCGCCGAGGTTTTGCGATTGCCATGGAATCTACACCTCACTTATTCTGTGCTCGAGTTAGTCCATGTTTATTGGTAGGAGTTTTCCAACGAGTTAGAGATACATAGAGAGGCAAACAGCCTTATTTCAGCGCTCCTAGCGTGATATTCGTGAAATACGGCAGCCATGTTTTAAGGTGTCAGTGTTTTGAACTGTATTTATCTACTTGCTACTGGATTACCTTTCTTCGGTGAGTTTAGTTGCTTAATTGTTCTCGAGTACGAAACCACAGGCCCTTTTTTAACTTAATTTTGATCTGTGGCGTCTGTTTGCTTACTCAGGAGGATCAGACTTCTGAAAATGTAAGCACTTGCATACAAGTAGATGACCACGACTATTGCAATCCAGGGTATCAGACACTCAGTCTTTATGTTGAAAATGTTGTCGAATATATTGCAGGGAGTATAGTGCATGGCATTTCAAAAAAAAATTAAATGCGCTGAATGTTTGGATGCTCTGTTTCAAAACAAAAGGGAGAGCAAATCAGAGTTAATTGCATTGAAAGATGACAATAATTCACTTGTGAATCCTTCACAGGGAGTGGTAAAAATCTGTAAGATTGCTGAACAAGTTTTCAGAAGAAATGAAGTAATCTTAGAAATAAATAAGAAGAACAGAGTGCTAAAATTTCAGACTGAAGTGATGTCAATGTTATCGGATTGCTCATTATTTGATTGTGGTCATATGTTTACAGCTACAGGGGCAGATGAAATCTCTCATTTTGCATCTCTTGTAAAATTAATTTTGAAGGATTATTTTACATGCAGAATTCATTATGTTTGTAGAAAAAGATCTGCAGAGATAAAAGGAAAGAATGTGAGACAGATGTTTACAAAATTAATTTTATTTAAAGGTCAATAAAAGTACCCTAATGTAGACCAATAGAAAACTTGTGTATTTTCATTCTGAACATACTTTACCTTACTTACTATAATGGTTATCTTTTATTAGACCAATTTTTTAATAATATCCTGAATTTTTTTTTGTGAAACCTTTCCATGTAAATAATTCCCCAATTACTATTTTTATTTCAGTGAGAAGAGTAGTTTCCAGTGTGTTAATTGCTACAGCACAAATTCCTCCAATCAAATAGGAACCTGAAATTATTCATTAAAAATGTAGAGAAATTAAATTAATGAGTGTTCACTTTTTTTCACTTGTGCATGACCATTGAGTTTTGAACGTCCTTAGTTTATGATATAATTATATTTTATTCTAATCGATTTATAAATTCAATTTTGTTTACGTTTAATTTTTAAAATAAAATAATTTAATTAACAATTTAAATTATATTCAATTTCAATGAACGCACGGTGCAAGATTGTACTCGTCAGTACTTTGCATACGAAGAAATTTTGAAATCCCGCGCAAAGGTTGACACCTTGAAACATGGCGGACAGTGAGACTACTGTTTCAAAGATGGCGGTGCTATTGCCACTCTATGATCTCTAACTCGTTGGAGTTTTCGCTATTCTCCTGCTATTCTGAGCTTAAGCACAAAATAAATTCTACACCACGTTTATTGGTAGGCCTGATTCTGTACAATAATTCTTTCTTTTTTTCCCCACAAAACCATTAGTTTAATATTCACTATTCATTCACTATTCTCAGTTGTGCTGCGTTTTTGGCAAAGTTTGCGACGAGGGATGTCTGTCTATTTTGGAAGCAGCTTAGGAAATTCCGGACCCTTCCGGTTCCTTGCACGCAAGACAAAGGGTGACGGGTTTCCCAGCCTACCTGTGTTAGGTACCCAAGTGCTGGGGATTCTTTTCTATTCTGAATCTCTTGTAGTCGTGTTCTTACGTGTTAGGGTAATAGTTGACCTTTCTAAAACTTGTGTAAAATCAAAGAAACGGCATAACATTCTGATATGAAATAGTGTGAAACTTATGAATTTTACTCCCACTTTCGGTTCTCATCACAGCAGTTTCTTAGAGCTGTTGGCGGTTAACATCGAGAGAAGCTGAAGCAATTTAGGCATATTGGATATGTCAAGGCAAAGTCTGTCAAAACAAACAAATTAAGACAATGAACTGAAGTTCAAGAAATGAGTGTGACATAGAAAGTCCAAAGTAAATAACTGTTATTCTGGAACAAAAAGGTCTACTAATTTGTAAAGACGTTACTGAAGGTTTGATAATTGCCAAGTATTGCGTTTTTGGATGTACCTATTCTGCAAAATTACACCCTCTCGGATTCATACAAAGGGAAGCTGGAGTTCTATTACTATTACGCACTAAATTAAAAATAAGGTTTCATTAAAATTCCTATTACTATCGAGAGAAGATTTGAGATAAAATTGTTACATTACATCCTTAAGAAATTTTAATAAATTGGCAATTAGCCTCAGTTGTAAGTAACAGTGAAATTGCATTAAAGAAAACATTGTCACAATGGGTGTAATGGTTTAAAATAGAGAATGGAGTGTATCCTTACGAGCCAAATAGTTTTTCTGATTTAGTAATTTCTAGAATAACCAAAGAAGAAAGGTAACATTATATAATTATAATATTACCATCTAATAATAATAATAATAATAATAATAATAATAATAATAATAATATTACTAATAGTTTGTTTCAGATTTAATCGATTTTCTGTCTCATTTTGTTCTTTTATTGTGCATCTTTCTCCCTTTGGTACTTCATTCCTATGTACAAGCAAATCCATTGCCTCTGTCAATTATTGTTATTGTTATCTGTTTAATTGTGTAAAAAAGTAGAGCTAAATAAAAATTATTAAAAATAAAATTATTACTTTCAGGGACATTGTGAAGATAAATCCAACAGGAGATAAAAGGACACAAAAAGGAGGGGGGAAATTGATACTGCAGTTTTTAAATTGGCCAAAATGATAGACAAAATACAACGAAATATATATTATAATAAGTTGTGCATTTTTCATTTCTTAACTGCTGATAATTTTGTATTTTTGAAGAAAATAAATATTTATGCATTAATATATTAAAATATACAATATAATAATATTATAATAATATATTAAAATATTTATTCATTCTTCCATATTCAATAAATAAATTCTTGGTAAAATTAATTCAATATTTGGCATACAAGTTAATGAATATTTATGCAACAAGGGCATTATAAGAGTTCTATTGATACTAGCAACAAAAAGCCATGTCGTGTTAGGAGTAGAAGAATTTGCTCTTGAAGGAGATGTAAAAAGTAGAGTCAATTTCTGCATTACTTTTAATGTAAAAGTATATGAAAGTAATTATCATGAACACGCATTAAATTTAATTGTACACATACCCTAAAGGTACTGTGTAAATGTAATGATAATTACTTTCATGTACTTTTACATCAAAGTAATGTAAAAACTACATTCAGAAATTTCTGCTTCTCCCTCAAGAGCAAATCCTTTTGACAATGTAGATTATGGTTTGAAGAACGTTTCTTTAAGGCATCTGGCTTCAAAATTCTAGCTATTAAGGCCCTAGAACGCTTAGTTTAGGAGTTATTTAACGAGATAGCTGGATGAGTGTTGCGGGTTGCATTGGACATGAATATTTAGGTGCGGTTTTATTCAAATACTTCATATTTTTAAAGTCAAAGTGCAATTCTTCACGTCTCCATGAAATTCTCTTTCTTTAGAGACCTCATTTATAAACATTGGTTGCGTGTGATAGTCGCAAAAAGTATGCATACTACTGAAATAATATAGGAGACGATATTAATGTCCCCAGATAAGTTTCAATTGACGGTGATTCTTTCCATTTCATTAGAGGGAAAATGAATTGCTAAGAAACACAATATTGGGGAACAACATATTACTAATACGGAAATAATATAATAAATACGGAAGGGATTATTATTGCATCATGGATGTAGTTTTGCGGGATCACATGCTTAAGCAATACAAATGCATTTTTGAAGGACGAATGAGACATTCACACAGACAGTGATACTCGCGCCATCTGACAAGTATTCGCAGTTGACTATAGTTTATATATTTCAACGTGCGCATAATGCAGAAAAGATTGGAATTTTGTGCAAAGCAGTTTTTGGGTCGATATGTATTACTTTTATACTATGCAAAGCAAAAAAGTTTGGTTTTAAAAGGTGGTCTAATAATTTACTGCAATTTCAATAGCAATGAAATACATATTCATCAGATTAAAAGCATCACTTATTCGATCTTCTCAATGCGAATCGAACTGAGTTAGGTAATTCCACATTCTGATTAGTATTCCGAACAGCGAATAAAAAGTTCTAAGACCTTCTAATGAACTTTTATTTTCCACTTATGACTTAATTGAAGTCACATGCAATTTCTACATCTCATTTGTTTGTTACTGGCAAACTGTAAATACACTCGCATAGTGGAGAACTATAACTATAGAGAACTATTAGTATGAATATATTTTATCGTTCGAATTCGTGAACTACGCGGAATTATTCATACGTTTCAAGTAATTCTTTGCTTTTATTTTCCACTTCTTTCAGAATTCTTTTATATAACATTAAGAAATGCACAGCTTTTGGGTCTATATGCGTTATTATTATTATTATTATTATTATCATCACCATTATTATTATCATCACCATTATTATCATTATTATTACTATTTGCGTATAGGTCATTACTGACCACTCTACACGATTAACGTGTGTAATTATTTTAGGATCAGCTCTTCAGTATTCCTCAGTACGTTATGCCTTAAAGTGTGAATTATGATATGGTAGATAGGAGGATGATGAGGGGTGAAGGGACAATCACCAATACGATCACGTCTACGCATGGACTCGAACCTGCAGCCTTGACGGTGCAGACGACGGCTGCAAGAACCGTCTGCGCCACTATTATTATTACATTGGTCTTAAGAATTTCAACTTTTCTCTGTTCGTAAGACCCTATCGGTATTTTTCTTTGGATATTTGGATTTGGATTTTTGAAGTGTGTGAGGGCAAAGTGTCGGATCTTCAATCCTATTTATAATTAAACACTAATTACAAATTAAATTAAACAACTATTATGAATTAAACCCTAAATTAAGTTCATTATGTTATGCAATCGGGATTCTTTCAAATTCTGTCACCCTTCATGCAACTGGTAGCGTGCATTTTGCACATTCCCGCCTGAGATATGTACATCCCAGCCTGAGACATGGCATTACATTATTGGAGAAGCTCATCTTGTAGTACTCAGACCTTGTTGCAAAAGATTGCCCACAAAGGAAATTATTCGAACAATAAAAAAAATTCCATCCACCTGCAAGCTTCTCTTCATTGAGCATAGAATCTTACCATTGCGGCGCCTATTTAATTACGAATCTGTAATTTTAGTCATTACTGACTTAACGGTGAAAACATGTTCATCCAATATTGGTACTTGTAACACTCGTAGTAATCTCATTCATCATATGTCAGTTTCAACTGGCCACAACAAGAAATCCACATACAATACATGTACGTTGCTTTACAACGCATTGCCAGATGACATTAAACAATTAAAGTCGGAACACAAATTTTAATTAAAAGTAAAATATTTTCTGCTGCAAAACTGTTTTTATACAATTAGAGTACACTGAACATTAAAAACAAAATATTTATTCCAACAAAATTATATAAAATGCCTTAATTTACGTTTGTATTGCATTCATTTTTTAAAAAGACTTAATATGTTTGTAACAAATAACGTACTTCAGCTTACGGGTCAATGACAACCATTTCCATCAGGTTTTTGTTCAGTTTCCCTCATCCATTGAGCAAAAGCTGAGATGGTCAATTTTTTTGCTCTAAACATAAATGCGCACGTTTTGTTGCACTCTCCTTTTGCTCGTAGTGGTAGGAGTAGAGCTGGGGGTGGGTTGCTACTTTGTTGGCAATCAAGAGGAATCAAAACCAGAGTTCGTTTGTCGATGCAAATACATTTTCTATAAGTCGGGAACGAAAATGTCTAGTTTCTGCAATCGTTGCTAATCTGGCGTTTTAAATTTATTATTATTTTTTAAACTTTTATTCATCTTTCAACTATTTATAGTTCAAATGTTAGGAAGGGGTTCTGAAACGCAAGAAAACGAGCGCAGTTGGTTTTCTCCCCCATACGTCACATACAGTTTTTGAACTAAATAAATCTCTTTCCGTCTAAAATTGTAACTAAAATTCTTTTTCTTCGGCAATAGACTATCGACAGGCCTTTGTCTCACTATTGGCACAACGTCCAGGACGTTAAAAAGAGGAATCGTCAAGACACTGGACCATGCAGAAAAGAAGAGTTTCACAGCAAAATGGCATTTGTCCGTCTAATTGAAAAGACCGTGGTGAATTTTTCCACCTGAAATTATTTACCTGCATATTATCGTCTTCCATAAAGACACTTTCATTATCATTATTATCATTATCATTATTATTCTCTTCAATTCTACAGTAAAGATGCCAGTAGTCAGTTGAACACAAAATTTACTCCGGGTTGCAACCAGCTTCCTAAGGATAGTCGGTGCCTCGACAATATTTCTGGGCTGATCCCAATTACGCAATGTCTTGCACTTCCCAGACTATTCAATGACCTGGGAGTTTAGCCAGGTTCTAACACAAATTTTGCGGAACAAATCCTAGAAATACGATAACTATCAGAATGACTTGTGCTTTTAAGCCCCCATTCGGCTGATCTCGATTTCCACTCTTGTACTTTTATTTCTTGGCCTCCCTAGGTACGACATTATTGGTATAATAATAATAATAATAATAATAATAATAATAATAATAATAATAATAATAAATAATATTAAAAAATAATAATAATAAAATAATATTGAAAAAATAAAATAATATTGAAAAGTAATAATATAATGTGTTTTTCTTCTTGAGTTATTGAACTAGATAGACCAAATACTCAAAAATGTACCAAAAGAAGTTTTAAAAAATTGCGTCTTAACGAAACTAACCTAAGTACACTTTCTGTAATATCTTATACGCGAATTCAATTTTGATTGGTTCATAGCGACGACTGATAATCCGACAGCGGACGAAATCTGAAGTAGATCCAACATGATCCTCCGTTTTCTCGATGAATGTCTCGTTACTGAAGCAGTGCTTCGCATACATTGTGTTCCCAATACGCACGTTTGCAAGGAACGCAACGTGACACCGGATTATGTGTCAACAGAGCGACATACCAGTATCTAAATGGAATTACGCGAGTTCGGGTAGGTATCTCTGCGAGTGCTCGCGATGGCGAAGCTCCGCGGCGAGAAGCCCACTGGGCGAAGCCTGCGGTGTGGGCACGGTGGAGGGTGTGGACGCGTCGCAGAGACAGGGAAGGGGAGGGAGAAGGAGAGAGGGAGAAATAAGGGGATAGAGACGGAGAGAGGGCGAAGGGCGCCGCCGAGTCGCGCAGCGTCGATCGATATGCACGAGGGGGACGGGGGAGGGGGGCGGCGGCGGCGCCACCGCCACAATTTACACTGCCGTTTTAGGCCGCGAGTGCGCCCCACGCTTACTGCGGCGCGACTTTGGAGCCGCGGGACCGCGCTCAGACACAGCGCGGAGGCGTGCGCGCGCCCTGGCGGGGTTGCGACGAGACGTTCAGTCGATCGCTCTCGGCGTCTCAACCTCTCGAAGGCACGGGCCTTTCAATACACCCACATTGAATCAATGCACCACTGTCTACAAATTGCAACGATATAGTAACTCGGCACACGATGCTTCTCTCAGATGACGCCACTTCGCCGCAATTTCTACTTTCGGGTGTATGCAGTATATAGAGAAAGTATTGTAATGCTGCAAAAATCTATTAAGAGATTTTGACAAAAAAAAACACCTGTTTATTTACCTCAAAATCGTACAAAAAACCGTTATTTTTATCAGGTCTACCTATGAACAACTAGCGCCTAAACCATTTAAATATCCTCAATATATCCGGCTTATATTGCGAATTTGACACTGATATTAAAATGTACTAAACATTATCCGTGTGTGATTAAAAATTTAGTGTTTCCGGGCCCGTGAACTGTTACCGTTCGTTCCCAAAGTATAATGCATGTTCAATCCCGGAAGATGGCGGTTTTCCTCCCCAGGCCGAAGGTGAAATTCGACGCCGACCGACATGTCCTCTTCGGCTTCTTCGGACTTCCCTCGAATCATCTCCCCCCAAGGGGGCGCCGTTCCATCCGGGACAAGCTCTAAGCTCCCGATCGGTCCTCCCCACATTTGTGGTTGCATAGTTCATGTGTGTACGTAAGGGTAAAGGACGGGACAAGGCGGAGGAAGCAAATATCGCGTGCAGTCCGTGGCCTCGCTTGTTAAATACTGCTCGAATATTTATTTATTTACGCCAAAAACAGTTAAAAGCTGTATGACGTGCTTCGGGGAGAAGTTGATTTAAAGTTACATTTATGTCCAGAAGCAAAATAAGGGGCTATCTCAGCATTTGCTCGAGGATCAGGGAAACTGGACGAAAACCTGATCGAGATGGGAGTCATTGAACCAGAAGCTGAAGTACAATACTTGTTACAGGTTCTTTACAATTATACGAGCTTAGACGAAAAGATGAGCTGTTTGTTCGTAAACTAAGATCTCCCGGACAACTAAGCTACATAGGGCAACTGCGATGTTACAGAGCCAACGCAGCCAGTTTCTTTTTTTTGGGGGGGGGGAGCGGAGGGAGTGTTCTTTATATGCAAACTCTAAAACCTTTTTCGAAATTTTCTCGAAAGTGTCCAAAGTGTTCTTTTCTTCTCGAACACATTTCAAAGTACGCTTATAAAAATGGGCTACCTCTTTATTTGCAGTTTAATCGCGGAGACTTTGTAAATTACACAAGTTGAACGCTCTTTGGACACACACACACCCAACTACAATATTAAAGATATATTTTTTTCCTAATGAAATCTTACCTGCAAAATTAGATCTTTAAATAATTCCATGTTCATTTTTTAAATTAGTAGTTTTCGCGTAACTTTGAAATGGTGACAATTGTTAAAAAATGTGATAAAAGATTTCTGAAATATGTTGCATATATTTTGTTTATATTTATGCTGCAGCAGTGCGAAGTTTGTTTACTATAGTGATACGAAGGTTTCCTTTTATGTTTCGGGATTTGGCAACCCTGGTGTTGCAATCTGGCAACTGACAGCTCTATCGTAAAGTTGGATGTTTTGAGGTTATACGTACTCAGAACGTTTTGACATACGAAAGCTTTTTGTGTTGTTTACAGTAACTTAAAAGATTCATCTTCGCCCAAAAATGGAATTAAATCGTGAACATTGTCGTGCGATTATTTTTTCCAACTTTCGACGTGGATTAACTCAGCAACAGAGCATGGATAAACATAATTCAATTTTTGACGATGAAGCTCCATCAAGGATCAGTGTTTATCGATGGTATGGTGAATTCAATCGTGGTCGTAGTTCACTCCAAGACGAATTTCGCGAAGGTCGTCTAAAATCAGTTGTTCCAAAAACCATTGATGCTGCCGTGAACTGATATTGCAAGATCGTCATGTGACCTATCGTGAGATTGAGACAACCTTAGGCATGAGTGGGACCAGCATACATTCAATATTGCATGAACATTTGTCTGTCAAAAAAATTTGTTCGCTTTGGATCCCACACAATTTGTCAATCGCTCAAAAAAGGCTCGTGTCGATTGGTCGAAAGAAATGCTCAAAAAATACGATCGCGGTGCTTCGAAACACGTCTATGACATCGTGACAGGCAATGAATCGCGGATTTACGGGTATGAGCCCGAAAGTAAACAGCAGTCGACTGTATGGCTGTTTCAAGATGAGCAAAATCCAACAAAAGTTGTTCGCGCACAAAGCACTTCCAAACAGATGGTCGCCTGTTGTTTTTTTTTTTCGGAAAAACTGGACATATCGCAACCGTACCACTAGAACAACGCAGAACAGTCAATTCTGAGTTGTTTGCCAGATGTCTTGCAAGAAATCAGGAAAACCAACCGCCGAAGACGGATCACTCTTCACCCCGACAATGCGAGCTCTCATACATCGGCTCAAACAACCATTTTTGAGCACCCAAAACATCGAGTTGATGAGTCATCCGCCGTATAGTCCTGACTTGGCACCGAATGACTTCTTTTTATTCCCGTACGTAAAAAACAGAGTTCAACGGTTTTCGACACCTGAAGAAGCGGTTGCTGCATTCAAAATGCATGTTTTGGAGATAGCTCAATCAGAGTGGCAAAAGTGCTTCGACTATTGGTTCAAACGCAAGCAAAAGTGTATGGATCTTCATGGGGAATATTTTGAAAAACAAAGTGATTTTTGATGATTAATATTTGTTTTTGTTCTCTAACCCTGAAATATAAAAGGCAACCCTCGTATAGTGTAGGTCCAGTTTCATTAAAACCTCGGTAATTTTGAATATTGCAAAAGTTCAAAACGTTTTCGTCATTCTCCTCCAACTATTATATTGATAAAGATATTTTACTTAAAGCAGAATATTGCTCATTATTATGTTTACACCATTTCCTTTACATTAAAAAAATGGTAGTGGTCTTCACGAAAGTTTGGGTGACACCATGACAATTTTCACAAATCGTAAGCATGATTTCCTCAACATCCCCAAATTTTGATAAGGAGAGAACAGTTTACACTAAGTTATTCGATTCCAGACATTTCATTAAAAATTGAATTTTCAAAAATTGAAGATTCGCATTTTGTTTCGAATTCTCGTGCTTCGTTTGGATAAGAGATGTTCAAGTGGTGGTTAATGTATGAGCGTAAGTGCAATATTTGAGATGTTTGTCTTACAATCTGCTCTAAAAAATTAGATCGTAAATACGGTAATGTAAATATATTTGAACTAGCAGTGCTACAATAGCACTTTTTCTCGCATTATTGGCAATGGTTACATAATATATTGCAATTTTTGTTCTAGAAAGCCATCATAAGTACAAACCATTTCAAATGAAGCGTCTGAGGTGGGATTCTGCAATTATTTTGACAAACAGGTACAGTAGCCATTTATTACTTCTACAAAAGAAACAAAATAAGAATTAATCACAATTGTTACAGTATTCGCAGGACATTATACAGACAAGCAGGGACAATTTCACGCAAGCTTGCCTTGATTACATCTAAATGCGCTTTCAATGTTTGATTAAACCCATTATCAACAATAAAAATTTTAAAATTAAAGTCTATTAATTAATCTTGAAGAGCTGACGACCATCCAATATTATGCCTTATGAATGCATAAAAATAAGTTCACAAAACTATCGTTTTTATCATTTAAAAATTATATCTGAAACACACACACACGTTTGTACGAACTTCATTTGAATGCAAATACACGATAACAAATTCCATCATCAAAATATGAGATAAACATAGCTGCTTAACAATAAAATAGTTTCATGAAGCCACGCCAACGCCGCGTTGCCATTAGACAGCTAACGTAGCTTAAACATTTAGGCCCTACTAAATGCAAAATGAACACTGATATTTTGAAAAAGTTGAAATGGTCTATCTGTTTTTGAATACCAGATTTTATTCAGGAAAATATCACTATCTTCAATATTGTAATCCTAGAAAGACGCCGAGAAAACTGAACAATTTTTGAAAATTAAGTGTTCAACGAAATGTGACTTGTGCCATTGGTATGAGCGCACTTCTCTTTTTGAGGAAAATAGTTGAAAAAAAGGGTTTGGAGCCATTCCTAAAAAAAATTGATGTTAAGGCTTCATGCTTCAGTACCCCACAAAATACGAAGTATCATTGGAAATCCGCAGGGAGTCGAGTTCGGCCAGATCGATGGAAGAAAATCAATTTTGGAGAAGAACTTCTGAGCCCTCCGCTAAATTCTCAAAGATTTCCCCGACATCACTCCGCTAAATTTCTCAAAGATTCATGCCGGACAGATTCCTCTATGCCAACATATGCAAAGAAAAAGGAAACGAATAAACAACTATCGGAAATATTAAAGCTGGGAATATGGAATGTTAGAGCTCTCTCAAATAAAGAAGCTGAATTAGAACAGGAATTAGATAAAGCTGGGATTGATATTGCTGCAATTACTGAAACCAAAAAAAAGTTACAGGGCTCATCAGAATTACAAAATTATATAATGATATACAGTGGAGTCCCCCAAAAACAGAGGGCATCGGCTGGGGTATCTATTTGGATCAGAAAAACATTGAAAAACAGAATAATATCGTATACTTTCATAAACGAAAGAATAATAACAATGAGATTTAAAGTAGATAGAGGTTACGTTTCAGTCTTTGCCTTGTACGCACCAGAAGAGGGGAGAACCCAAGATGCGATAAAATTCTACGAACAACTGCAGACAGCAATAAATAAGATTAATAAAAATGACTATCTTCTTTTATTAGGTGATTTAAATGCAAGAGTAGGGAATACCCCTATAAAAGATATAGTAGGCACAGAAGGTGAATACACACTTAACAATAATGGGAAGAAATTAATAGAATTTGCCACGTACAATGAGCTGCGAATTACTAACACTTTCTTTAAACACCGAAATATTCACAAATTCACATGGACAGCACGTAGATCCGCCTCTATAATTGATTACGTCCTTGCAAACAATAAGACTTGGATAAATATCAAGGATGTAAGAGTATTTAGAAGTTTTGATGTGTCATCTGACCATTTCTTAGTAAGATGCCACATAATGTTCCCAAAGAGATGGAAGAAAACCATCTTAAAACCCAAACCAGAAATAGAAACATTTAAAGTTCACCTTTTACAAGATTATAGCACAAGACTTTTATACCAGAGTAGACTCAACCAGAAAACTATTATTAATCCTGTAAGTAACAATATAAATGAAGAATGGGCAAACATTAAAGAAATTATAACACAGGCAGCAGCAGAAGCAATAGGGTCAAGGAAAAAGAAATTCTCAAAACGAGGGCTAAGGTTTTTGAATGATAATATCAAACAACTAATTGAAGAAAAAAAAGAAGCGTATTTAAAGTCTCTCTCGTCCTCTGGGAATATGAATCATAGAACAGAATATAAAAGAAAATCTCTTTAGTTAAAAGAGAAGTCCGTAAGCTTAAACGAGAAAGTTGGAAAAGATATGTTAGCGAAATTGAACATGACTTATTTGGAAACCAAAGTAAGGCATGTAAAATTATAAAATATTTAAATAATCAAGAAAGAGATAAAGTTCAATTAAATATAATTTCAGAAAGTAAATGGTTAAATTACTTTAAATCGCTATGGACCTCTGAAGATGAAGAAGAAGAAGAAGAAGAAGAAGAAGAAGAAGAAGAAGAAGAAGAAGAAGAAGAAGAAGAAGAGAGAGGAATTAAAATTGATATATGTAATTCTATTGATCTGATCTCTATGGATGAGTTGAAAGCAGCCATTAACACAACCAAAAATAAAAAGTCACCTGGTACTGATAATATAAACATGGAATTGATCAGATATGCATCAAATCAATTTACGCAGAGACTCCTTAACTTTATTAATATCTGCTGGTCCACTGGATATGTGCCAGAAGAATGGAATGAAGCCCTAATTTACCCACTATATAAAAAAGGCGACAAATCTGAATGTTCAAATTATAGAGGTATAAGTCTTCTAAATTCCTGTTATAAAATCTATGCAAAAATTATCAATCAAAGATTAGTGCCTATTGTTGAAACTCAAATATCTGAAACACAACATGGTTTCAGAAAAGGTAGATCATGCTCAAACTGTATTTTTGTACTGACACAACTTACTGAAAAGCGAAGGGAATTTAAACTACCGACATACTATGTCTTTATTGACTACGTAAAAGCATTTGATAGCCTTAAAAGAAGATTATTGTGGGAAACACTGAAAAATATTCGACTCCCTTCCCACCTTATTACAGCAATTCAATCATTATACAGAAATAATAAAATCATGATCCGAATGCTAAGAAATGGAACAGAATCAGCATATATAAACCAGGGAGTAAGACAGGGATGCCCGCTCTCGCCAACGCTTTTTAATATATATATGGACGTGATCATTAAAAAATGGTTGAAGACTTTAAATGATGTTTTTAAGATTAATAATGTCGAGATCCCAACATTACTTTTTGCCGACGACCAGCTTATCATAGGAAAATCTGAATATGAACTTCAAATAGCAGTCCACAAGTTAAGTTAGGTTTCTAATGAGTATGGTATGAAAATCTCACCAAGTAAAACATAAGTGATGGCATTTAAAGGACTTGAACCTTTAAGAGCAAAGATAGTTATATATGACCAAATAATTGAACAAGTAAATGAATTTAAATATCTTGGATATCATTTTAATTATATAAAATCAAGGGATATGGAAATAAAGCTGACCAACTTCACATATTTCTGTGGAACGTTACAGCGAACTCTACATCATAATGCGCAAAAGGAAACTCTTCTCAGATTTTACAAAGTTATCGCTTTGCCATTACTACTTTATGGAAGTGAGAGCTGGACATTAACATCAGATCAGCTGCGCCGAATTGAATCTGCAGAAATGAGATTTCTTCGTTTTGTGGCAGGATATTCACTATTAGACCACAAAAAAAGTGTAGATTTCAGAGAAGAACTAAATGTTGAACCGGTTATAGATACCATAAAGAAATATCGAGAAAACTGGAAAGATCATGTCCTGAGAATGCCAGAACATAGAATAAGTAAAACTATTCTTCAATATGTACCTAAGGGAAAAAGAAGTGTAGGACGTCCCTTGAAGAGATGGCATGAACAATTCTGAGACGGAACAGACCAAGAGGTCTAATCCTTGCTGTCGATGATGATGATGATGATGATGAACTTCTGAGCCCTTTAGGATCTCGCGTCGAGCACAGACAGAGAGATTGACGGACGTTTTGCCAACAGCCAACTTTTCAGTGCACGGCCCCACAATACGTAGATTGTACTATATGTAGAGACCCAAAGACGTAGAGAGTACCCGTGATAGCGGAAGTAATTTACGTAAAAGATTTACCTGACTTTTTGGGTAGCGGATTAAAGAACCGCACAATACGAGTTTTGTCCAAAAATTAGCGCTTTTTTGCTCCAACATCACACTACCTTCTGCACATTACGGAGGTAGTATGCGAGAAAGTAAATGAGTCTCATGTAAGGTCTGCTTGATATTTCTATTTTTTTACTCAAAACACCGCTTAAAGGTTTTAACAAAAAGTTTCCTCAAATGTAGCAAAATATTCTAAAAATTGTGCTGGTCCTATTTTTCAGCTAACTCGTCGTATTTTCGATTATTACAAAAAGTGAACATTACAAATCTACAATATTGGTGCTATTTTGTCCTTAATAAAACATGTTCTTTAAAACTAGACCTTGAAGTAATGATAATAAAAATGTCTGAAGATTTGTAACTTGCAAACGTTCAACTTTATTTTAAAGCGACGGGAAGGTTGAGTTTAAATGTGACGCTGGTGGTGTAACGCGAATGGATTGCTAATTTAAAAGATCTAAGTTCGGAAAGAAAAAAAAGAAAGTTCGAAACACTTTCGTACGTATTATAATATTGTGTTAGCCGTTACAAATAATGGAAGAAAGTATGTGCTGTTTGTAACACCACTAGTGTATGATTGAGAAAACTACGGTAAATTCTGTGGTTTGTGTGTCATTTTGATTTAAACTTCTGAATTTTCAAATAATGAATTTTTTTTTCGAATATTTCGCGCTTCGTTTAAAGAGTTTTTCCAGAGATGTCTGACGTATTGTGAGGATACAAGTTAAATTATATTGTACGTATAACCGTTACGAATAACATGAGAAACTGATGCGTCAACGCCATTACATTAATCTTAACAAAAATGACCTCCATCTCGCAAGATGCACAATGCCAAGATTTTTTCTCTCGCAAAAGCGAAATACGGGAATCCCGACGTAACCGAGATTTAACTTAAAAGGCGTAAAACACCGTTTAATGTACTAGTAAGTGAATCTTTTTACTGCAAAGGGGATACGCGCTTGACCTGAACATTTCAGCCACGAAAAGAACCAGAATTTCATTACAAATAAAAACTATCAAACTATCCTGAGTCATTATTAAACAGGTTGCAGCTGATCCTACATTTTTGCTCACTAGTGAAAATATACCCACAATCAAAATACATGAACAGAGACTTTCATTGGCCCTCTTCAATAAAGCAGACAATGCTACCTGAATAAGACAATAATACTATACCTCCTAAAATATGTTGAACCACTATAATTTATAATGCACTGATCTTTCACTATCATCAATACCTGTAAGACACATGTCTATAAATATGCAGTCCGATCCAGAGAAGAACTCTGCCCGGCTACCTTCAAGGTGCCATCAGAGTCAAGAACATAATGAGAAGCACACTGACACAAAAAAAAGAACAAGATCTTTATGCATTCTCACAACGCAGTACCATACGAGCCGGCAGAACAGTGACACAAAAACCCGCAACAGAGAGACTACGAACACTTGAGTAAGCTCAGCTACGTGAAATTTAATCCAACCGTCATGGCGTAAGTAGGACGTCGTCAGTCGTACACGAAATGGGCGTTTTATTTAATGAAAGCACACTGGAATCCAAAAACCACACATTTATGTTGCTTGCAAATGTTTACGAGATACATGTGTACCGTAACACAATTAAAGAGTAGCAAATTAAAACGCTAAGTATTTTTTTAAAAAAAAGAGGTAATGGAACTACAACAGCACATTTTCCTGCTTTGTTTCTCACTTTTACAATTTCCAAAATTTTAGAACAAAGAAAATTAGAACTACGCCAATATTTTTAACTGTCCATCACTCTAGCCGCGGGAAAAATTTTAAAGATTGAGATTTTGAGATTTTGAGATTTTTTTTATAAACGGCAATAACTTCAAGCAGGAATTGAGGGGAAACTAGTTTTTATTGTTCTCAAAAATTGTCGATGACCTTTTTTAAAAATCAGATTTTTTAGAACATATTTCACTAAAGACAAAAATACCTATCTTCAATACTTTACTTTTGTAATATTAATTTTTTGCAATGTTCGAAATTAGAGATCACCGAAAATAGAACCAGCACCACTTCTTTTTAACGTCCACCCGAATATACACGAGGAGAAAATTTAAAGAAAACGAAGTTTTTAAGAAAAGAATTGATTAAAAATTGCCCCTTTACGCAAAAGTATGCAAAAACAACTTATATTCTCGAAAAATTGCACATGACTATTTCAAGATCTGTCTTTGTACAACACATTTTATTAAAGAAAAACTCTACATTCAAAAAATCTCAAAAAATCTTCAACATTGTAGTTGGAAGACGACACCGAAAAAATTTGAATTCTGGCAATTTCAAAGAAAGTTAAACCTGTGCTATTTTGAGTTCTTTACGCTATCCGAGGAAATCAGGTTTTGCTCAAGACTTGTTGTCCAACAGCTGTGGGGCTCGGAACATTTTTTTAAGTTAAAACGAGACCACAACTGTCAAAATGAGTAGATGAAGCCGATAACAACGATTACTTTTCATCAAACGGTCGTACTCGGTCGATTAATTCGAAGATCAACGACATTGAACATTAAACTGAAGGTGCCCCAACGTCCAGAATTTTTACTTCGATATCAAAGAGCTGCCAATCTTGCGATGTACTTTTGGAAATCAATCGCAGAAATCTGCTGCCTTCGGAAAAAGAACAGGAGAAAAAAAATCTTGCGCAATTTCAGACTAAGACTACATTCTTATTGATCGTATTTTATCAAAATCGTCGAAGAGTAAACTCATAAAAACCGCTCCTACACCTCATCGCAAAGCGCAAACACACAAGTAAAATCACGAACTGTTAAAAAGGTTTTATAAAATCCCTGTCATAATTCACAAACCACATTCCTTAACACCAACATGCAGAGTAAACTAATTGTAACATTAAGCGTTCTGAAAGAAAAGCTACGTCGCGAACGCGGCGAGGGATAATGTGAAACGCGCGTCGTTTTGCGGCGCTCTTCAAAAGAGCTAATGGAAGCCGGCCGAACTTCCCCCTCCGCTCCTTCAGAGGCCGTCAAGTTAATAATCTGATTTGCGCACTTCAGATGCAGACTTCGTTACAGCTGATGAGGTCTTGTGGGGCTGAGCGAAGCAGCCTTCACTTCAACGGACACGAAGTATGTAGGCAGAAAAAAGTGGAAGGCAGAAGGCAAAGGAGTCAATTCAGTCGCGTCGACTAGCAGCGTTCACAGTTAAGAGAAGCATCCAATAGTCAGCCGAAACCCAAATAAATCCATTTTTTTTTTTAGATAATGTCGAATAGATTTTCAGACAAATGTTGAATTTAAGAAATACATTTATTCAAAGTTTATTTCATAATGTTAATGTCATTTTATTGAATATTGCATTCGTTTACTGAAATAAAAATGTCTTATTGAGTAAAAAAATATTACGAACGCAAGAGCGGAAAATATGCAAGCAAACTACTACACAGAAGTTAGATCACAACAGCAATTATATATCTTACAAGAAATCAAAAGTTAAAAATTATAGCATCGAGAAATATATTACGTAAGTGAAGATATTTCAACGTGTCACTAGAATCTCTCGATGCCACGCCCAGAAGTAGCCATCCACTGGAAATGTAGGAGCTCCGTTATCACAATTCCCGTCCGTACAACTTCAAACACGCCCTCCCAGTCGCTGGTAGCTACAATCACCCAGGAAGACAGACACTGGGAGTGAATAGAGCGATGTCTGGCAGAGTTCCAATTGCACAGAACCGGAAACTTCCTTCATTGTACAAGTCTTGCATCCATTAATACGTTGCTCAAGAACTAATGCTCAAGTACCTTAATATTTCGAAATACAAAACATCACTGACTTTAACACATGCGTGAAATATTGTTCTGGCCTTAAGAACAACGCTCAATGGTTCAAACGGATTACAAATTCTGACCGTTAATGAAGTTCTATGCGTTGGTATTGTGATGAGTTTTCGTTGGCATTTACAATGAAATAATGAGTCATTGCCAACAATAATGTTTATTACAATAGCAGCTTTCGATGGCTTGGCCTGATGATGATGGCTAAGCCATCGAAAACTGCTATTGTAATAAACAATATTGTTGGCAATGACTCAATTATTTCAAGTTCTATGCGGTCAAAACAATATTTGTTTATATAGATTCTCACAAAACAAGCGAAAGGTCTGACCAGTGACAAAACATCACAGAAATCTTCATGCAAATAACAGAATAAAACACGGACCAGGCGCTCTGTAATTTTCCAACACACAATTGTTGCACTTAATTTTCGCTTTTTGCAGGGCGCAAATGTCTAAAACAATGCTAAAAAAAGCTTGAACCTCGGTAAACCAACATCTGACGCACCCTCCACAACATAGATGAAAATAGCCACATTATAAGAAAATTAGCTGAGTGTAGTACTGAATTGACAATATTAAAATACTACAAATAATATTCAACGTGACACCGAACAAGTCTCTCATAATCTCAAAGGGATATAGTTAAAATCCATTTTTTTCAGACCTAAAATGGGTCTAGAATATATTCCGTTCCTATCAAACGGCCGGTAGACGTGGTAAGATTTTAATTAAGTAAAATTTTCTCTAATTGAATAATTTGGATATGGTAGGGAAAAACTCAAATACACTCATTGGAGATAAATTCACTTAACTTAGTAGTAACAAACAAATCGGAAAATAATTAAGCTCACACAATAGAAAGAGAAACCCAGAAACCCAATGGGAGACTGCATCAATCAATGTATTTCCCCAATGAAAAAGCATTATCTCGATACTGCACAAACAGGTCCATTTCTAGCTTCCTATCAGTGCAGTATTTGTATGATGAGCTACGGGAAGTGATCTCCAATGCCGACCATTAACATAATTATTTTTGATGTGATTCCTGTTAAGTCATTGAGATCAAAATATGCATTAATATTAATTAGTAAATACTCATAGTACACACATTTATCACTACAAGTGAATCATTAGTATTTTAGACCCTGTATAACATTTTCTCAATGAATCACCCTCTTCATTAAGATTATCATCTCTCGATTTATCAAACACTGCGACGCGAAAACGAGTGTTGAGAATCGTCTACTTGGGCTGCGTCAGTTTGTAACTATGAGATCCGTACCTACAGATCCAGCATGGCGACAGCAACAGAAATGCACTTCACACGATAGCACCGCCGCAGCACTAAACGCTGTACCTCAACTTATCTCCACAACCAAGAATCTTCCATTATCTGCTATGACGCAACCGCTCGCGTCACAGATGCCTGTCCTTAATAGTGTAATGAGAATTACATGGCATTATTACAGACAAGAAGATTGATTCTCTGTGCTAGTACATACCAAGCAAATGATGGACCACGCGGAACTACAACACGTTTTCGAAATTGAATTCTGCACACTAGGTGCTCCAACAACCTTGAGTTGGAAACGTCTGTTATCGTCAGATAACTGCAAACGAGAATAGAGGCTTTTGTGAGTACACTCCCATAACATGCGTGAAAACCTAATTTTGCTTTATCACAATATAATCAATATATCATGGCTGCAAATCGTATTTTAAGACCAACACGCAACCTTCCAGCAAAAATGAAGATTTTTACAATAAAAATTTTAATTTCTACTTTCCACGTAGAAGTGATAATTCACATTCATGTTCACATATTTAGATATATACAATTTCTATTAGAGTACATTCGAGAGCTCATGCACGAAGGTTAACGCAGTAACAGCGTTCGTGTAAGTCTCACAGCCTCAAATTTTCGCGAATTCACAGAGCAAATGGAAACGCACAATTTTGTTGAGTCTTTTAAAATATGATTATCCATTATGCAGGCATCTCTTCTCCTTCCGTGATATGACAGAAATGCTTAAAGGCAATAAGATATTGCAATTCTTTTTCGAATTTCTTTCGTCCCTCCTACGAACATTTAGTAGTTTTAATCATTCATACGTAACATGACCATAACTTTTTCCTCAGTTCGGGACATATAGCTTTAAGGTAATAGCAAGTGTATTTAAGGCGTACGTTACAGTATGTACAATTACTGGAAAGGTTGTGAATAAACATTGGAAAATAAATAATATACATGGTCTTATATTTTTGTGAAGAAAACAAATGCTTAATTTTTAATTTGACTATTTCAAAATAACAATGAAATTCTTCGTACGATTTCTTAAAATGTAATTGAGAATTCAGGCTGTCTGTAAAAACTACATTATATTACATACCAAAATTCATTTTTTTTGCGACGTTTACAGTATACATCAAAGTTAAGATGAGATATAGCTCAAATCCAGCTTACTTCAACCTCAACTGTGACGATAACATTTCCTTTTAATATCTAACTGCATGCAGGCCCACGAAGAGATTTTCTCTTGTCATATTTTCGCAAATGCATCTATAGCAAACGTCTGAATAATCATAGCTTTAAGAACTGCTACATTCAATACTTAAGAGAAAATATTATTTTCAAAAGATGCATTAGTGTCGGGCCGACATAAAATGCGTAATTCCAATAACTATACGAAAATTGGTATAACTCAAATTATTGGTGTGAAAGCGTCTAAATAATTTCATTCAACAATTGAATCATTTCTACAGAGAAACGTTCCCAGTTTTCAAATCAGACACATTTTGTGACGCATAGTAACAAAAAAGCTCAAATTTAGCTATCGTCGGAATTCTTTTATATCTCAACACAGTATCTTTAAATAATTAACTGTACACTTTCTTCAAGATATGAGTAATTTCGCGTAATTCTGAGTGAACTCTAATTGTTCAAAAACGAATCATTTTTTTTCCTTTAAACCTATTTTGAATGATAGAACACAATACACTAAACTCCATGGTTTAAAAGAAATTTTCATTTAAGTTCTCTGAGTTTTCAAAAAATTAAAGGTAAATATTTTTTTCGAATATCCCGCACTTCGATTAAAGAGGTTTTCAAGAGATGACCAAAGATTAGTTGGATACAAGCTGTATTCAACATAACCATTTTACATAAAGTCAGAGGACCACGACTGTTTATTTTATGGCACAGATACGTCATACAAAGAATGCTTTAGGAAGTAGCTTGTGTATCGTCTCGTGTCGCGACGTGTATCGTCTCGTGTCGCGACGTGTATCGTCTCGTGTCGCGACGTGTATCGTCTCGTGTCGCGACGTGTATCGTCTCGTGTCGCGACGTGTATCGTCTCGTGTCGCGACGTGTATCGTCTCGTGTCGCGACGTGTATCGTCTCGTGTCGCGACGTGTATCGTCTCGTGTCGCGACGTGTATCGTCTCGTGTCGCGACGTGTATCGTCTCGTGTCGCGACGTGTATCGTCTCGTGTCGCGACGTGTATCGTCTCGTGTCGCGACGTGTATCGTCTCGTGTCGCGACGTGTATCGTCTCGTGTCGCGACGTGTATCGTCTCGTGTCGCGACGTGTATCGTCTCGTGTCGCGACGTGTATCGTCTCGTGTCGCGACGTGTATCGTCTCGTGTCGCGACGTGTATCGTCTCGTGTCGCGACGTGTATCGTCTCGTGTCGCGACGTGTATCGTCTCGTGTCGCGACGTGTATCGTCTCGTGTCGCGACGTGTATCGTCTCGTGTCGCGACGTGTATCGTCTCGTGTCGCGACGTGTATCGTCTCGTGTCGCGACGTGTATCGTCTCGTGTCGCGACGTGTATCGTCTCGTGTCGCGACGTGTATCGTCTCGTGTCGCGACGTGTATCGTCTCGTGTCGCGACGTGTATCGTCTCGTGTCGCGACGTGTATCGTCTCGTGTCGCGACGTGTATCGTCTCGTGTCGCGACGTGTATCGTCTCGTGTCGCGACGTGTATCGTCTCGTGTCGCGACGTGTATCGTCTCGTGTCGCGACGTGTATCGTCTCGTGTCGCGACGTGTATCGTCTCGTGTCGCGACGTGTATCGTCTCGTGTCGCGACGTGTATCGTCTCGTGTCGCGACGTGTATCGTCTCGTGTCGCGACGTGTATCGTCTCGTGTCGCGACGTGTATCGTCTCGTGTCGCGACGTGTATCGTCTCGTGTCGCGACGTGTATCGTCTCGTGTCGCGACGTGTATCGTCTCGTGTCGCGACGTGTATCGTCTCGTGTCGCGACGTGTATCGTCTCGTGTCGCGACGTGTATCGTCTCGTGTCGCGACGTGTATCGTCTCGTGTCGCGACGTGTATCGTCTCGTGTCGCGACGTGTATCGTCTCGTGTCGCGACGTGTATCGTCTCGTGTCGCGACGTGTATCGTCTCGTGTCGCGACGTGTATCGTCTCGTGTCGCGACGTGTATCGTCTCGTGTCGCGACGTGTATCGTCTCGTGTCGCGACGTGTATCGTCTCGTGTCGCGACGTGTATCGTCTCGTGTCGCGACGTGTATCGTCTCGTGTCGCGACGTGTATCGTCTCGTGTCGCGACGTGTATCGTCTCGTGTCGCGACGTGTATCGTCTCGTGTCGCGACGTGTATCGTCTCGTGTCGCGACGTGTATCGTCTCGTGTCGCGACGTGTATCGTCTCGTGTCGCGACGTGTATCGTCTCGTGTCGCGACGTGTATCGTCTCGTGTCGCGACGTGTATCGTCTCGTGTCGCGACGTGTATCGTCTCGTGTCGCGACGTGTATCGTCTCGTGTCGCGACGTGTATCGTCTCGTGTCGCGACGTGTATCGTCTCGTGTCGCGACGTGTATCGTCTCGTGTCGCGACGTGTATCGTCTCGTGTCGCGACGTGTATCGTCTCGTGTCGCGACGTGTATCGTCTCGTGTCGCGACGTGTATCGTCTCGTGTCGCGACGTGTATCGTCTCGTGTCGCGACGTGTATCGTCTCGTGTCGCGACGTGTATCGTCTCGTGTCGCGACGTGTATCGTCTCGTGTCGCGACGTGTATCGTCTCGTGTCGCGACGTGTATCGTCTCGTGTCGCGACGTGTATCGTCTCGTGTCGCGACGTGTATCGTCTCGTGTCGCGACGTGTATCGTCTCGTGTCGCGACGTGTATCGTCTCGTGTCGCGACGTGTATCGTCTCGTGTCGCGACGTGTATCGTCTCGTGTCGCGACGTGTATCGTCTCGTGTCGCGACGTGTATCGTCTCGTGTCGCGACGTGTATCGTCTCGTGTCGCGACGTGTATCGTCTCGTGTCGCGACGTGTATCGTCTCGTGTCGCGACGTGTATCGTCTCGTGTCGTGACGTGTATCGTCTCGTGTCGTGTCGTATCGTGTTGTATCGTCTCGTGTCGTGTCTTATCGTGTCGTATCGTATCGTGTCGTATCGTGTCGCATCGTATCGTGTCGTATCGTGTCGTGTCGTGTCGCATCGTATCGTGTCGTATCGTTTCGAACAGCTGAGAATGAGCTTTTGAGGGAGATTTCAACCCTCAACTAATGGTGCTGCAGAACGGCACTTTCTCGTATTAGTTTTCTATTTTCCTTGGTCTGGGCTAGCTATTCAGACTTGGCTGAGACTCTTGCATACTGCCATCTATCGCCGCCGAAAGTATTTGTGAATTGTTTTTCAATTCCTCGGTTTCCTAATAGCAGAATCTAGAGAGATAGAGAAATAAAGAAATATTTAGAAGAGTAAATAATCGTCTAATATTGACAATTTTCAATGACAAATTTGGAGCCGGTTTTTAAACAAATGGCGTATAACCTTTAACTGTAAATGCCAAATCTGAAGCACATTTTCACAGAAAATGCTTGAGTTTTCGAAAAAGTTCTAGTCATTCGAATCACTTTTACTCAGAAATGCTGTAGTTTTAACAAATCGCTGGAAATGTGCAAATTAACGTCGTGAGAGATATTTTAAAAAAAATACACTTGTGTAATTTTAAAAAAGAACAGAATACCCCAAAATGAACTTTATGGCATATTAAACAGTGTAATTAGCACTATCCGTTGGAAAAGTTTGAAGAAAATATTTTGAGCCATATTTATGAAAATTTCGGTCTTCTCGTAAAGTACATTTATCACTTTCATTACCAAATGTTTAAAGAAAAATTTGGAACCTTTCTGAGAATTTTTTTTAATTGCACTGATTGCACGCTGTATTGCGCGAAAACTAATAAATTTTTGAAAAAAACTGGACATTACCTCTTTGAGAGAACTAAAGATGGAGAACAATTGCATTCGAAGGAAAAATCTCCATCTTCAATTTTGCAATTGCAAGAAGACGCCAAAATATTCAAACATTTCAAATTTTTGAAGCCACCTTTTGAATGCCATCTTTATAACCGTATTTTACTCTATTCTTACACGAAATTTAAAGGAAAAATTTGGAACCGTTTTTTAGAAAATTTTGAAAATGTCGCTGGGGCTCCATGTAAAGTACCCCCATATTTTAAAATGTTTTTTCAAAATCTCAAAGCTTTGATTCGAGCTAGATCGACAGGGGTTTCATCAATTTGGGAAAAATCCTACGCTTGGTTTAGGTGATGTTCACACACGGACGGTCGGACGCTTTGCTGTCAACTGATTTTTCGGTATCAAGGCCCCATAAAACCAGGATTCTGACTACACAACGTGTTAGAGATTTTATTTCTTAATTTAGCAACTGGATTTATCCACTTTTTCGTTATCAGGGCCCGGCAATTAATTTTTTTCTGCCGAAATTCCGCCGTTTTTTGGCGCAGCATTATACAGCACTATACTGCGTATATTACTCCGTATATACGTAACTATATGGGAAAGTAAAAAGCAGATGCAACATAAATGTTTTCGGAGTGACATGTAAACAGTTTCAAAATATAAATGCTTCGAATGACAAAATGCGTTGACCCTAGGAGGGTTTTTATGAAAACATTATTAATTTGTACCCGTTGCTAACAATATGCCTTCTTTCCCGGATTCATCAACAAATAGGTCGTTCTTATAAAGATACTGTGTCAAGTTTCTGAGAGCGTCGGCATGCTGTAAGCTCGTGACAAATTAACAATGTGTCCTTAGAATTACATCTCAAACACCCCGTAAGTATTTTGGTCAACAATTCCACGGCACCACGAAATTTACGACTGCCGCATGGAAAGTTGTGTCATAGATAAAACGAACATTCAACACACAGATGGGCGGCGTCGCAAGCCGAATTCACTCTCCATGAAGTCACGGAGGTTAAGCGAATTCGAGAGTCGCGGGTTCCTAGTTTGGTGACTGGCTAGGAACGGGGGGATCTAACGGCGTCGAACCCCTAGCCGAAGGGATAAAAGGCACTGACTGCGACAAGAGACTTGACGTGACAAAAATAGTAATTACTCTGTAACGGAGGATTACTCCAGGCAAACCGCTCAACGCCCAACATGAATTTAAAAGACGCGTTGCATCGACAATGTCTCAAAATTTAATGTTTGTCAAATAAAAAGGAACCTACAAGTTAAAACGTAAGGATTGACAAAAATAAAATAATTCCTCAAATTTAATTAAACGAGTCACTTGTTCCGCAATATTTAAAACAATATAAAAGTAGTGGTGTTACAGAATGGCAGACTTCCCCGCATTAGCTTTCTGTTTCCTTTTTCTCTGCTAGCTAATCGGACTTGCCACATACTCTTGGCAGCGGCTATCTACCGCCGCCCTACTACCGCTGCCCTACCACCGATCATCTTTTTAACATTTTCTGCATTTTTCGGTTTCCTAAGTTTAGAACGAAAATAACATTTTAAGAATATGAAAGAACAGTAAAAACTCGTTCAAAATGGCAATTTTCATTGAAAAATTTGGAGTTGTTTTATGAAAATAGCGTTTAAGCACTGCATTTCGAAATCTGAAGCTTTTTCAAGGATTATTGAGTTTTCGAAAATCTTTATTACAAGTCATTTAAAGCATTTTAACGGTGTGAGAGATGATTAAAATTTACATTTGTATAATTTTTGAAGAAAAAAAAATTCCTCGAAATGAACTTTAACTATGAACGTCATATTAAAGAGTGCAATTAGCACTCTCCGGTCGAAAAGTTGGACCAAAATTTCGGAGCTGTTTTAGAGAAAATTGCGATTGCGTTCCCGAGAAATTTTGTAAAACAATATTTAAAGCAAATGTACTGAAATGTAATAATGTTAACAAATCGCCGCTAATATAAAAATTAATGACATGAGAGAAGTCAAAATGCTTACATTTTTGTAGTTTTGAAAAAAAAAATAGAGCAATATTGCGTTTTGTACCCTCAGAGTACATTCACCACTATTCATATCATAAACAGTACAATCAGCACTATCCGCTGGAAAAGTTAAAAGAAATATTGAGTCAATTTTGTGAAAATGGCGTATGAGCGTTTCTCATTTTCACAGAAAGCTTGAGTTTTCCGTAAACTTTATAAGATGTTCTAAGCTCATAATGTACTGGTAAATGCAATAATGTGAAGAAATCGCCGCTAATGTAAATATTAAAGACGTGAGAGGCGACACAAAAAATTAATATCTTTGTAATTTTAAAAAAAAAACAAAGGGTATAGCAAGATGGCGTTTATGTCTTCTCATAAAGTACATTTAACACTATCATTACTAAAAGCTGGAAAAAACAATTTGGAGAATTGGCGAAAAAATTTTGTTTTTCTTATTTTTTAAAATTGGAAATATTGCGCGAAAACTACTAAAGGTTTTCTCACGACATTTATAAAATAACTAGTTATGAACAACAAATTTCATTTTAAGGATCTATCTAAAATTTTGTAATCGTAGGAAGACATCGAAAAAATTCAATAAATCGAAATTTTCGAAAATTCTGAGTCAAACATGAAAATAGGACCTACGCCACAATTATAACTATTTTACTCTATTCCTATAAAAAAATTACAGACGGACGGGCAGAGACAGACAGACAGACGGGCAGAGACAGACAGACAGACGGGCAGAGACAGACAGACAGACGGGCAGAGACAGACAGACAGACGGGCAGAGACAGACAGACAGACGGGCAGAGACAGACAGACAGACGGGCAGAGACAGACAGACAGACGGGCAGAGACAGACAGACAGACGGGCAGAGACAGACAGACAGACGGGCAGAGACAGACAGACAGACGGGCAGAGACAGACAGACAGACGGGCAGAGACAGACAGACAGACGGGCAGAGACAGACAGACAGACGGGCAGAGACAGACAGACAGACGGGCAGAGACAGACAGACAGACGGGCAGAGACAGACAGACAGACGGGCAGAGACAGACAGACAGACAGACGGGCAGAGACAGACAGACAGACAGACGGGCAGAGACAGACAGACAGACAGACGGGCAGAGACAGACAGACAGACAGACGGGCAGAGACAGACAGACAGACAGACGGGCAGAGACAGACAGACAGACAGACGGGCAGAGACAGACAGACAGACAGACGGGCAGAGACAGACAGACAGACAGACGGGCAGAGACAGACAGACAGACAGACGGGCAGAGACAGACAGACAGACAGACGGGCAGAGACAGACAGACAGACAGACGGGCAGAGACAGACAGACAGACAGACGGGCAGAGACAGACAGACAGACAGACGGGCAGAGACAGACAGACAGACAGACGGGCAGAGACAGACAGACAGACAGACGGGCAGAGACAGACAGACAGACAGACGGGCAGAGACAGACAGACAGACAGACGGGCAGAGACAGACAGACAGACAGACGGGCAGAGACAGACAGACAGACAGACGGGCAGAGACAGACAGACAGACAGACGGGCAGAGACAGACAGAGACAGACGGGCAGAGACAGACAGAGACAGACGGGCAGAGACAGACAGAGACAGACGGGCAGAGACAGACAGAGACAGACGGGCAGAGACAGACAGAGACAGACGGGCAGAGACAGACAGAGACAGACGGGCAGAGACAGACAGAGACAGACGGGCAGAGACAGACAGAGACAGACGGGCAGAGACAGACACAGACGGGCAGAGACAGACAGAGACAGACGGGCAGAGACAGACAGAGACAGACGGGCAGAGACAGACAGAGACAGACGGGCAGAGACAGACAGAGACAGACGGGCAGAGACAGACAGAGACAGACGGGCAGAGACAGACAGAGACAGACGGGCAGAGACAGACAGAGACAGACGGGCAGAGACAGACAGAGACAGACGGGCAGAGACAGACAGAGACAGACGGGCAGAGACAGACACAGACGGGCAGAGACAGACAGAGACAGACGGGCAGAGACAGACAGAGACAGACGGGCAGAGACAGACAGAGACAGACGGGCAGAGACAGACAGAGACAGACGGGCAGAGACAGACAGAGACAGACGGGCAGAGACAGACAGAGACAGACGGGCAGAGACAGACAGAGACAGACGGGCAGAGACAGACAGAGACAGACGGGCAGAGACAGAGACAGACGGGCAGAGACAGACAGAGACAGACGGGCAGAGACAGACAGAGACAGACGGGCAGAGACAGACAGAGACAGACGGGCAGAGACAGACAGAGACAGACGGGCAGAGACAGACAGAGACAGACGGGCAGAGACAGACAGAGACAGACAGACGGGCAGAGACAGACAGAGACAGACAGACGGGCAGAGACAGACAGAGACAGACAGACGGGCAGAGACAGACAGAGACAGACAGACGGACACAGAGAGACAGACAGACGGACACAGAGAGACAGACAGACGGACACAGAGAGACAGACAGACGGACACAGAGAGACAGACAGACGGACACAGAGAGACAGACAGACGGACACAGAGAGACAGACACACGGACACAGAGAGACAGACACACGGACACAGAGACAGACACACGGACACAGAGACAGACACACGGACACAGAGACAGACACACGGACACAGAGACAGACAGACGGACACAGAGACAGACAGACGGACACAGAGACAGACAGACGGACACAGAGACAGACAGACGGACACAGAGACAGACAGACGGACACAGAGACAGACAGACGGACACAGAGGCAGACAGACGGACACAGAGGCAGACAGACGGACACAGAGGCAGACAGACGGACACAGAGGCAGACAGACGGACACAGAGGCAGACAGACGGACACAGAGGCAGACAGACGGACACAGAGGCAGACAGACGGACACAGGCAGACAGACGGACACAGAGGCAGACAGACGGACACAGAGGCAGACAGACGGACACAGAGGCAGACAGACGGACACAGAGGCAGACAGACGGACACAGAGGCAGACAGACGGACACAGAGGCAGACAGACGGACACAGAGGCAGACAGACGGACACAGAGGCAGACAGACGGACACAGAGGCAGACAGACGGACACAGAGGCAGACAGACGGACACAGAGGCAGACAGACGGACACAGAGGCAGACAGACGGACACAGAGGCAGACAGACGGACACAGAGGCAGACAGACGGACACAGAGGCAGACAGACGGACACAGAGGCAGACAGACGGACACAGAGGCAGACAGACGGACACAGAGGCAGACAGACGGACACAGAGGCAGACAGACGGACACAGAGGCAGACAGACGGACACAGAGGCAGACAGACGGACACAGAGGCAGACAGACGGACACAGAGGCAGACAGACGGACACAGAGGCAGACAGACGGACACAGAGGCAGACAGACGGACACAGAGGCAGACAGACGGACACAGAGGCAGACAGACGGACACAGAGGCAGACAGACGGACACAGAGGCAGACAGACGGACACAGAGGCAGACAGACGGACACAGAGGCAGACAGACGGACACAGAGGCAGACAGACGGACACAGAGGCAGACAGACGGACACAGAGGCAGACAGACGGACACAGAGGCAGACAGACGGACACAGAGGCAGACAGACGGACACAGAGGCAGACAGACGGACACAGAGGCAGACAGACGGACACAGAGGCAGACAGACGGACACAGAGGCAGACAGACGGACAGAGGCAGACAGACGGACAGAGGCAGACAGACAGGGACAGAGACAGGGACAGAGACAGACAGGGACAGGGACAGGGACAGGGACAGGGACAGGGACAGAGACAGACAGGGACAGGGACAGACAGGGACAGGGACAGAGACAGACAGGGACAGGGACAGAGACAGACAGGGACAGAGAGAGAGACGAACATTTCCTTTGAATTCTTCAGAATATTTTTTTCACAGCATTACCTAACTTTACCTACTACGTATATTATTTCGTGCGTATGTATATTGGAAAGTAAATACAATGGATCAGGTTTTTAAGACAATCGATAACAGCAAAATTTTCGAAAGTTAACAACACTCAACTAAAACTTTCAAGCTAAATTAATGGTCTCTCTGCTCCATTAAATATACATTTTCGCAATTCGGCATATAAGTATGTAACAATTTTGAAAATGCCGACAGTACTTTATGAATAGTTTATGTCGTTCACAATTGCTCTATTATAATATATCTATATTGTAACTTTGTAAATTATTGTAAATTTTTTCAAATTCTTATAGTTTAAATTGCTAACTAGACAACATAAAATACAACAACGGTGGCCTCACGTTACATATGAGAGAAGATTTTATATCCCATCGTAACTCATTAAGGTCATGTGCAATTGTTTGGCACTGTACCATTTTGGCAGTTGTCGCGCAATAATTGCAAATTTTACAAAATTACAAGAACTAGATTTTCTAAAAAACAGCTCCATTTTTTTTCTTTTAACTTTTGGTAGGAATAGTGGCAAATGTACTCTGAGACGCCATATCGCTCTATTCTTTTTTTTTCTTTCAAAAATTAGAAAAATGCAATATTTTGACGTGTGTCTCACGACGTAAATATTTACATTAGCGGAAAAATGTCCCTACTATATTCATGGGTACATGTGCTTTAAATAAGCTTCATATAAAGTTTCTCGAAAACAACCATTATCTGTGAAATCTAGCTCAAAATTTCGCATTTTGAGAAACGCTTAAATGCCATTTTCTGAAAATAGGCACCAAATTTTGTCTTCAAACTTTTCGAAGGGATAGTGATAATTGGACTGTTTTCATGGCGTAAGTTTATTTAGTATTTTTTTTTTTTTTTTTGCTTTTTCTCAAATTATACAAATGTCTTTTTTGTGGAAGAACCTCACGCCGTTAATATGCACTTTCCTCCAATTTGTAAACACTACTGTATTTGTAAATTAATGTGCATTAAATGATTTCTAATAAAGTTTTTTCGAAAACTCACAATATTTCTGTAAAAGGAGTTCCAATTTTCGAATTTACAGAAGCGCTTAAACTCATTTTTCATAAAACGGCTCCAAAGTTTTCAAAGATAATTGCCATTTCGAACGAGGTTTTACTGTTTTTTAATATTCTTAAAATATTACTGCCGTTCTACTATTAGGAAACCGAAAAAACTGAGATAATTTCAAAACAATGTACTTTGGGCGTCGATAGATGGCAGCTGGCAAGAGTATGTGGCAAGTCCGAATGGATTGCCGAGACCAAAGGAAATAGAAAGCTAATACGGGAACGTTTGTGCCATTTGCAGAACCACTAGTTATTTCTAGTTTACCGAAAGCTTCCAACAAACGACCTCGCAATTAAGATATATATTCATAACGCGTTCTTCAAATGCATTTTATAAGACAAAACGAAATGACACATTTTTATGTCTTATTTCATTTCCCTTCGATTTCGACTAATGTCATTGTTTACCTTTTTACGTCATTTTAATGATTTTTTGCTGATTTCATCGATTTTAATATTTTAATGTTACTTACTTCAAACAATATTTACAAATTTACGAGAATCCACAGAATTCCCGATAAACATTTTCGATTTTTTCGCTCATATATTGTAATGTCAGCCGTTGTGAATACTAAGTAATATATGGTTCCTGTGACGCCTATTGGCGCCATTGTCAGTTCGACCAATTTTGCGATAAATAAAGGCAGAGATTTTCTTTTAAAGAACAGCCCAAACAAAAGTTTGTAAGGTGAGTTCACTTGAACAAGAGGAAGCAGATTCCATTACATCAGTAATATACCCAACAGCTTGAGATGTTCATCTGAAGTGGTTTTGATCAAATGTTTTACATCATTTTTAAAGCATTTTATTGATTTTTCCAATGTTTTAGGTATCAAAATCCGCCCCTAATTATATTGCAAATTGTATCGTAATTCCTCTGCCATCTCGTGAATCATTAGCGACTGAGTCAGCACAGAACCAGCATTATCGTTCTCTGCAGCGACTCTGACCGGGAGGTCTTGAAGTTCGAGTCCCGACGGTGATGGAATTTCGACAGTCACTATATAGCTAGAAGACAGGGGAAGACCGAGAAGAACATGGAACATGGCAATAACTGAAGCCATGGAAAAAAGAGAAATGGAAGAAAACGATGTATGGGATAAAGAGGCATGGAAATTGGGATGCGGAAAATGGCCAAGGCTGTAAAAAACCGCTAAATAGATAGAGAGACTATATAGCTAGCCCGAATTTAGCCGCTGTGTGGACGACAATTCTAGCAGTCGGCTCCTCTGATCGAAGTTATGCTTGGTTTCTGCGAACAATACCAGTCGAAAGCCGAAGCAATACCCTAACATACGGGCTACCGACCGCGTGCGATCTTACCTCCGTCCTCCTTGTCCTTTCCTCTTCACACCCTCTGACATGCACTACAAAACCACACGTCAGGAGCCTCGAGATTGTCTCGGATGGAGAGGTGGTGCCTCGCTAGGGGAAATACCAGGAGAGGGACCTCGCACGTCGCCGTGTTGGCCGGCACCGGATCTACCCATCAAGTGGGTGAGAAACAGCGACACATCCCAGGATATAATATTCACTACACTAATGAGTAATTACCATAGGAGTTCAATGAGTCAATCCTGAAACACCGCAACAAAAATAAACACTGCAGTTTCGAAATCGCAATTTTTGAAGAGGCTTTATCGAAATCTGACTTGCATCATATTTATAAAGGCACTTGTCTCTAGTCGTCCTTTCAAGCGTTTCGTGCAGTAAAACATTGCACTTTAGGGACCGAATGAGATAACGCTCAAATAACTTTTCCTCTATTCTAAATAAACATGGATTGTAAAGGTATAGTACGTACATTTTACATTAAATCCATTGCGACAACATTGGTATCTTTCCTTCATTATTGGCGATCTTATTTGTGTTATTTTGGTTGACGTTTGATTGACGATTCTGGTAGCACTTGTGCAACTTTAATTTTTCTGCTGGACTGCGTATGGTCTTCAGAGATCGATTCTGAAATTCCTGTAGCACGAACAATATCTACAATGCGCTCATCGCATTGATATATCTTTATAACTTCTAGAGTATCTTCTGTGGCGTCTTTGCCGGGGCAAATAAATACAGACGTGAACGGCTTGTAAATATTTAGCATTTAATAGAAGAAAGATACTCCAACACCAAAACACTATATACAATATTTACAATTGAAGTTAACCGTTACAAGAAGGAACTTTCCCTGGTTACCACCACCGCTGGCCCGATAATTAATTACCATCCCCGGTGTGATGCACCAGTACCTTACGCGAACATACATGCGAGTATGCCGCACCTGCTGTCACGACGTAGCACGCCGGCTTCGATTCCCCGCCTCGGTAGCCTATGCATTACCATGCAACGCCGCGCACAACCCTCACGACGCCCTACCGACGCGCTCACCTCTGAAGACTCAAGAATAGAAGGCTGCTTTCAAATCGGATTCTGCTTATATAGCCTGTGGCAGGTTGACGGAAGCGCGTCACCCGCAGTGACCGCCGGGGTTTCCAAACCTGCACCCACGACCCGCATTCCTATGTGCAGCCCCGCGTCACTTCCGCCAGGGTTGTCCACATGGCTACGTTTGGGTACGTTTGTACTGGCGACAGATATGACGCCACAAACTCCTCTATACCCCCCCCGGGAATTTTCGTCGCAGTTGCAATCAACACAGAAGGAAAATTCCACAAGTGTGAAAGTCCTAGGCCGATCGGCTCACATTATATACAACTGCGCCTGACCTGGCTAATTACACAGATAAAGAACAAACAGAGAATGCCCTACTAACCTACCCCATTGACATAGTTTTACTCTACATTGTACATTGTACTTGAAATATTAAAAATCTTGCCGTACGGTCGGTTCCTCTTATGCATTGTTAAGATTTTTCAGCCTGGTGTGGTAACCTCAAATAACCATAGTATGTTCCTTTCCCTTTTACAACCAAATTCTTAAATTAAATTAATTTTGTACAATACACTCACTACCAAAATGACACATACAATATCACCAATATAGCCACAAACATTACATCAAAACATTCAAAATCATATACAGTTCTATACACACAAACTGACATACTGAATGACAAAACCCTATACATTGATAAATGCACAAAAAAACAACAATAACTAACATTTATCCCTTTTACATTTAAAACCACATACAGTGATACACTTAAAATGAAACAAATAAACAATTTTTACATTTCTCTCTTGAAGGATTGTACAAAGTTTTTCTTCTTGCCAGAATGAATATAAATGAATACAAAAGTTCATGATATTTGCTGGAAACTATTCTTTCGTAGGTTTCTTGGGAAAAGTTTACTCAATCTTGACACAACACAACAAACATCACATTCACTTATACATCATTCTTCTTGCACTATTTGTTTTGCACTGTGTTCCAGTGTTTTCGGCGCACACGTATCGGCATTGCCGGGTGCAGTGTGCCCCTCTGCAACTTCGGACACTGTCTGGCGCTCATTTTCAAACACCCTACTGAGAATGTCCGCATTTACATTTAATATCCCTTTCCTATGGCTTATGATAATGTTGTAATGCTGAATCGCCAGCGACCACCTAAGCAATCTAGGATTATTCCCAGCATTCTGTTGTAACCAGACTAACGGGTTATGATCCGTTTCTATCTTTAGCAAAACATTACCGTCTAAATAGTAACGCAACTTCCCTAAACCCCAAATTAAAGCAGCACACTCTTTCTCCGTGGTGCTCCATTTTAATTCCCCGTCTGAGAATTTCTTACTGAGAAAAAGAATCGGATTTTCATTTCCTTCCTGATCTAACTGTGATAACACAATGGCTGCTCCCCTAAGTGCCGCATCACATTGCAGTAAAAATGGCTTACTAAAATCAGGTGCATGTGTGACTGCCCCTTGACACAGTGCGTCGCGAAGCTGTATAAACGAGTTTTCGCACTCTTCCGACCACCGGATTTTGCCTTGCCTATGTGTTCCCCTCAATAGATCAGTGAGCGCCGCTGATTTCTCCGAGAAATTTCTGATGAACCGTTTATAATATGATATCAGACCTATAAATTTACGGATTTCCTTTTTTGTCGTAGGCCGTGGATATTCCTTTATTACTTGCACTTTGGCTTCATTTGGTCTCATCAGACCACTACCAATCTCGTATCCTAAGAACGTAACCGATTTCCTAGCGAACTTACATTTCGCCGGTTGCACGCGTAAATTGGCCTCACGTAACTTTTGGAATACGATTGTGAGATGTTTGCAGTGATCATCCCAGTTGTCGCTAAAGATTGCAATGTCATCCATATATGGGACGGCGAACTCCGCGCAATCTTTCAGTAATGCCTCCATAAGCTTGCTGCAAACATATGGTGCATTTTTGATGCCGAAAGGCATCCTGAGGGGTTTATAAGACCCAAATTTCGTCGTAAAGGTGGCATACCGTTGAGCGCGCTCGCTCATTTGGATCTGCCAAAATCCTTTACATAAGTCCGTTGTGGTTATGATTTTGGCCCTCGCAACAGTTTCAATACGCTCGGCTAAACTCGGAAGCGGAAAATATTCAGTACGAATAACCTGATTCAACTTGCGGTAGTCAATACATGGCCTGGGTTTTTTTCCGGGTGCTTCCACCAAAATCATAGGGGATGTGAAATCCGAATCTGAAGGCTCGATGATACCATCCCTTAGCATTTTCGCGATTTCTTCCTGGAGGTTTTTAGTTTGGCGATGAGACGTGCGATACGGAGCGCTCCTCACCCTAGCATTTTCGTCCAGCAATTCAATGTCCATCTGAACGTTCTTTGTGAGCCCGGGCCTATCAGAAAAGATGTCCCTAAACTCAATTACAAGTTCTCTCAGCCTTTCACTTCCTTCCGGCTCCATTTCTGTGCCTGCGAGCATTGCCTCTACATCGAATTCCTCCGGTTCTAATTTTAAGGCGTATTTCTCTATTCCGTCCTCTATAATTTCACCTATTTGTTCTGGTTCCTTAAATAATAATGAATTCTTATCAAAATATGTTTCTCTTTCCGATTCTGCTCCTACATCCTTATACTTTTCAACCAAAGTATTTGCGCTCTCATCTCCCTTCTGCGCCGCGCTGAATTTTTCCGTAGTTTCCTTCAACATTTCCGCGATTGGCACTGCCAATTCTACTTCTTCGCCGTCTGTTACTAGACAGAATTCCGGGAATTCCTCCGACGGCTCATGCTCGTCTTCGCCCGGCTTTTCTGTCAGGTCGCCCTCCGCCTCCGGCAATTTTACCTGCGAATTCCCCGAATCATCTGCCTTTGTTCTGCCTTCTGCCGCAGCCTTACTGCGCGTCATAACCATGTTCACAGTCTTTTCTTCTACAAGGCCCTGTTTAATATCCTGCAGAAGTTGATACGTTCTGTTACTTAATAGATAATAACTAAGTTGATTTTCCTTCGGCACTATAGCGGCCCTAGTGATTACATTACCTAATTCCGAATTTAGGCGAATTTCCGCCACCGGCAATTTAATGGCAGTCGAATGAAGCGGCTGTTTGATCCAGACCGATTCGCCCGTGTAATCACGATCTGTGACCAAATTTGCGGATACAAGATCAAATGACGCGCCCGTGTCTCTTAAGATCTCCGTCGGCTGCTCATTCACGGTCCCTGTCACAATGTGCTGCCTCAGGAACTCCCTTGCCTCGGGTTCACATACGTGATTTACTTGATTGCCCTGTTTCCGCGGACAGTTCTTAACCAAGTGCGTTGTTGACTGACATTCGTAACACTTGCGGACATAAGGTGCCTCGAATTCCTTCTTCGCGCTATGTTTCTCTAATCCATTAGTACTTCCTGCCGACTTGGGGGCCACGTGAGGAGCAACAGGTGCCCTGTTGTTTCCTTGTTCTTTCCGGAATGTTCTTTCCGGCCGGAAAGATGGTAACTGTGGCTTCTTCCACCCTTGCCGCGCATTCTCGTACGCATCTAATCTTTTCGCGAACTCAAGCGGATTCGCAAATTCGGCCCATTTATCCACGAAATGTTCCCGCATATCCCCTGGAACCTTATGCTTCATTTGATCGGCTACGATCAAATTCAATAAACCCTCGAATGTGTTTATTTTAAGTCCCGCTACCCACTCTCTGGCATAGTTTAACAATTCCCTCGCGAATATGCTCCAAGTCGCTCCGTTTTTGCTATGTTTCCTAAATAGTTGCCGGAATTTCTCGGCATCAAACCGGTACAGTTCTAATAATTTCAATTTCAGCTCCGCATAATCTAACGCTTCTTCCTGTTCGTCTAAAGTAAGCCATGTGTTAACATTATGCGGTAGTAATCCTATCAAATTCACAACCCAATCTTCTTCGCAGATTTTCAATTGCCTGCACTGGCTTTCAAACGCGCTCAGATAAGACGTGATATCGTCCTGCTCTCCTTTAAACCTACCAATTATTTGGCCTATTCTAATATATTCTCTCGCGTGTTCCGAGCGCGCTTCCGAACGAATCCCCGAATTTGTTTCGCCCGTCTGGGCATTCTGCGCCCTCGCAAGTTCTAATTGGTATTCCCTTTCTTTATCTCTCTCATGCCTTTCTTCTAATATTCTCCTAGCCTCCTCTTCTACCTTCTTATCTCTTTCGTGCTGTTGCCCCAATTCCTCCGTTAATTCAACGGAATAATCCTCATGCTCTACTATTAATCTTTTTAAAGTCTGATTCGTTTCCGATCCATCTAATTCTATTCCTAAATCCCTGGCGATTCGGATCATTCCCTCCTTTCGAAATCTCAGTAAATGCGCCATTGCTTTCAAACAGTGCCCTACGTTGCAACAGAACACACTTACCCTCCGCTTCCACTGCTTGCACGTGGCTGCTTCCTGCTGCTTATGCGTGCACGTTCGGCGCTGGCGGATGTCGTGATGAGATGGATGGATTGGCTGCAACTCGTCCTTCCTTCCCGTCCTTCCTTCCTTCCTGTCCTTCTGCTTGAAGTTTTCGCCCCGCCGATGTACTCGCACGTTTTCGTTCGCGTTTTACTTGTTTCGCGCACTATGAATATATTTACGTCGAAACTGTTCCCTGGCTGAGCTTTGCTCGCTCGCCCACTATTTAAACTTTCTCCGGCGGATACCTGCGGCCAAATTTACTTTCACTTCCGCGTGCCGATCCGCTGTTCTGGCTGACTGTCCCGCTGGTGCTAAGCGCCCTACCTGCAGGGTATTTTGTTCGTTTCTATAGCTGTTGCTACACTGCCGACCGAACCTTGCACGTGAAACGCAGAATTCTATTCCTCCTACGCTCACTAATTACCCATGGACAGATGAAGCCCCTTACTGGCGTAATTATTCTACCTGCCGGTCCTGGCGTGCCTCCGTGTGATGCTGCCTACCACAGACAAACACCGCACATACACAACTGCGTGGTCGTTTACTAACCATAAACTGCGTACTTGAACCGCTACCTACGCTGTACTACGTGGTAGTTCTTAAACTGCTGCCACCATTTTACACCTACGTGGTAGTTCGATAACCGCTGGCACTATTCTACGTGCGTGGTAGTTCGTTAACCGCTGGCACTATTCTACGTGCGTGGTAGTTCTTTAACCGCTGGCACTATTCTACGTGCGTGGTAGTTCTTTAACCGCTGCTTACCCTACACGTGCTTGGTAGTTCGTTAACCGCTGCCACCATTCTATTCCTCCTACGTCTGTGGCGTCTTTGCCGGGGCAAATAAATACAGACGTGAACGGCTTGTAAATATTTAGCATTTAATAGAAGAAAGATACTCCAACACCAAAACACTATATACAATATTTACAATTGAAGTTAACCGTTACAAGAAGGAACTTTCCCTGGTTACCACCACCGCTGGCCCGATAATTAATTACCATCCCCGGTGTGATGCACCAGTACCTTACGCGAACATACATGCGAGTATGCCGCACCTGCTGTCACGACGTAGCACGCCGGCTTCGATTCCCCGCCTCGGTAGCCTATGCATTACCATGCAACGCCGCGCACAACCCTCACGACGCCCTACCGACGCGCTCACCTCTGAAGACTCAAGAATAGAAGGCTGCTTTCAAATCGGATTCTGCTTATATAGCCTGTGGCAGGTTGACGGAAGCGCGTCACCCGCAGTGACCGCCGGGGTTTCCAAACCTGCACCCACGACCCGCATTCCTATGTGCAGCCCCGCGTCACTTCCGCCAGGGTTGTCCACATGGCTACGTTTGGGTACGTTTGTACTGGCGACAGATATGACGCCACACTTCAAGTGTTACTGGATTCCTCCGCTTTTTATATTTGAAACCATTTCCTTCACTTTTACAATGCATTCGCAAACTCCAGGGTTCTTAACAACTTTATTAGTGTATTCGCTTATTTACAACCCGCGAACGTGCGTAAAGGGGGACCGCTGGTAACCAGCGATGACTTAATAATATTTCCTTTTATCTTCGTAAATGTCGTGCAAGGGAAACCTGGGTGGCCCGCTGCAAGTCGAATCAGCGCGACGGGAAGCGAAGCGCTCGGGCGCAACCAACTCAAGTCAAATGAAAGCTGAATGGCACGCGGGGCATTGCAGCTATCCATTGCCGACAGTAACTCCAATTCTTGCGTTTGAACTGCCCTGATCAAAACAACAGACTAATTCTTCTTGTCCATCTCTTTAATTTCCAAGTTTTTCGTTCAGCACCTTCCAGCAGTAAATATTGATCTACTAGAGTCACGATTATATGTTGTAAACATTTGAAGGATTCCCCATTCCGGTAAAATGTTTCAGGAGCGAAAATTACCCGAGAAACGACACCTGGTAACTTTGTTGATCTGGACTCAAAATATTAACAGCCCAATGAAAAACTCAGAATGAACCGATGCGAGTTTCAACACTATCTTTGGGTCTTATTTCTCTCCTCTCCAGTTTAAACAAACCCCGGCTCCAACACGAATTTTCTGCGTGGCCCTTTTTTACTGTTTCATCCGTAGGACGAAGCCTAAATTTCTCACAATAGAACGAAGAAAAAAAAACTTATTTGAAATGAAAACACCATGCCTAGGTGATGCACTCGTGTAAAATCCAGTCGAACGCGGTTCTTTCTCTGTATATTGGTTAATCTGGGGAGGGGTAGTGACGGCGCGGCGGTCCGGATGTCCAAGTATCCCGTCCCGCGTCGTATCGATCTCGCTCGGCCGGGCCCTAGCCCCTCGCGCCCTCGGTCCCTTCGCCCCTTGGCCTCCCGCGCCACACAGCAGCCCTCACCCGTGGCCCAGGGGTCCCGCCGCCGCCCCTGCACATCCTCATCCTTCCAATTTTCGGCATTAGCAATAATTAATGGCGCCTGATATGCTAGTAGGGCGCACATTCTCTTTACCTATACATGAACACTATTATTTCGACGTCTATGTAACCTTCGTTCTGTACTTTTGCAGTCCATACCATACCTTATGCTGCCCCAAACTCCGCGGGTTTTTATATTACAAGAACCCTACCCTCAGGCGAAGTTCAGGAGAGTCACCCAGAGATATTTCAGCACTCGAGGTCTGAGGTGTTTAAGAACTGGCGACCACCGATATTTAAAAACTTGGTTGATATTTCTTTTGCATGTGTGTAATTTGAATTTAGGAAAGAAACCCTAATTCAAGGCTGGACTCGCAAGTAATTTGGTTTAAAAAGAATTCGTCGTTTTCAACATCCCATTACCCATGTTTTCAACGCGTATATAATATAATGAGGTTCACACAGAAGCTTCAAAAGCGTGGAAATTATTTACTAATCGAAAGAGCATTTCATTTTTTTCAAATTTACACCTTGCGTGTATATTCTGTCATATAAGACATTCTCAAATAAGGTGCCAAAAAAGTTCATATACTGGACGAAACTGGAACAAATAACATTTTCAATTTCATTATTCCGTTAAATCCTCTGCCAACGTACAGTTATTCCTGTTAATGTCTAAACTGTATCCCCCCGAAAACACTAACGTGGAAAAAGGAGATCAAAAACTGTTAGATTCCAGACCGGCGCTAAAATGCGGCAGAGAGGATACGGATCCGACCCACGCAGACGATCCAGAACCCCCGTGAACTTGGCACGAAAAAAAAGGAAATTTTTAAATTTCTTGTGTATTTGTTTTCCCACCCTTGAGAAAATTTTTACCAGTCCCCGTTCACAAATTAAGAGCAAAAACCAATTTTGCGGACCAACTTCACGCTTTTACAAAATTATGCCTAAAATATTTAAAAAATACTAAAATTTGTCAATCTTTTGCCTACCTTTAAACACCAACTAGATTATTTTTACCATGTTTCCTCTAGCAGATACTGGCGAAAAACGTATTCCAAAGCACACAGAAAGCGTGAACACTGCCCCCCAAAAATTGGAAAATGCAAAAATTTTGTGCAGATTCGTTTGTCCATCGTGTGCCCACTTTTGCCCATAAATCGAAAGCGGAAAAATATGTAGTATGAAGCGTCAAAATATGTATGTAAATATGAAATGAAAACAGTAAGAATGTGTAATGCATATGTAAAATAGGATAAAATATGCAATATTAAAATACACAATTATAAAACGAACATTTACATAATACGAAATTACATTTATAAGAAGACTATATACATTTTAAAAATACAAACGTTTTAAAAATAATTTGAAGAGTACAAATTGATCTGTGCTTTGTACCATACAACTTCCCGTCAGTTGTAAAACTTTGTAATCTACTGCTATTCAGTACGCTCGTTTAGCAGCCAGACTACGAATAGACGCAATAGAAACCATCACACAAGCTGGCGACATTACGACCAGCAAACTATTACTGCAGCGTGTAGCATTCTCAGCGAAGAGTTACATTCGACAATCGGCAAAGTTTCTCAGAAATTAAGGTTGAAGTTCACGAGACGCGGCGTCAGTGATACTTTTCACACCTGCAATTCCCGCCACTGAGGTAACCGATGGAGACGAGCAGGACTGTGAGAATATCCTACTGCGTCTTCATGTAGCGAATGTAGAGTAGACAGCACGCAATAACGATGCAGGAAATAATTTTTTTAATGCTTCTTTTCATAAAAAAGTCATAAAATTGGCGAAATTTGTGAGAATAAAAATATATTTTGTGAAAATAGCAAAATATGTAATGCAGTACTAAAAATGTAAATATATGTAACGAAAAATATTGATAGTGGTAGTACGGCGTTAAAATTATTAGATCGACAAAAAAATATGTAATTATATAAAGATCCTCAACTCATAAAGTTCCTCGAAAATTGAAAAGTACTCTGAGAAATTGAGATCGCAGTTCTGCTTTTTCAGAAACACTCAAACGTTAGTTTCTTAAAATTTTTCAACGAAAATGTCCATGTATGACGAGGTTTTACATTTCTATAGTATTCTTAAAGTCATGTTTCGATTCTATCATTAAGGAACCGAAAAACTGAAAAAAATGTGAAAAAATATCTTTAGGTGACAATGGTGAAGATGGCAGCTGGGAAGAGGGTGGAGGGAAACCGAAAATATAGCCCACAGCAAAGAAGTAAGGAAGCGAACTAGGTCAAAAAAAGTCGGTGCCATTCTGTAGCATCACTAATTTATTTTATTTCTCAAATTACACTACTTGTGCTATAATTGAGGCAGATCTCGTATTCTCTATAACCGAAGTATAGAACTGAATTTATCTTGAAAAATTGTGCGTTTCCAAATAATTTCGAATTTTACCCGGTCATCCTTCGAACACGTTCCGTAAACTGAGGTGACATGGAGGCTCAAGAATGATCAGTAGCAGTGATAGCGGAGATGGAGCGGGAAGTATAAAGCGAAAAAGGGCAGCTAGCAAGTGCGCCAATCAGAATTATCGAAATTTAGTAGGGGCATTCGCAAAGTTGTCTATTTGCGAACCACAGTCCCAGTGCCGCTTCGGATTTGGAATTCCCGGACCACCTCCTCACGAGGTACGAAATATTAGCACAGCAAAGTTAAAAAAATCAAATTGAACTCAAAATTTGTCGCTTTTTTGTTGCTTATTTGTTACGCAAAAAAAATTGTCGCTCTTCATTTGACCCTGCAATAAACAATTGGCAAACTGGACATCAAGTTTGCAGTAGCACCGCAAGTACAAGAAAACGAAATTACAAAGATAAATAAAAAAATAATTACATAGAAATTTGTCGCCTTTTTGTTGCCCAGTAGTACCCGAAAATAAATTTTATTGCTCTTCTGATACCACCTAATACCGGAAATGCGAAATTTGCCCTCTTTGCGGCGGGTGACGGCGAAGGTAACGACTGTCCGTCGCGTATAGGTACCACGGAAAAACAACCTACACTGTGGTTTTTTACAACCGTGATGGACAGATAGAATCAGACGCGCAGAATAAATGAAGATTTTCGGCCTCACTTAAAATGGTGAAGATTCACAATTGTTATAATTGTAGGAGAATCAGATGATTTTGACGTGACTAACAGTTCCATGAATTGTAAAGAGGACGAGCATTTACATTTAACTTTCGTTTTTCTCCAATAAATCATGCATATTATTACAACGGAGCACTTTAATTGCGTTCCTTTCATGCATTCAATTTTCTACGCGTCCAGCCGCGGCGAAGGATTGGGTCTTGCAGGTGCTAAGAAGGGATACTCACAGCCGTTGCTTCACCGAGGCAGACGCCAACAAATAGGTGTCATTGCTCCAAACAGTCTATCCCCACGTTGAAAAATATTTTGGCTACCCGCAGTTTTACACGTGCACATACTGTCATTGTTTGAAAAAAAACTCGCAGAATCATCATTGCGCCCTCTCCGAGATTCGGACTAGGAGGGTGGCAAAGAAAACATTTATTTTTTATTTACGACCAAAACAGTTAAAAACTGTGTGGCGTGTAAGGATCAGGGAAACTAGACGAAAATCTGATCGAGATGGGGTCACTGAATCAAGTTGAAGTACAATAATTGTTACAGGTACTTTAAAATCATTCAGTCCAAATGGTAAATATTACATTGCATGTCACTCATAAAATGAATATTACTTTCCTTTTGGATGCTCGTTATAGTCTCTGATTGTATAGAAACAATTGTGCAGTAGAAAATATTTTTCTTGGGACTTAAACCTTTGTATCGAATTTAATCGATTAATGTCATCTGGCAAAGTGTTGTAAAATAATGTACATGTATGTGAATTTTTTGTAGTGAGCTGTTGATACTGACACAAGGATTGCAAATGCACGAGGATTGTAAATGCAAACATCATATAAATTTGATTCCAAAATTTTATTATTCAAAATAAAACATTACGCAAAATCCATCCGTTTAGGAATCTCTTAACATATTCACGGGAGGAATAATCTGATTCGACAATGACAGCGCGCAATTTTACCACTTTTTCAAATTTGTCCGAAAGTACGAAAACATTTTAAAAATTAGCTTCAGTTATTTTACTTGGGAAAAGAGAATCACAAAGTGAATTCTATCAAGAAGACAAACGCCATTTTGGGATCAAAAATCGAGTAGTAGAATAAAAGTGTAAGTAACATCTGCCCTCAACGGGGGGTGGGATCACGCAATAGGTGAAAGGGAGAGGGGGACGAGGTGTTTTCCCAATTTTCACTTTACGATGCTCCTATTTATTCGATTTGCATGATTGACACGCCGTTGGATTCAGGAAACATGTCGCCATCACGCTATAAGCCCACATTTTTTTTCTCGGAAGTTCAAGCACCAATTTCAAATTCGAATTTTTGCCTGATTTTTGGAAAAAGGGCTTCGTAGCGAAAATTCTAAGGCGTCAAATGACGTTTACAGATCGAAAAACGAACATTTGGTTCAGATTTTATCGGTGAAGTACATTCCCTTGATAGAGATGCTATCTATTGAATTTTCCTAGAAGTATTTTTCATAGCATTTAGCCTTAAGAATATGAAAAAGTTAGAGCAAAACAAACAAAAAACATAATAATAAATAATAACTATTAAAACAGAGGGGGGATGGAGTGGAAATTCTATTCAGTTGAGAAATTTCTTGGCTACTGACAAGTAGGTTTAAAGCTAGATGATAGGGATGCATATTCAGACGGTGTTATTTTGAGCTAATTTCTTGAACTGTAGCTATATTGAATCTCGGTGTAGTACAGTATTTGTTATCAACCACGGTGCAGATGAAATTATTCTTAGAAGTTTGGATTGAAATCTTGGCAGAACTGGCAAATTAGTTTTTCTGGCAGTGCCCCAGATCTGAATTCTGAATGTCCATACAGGAAATAGAATGATTTTCTAAATTAGCAATTTATTTTCAAGGGATAATTTTAATTATTATTATTAAAATTATTTTTATTCAAATTATTACTATTAAAACGTACAATTTAATAAGCCATGAAACGATCAATTGGAAAGTATGGGAGATAGAGGCACTGTTTTACAGTTATTTAAAAACTATCTAGAAGGAAGATCACTTAGGGTCAAAATAGATATCACTTAAATTGAAATAAAAACTGAAAAGGGGAATTCAACAATTCCTAGGTCCAATACTTTATCTAATATTTGTGAATAACTTAAAAATGATCTAGGAGATGGTTCCTACTATACCGAAGATGGATGAATCAGTCAACAATGGTAATACAAAAACATACAAACAGACAACACACCCCTCTCTGACAAGTACAAAAAGTACATAAAGAGAGTTTGGAGTGTACTTTGTATGCAGTTAACAGTAAAGATGGAGATTTAATAATAATAATAATAATAATAATAATGACAATAATAATAATAATAATAACAATAATAATAATAATAACAATAATAATAATAATAACAATAATAATAATAATAACAATAATAATAATAATAACAATAATAATAATAACAATAATAATAATAACAATAATAACAATAACAATAATAATAATAACAATAATAATAGTAATAATAATATTTATTGTGTCACATATACAATTACAATCTTGTATGACAATGATGTATTGGGTGGAGAGAGCGAAATTACATAACTGTTCAGGAACAAAACAAGGGGCCATCTCAGCATTTGCTCCAGGAACCAGGGAAACTGAACAATACTTGATCGAGATTGGGGTCATTGGCGCAGGGATTATACAACCATACTTGCTACAGATAGATTAGGATATTATACAGTAAATAATTATTTTTAGTAGCAGATAATTTAACATTTGAAGATGTTATTGTCATTTTAATGCTACTACTTATAATATTAATAATAACATTAAAATAATACATTATATCAATTCTGTTAGCAACTTCATACAACTACATCAACAATATTAGTACATTCTATGTTATAACTTGAAATGGCGAGGAGGAGGAGATAGGTTTTGAGCAGTTTTTTCCTCTCTCTCTCTTTTTCTTTTCTTTTTCTTTTATTTTCTTTCAATTTGTATACGCATCCTACTGCAGCACCAAATGCGTCTCTAAATCCAGACAGAAACATTTTTTTTTGGTCAGGCATTCTCCTTTTGTATCACAGGATGCAATATGCCAGTCTTTTTTCTTTGCTGTACTGCTTAAGTTGGACATAATTAACCAAATAAAATCTTGTAATGACAATACTCAACAGGCAAAAAGAAATGAAAATCATCAAATTATTTACAATAAGAAATAAATTGTAAACTAATTGAACAAGATGGCAGTTCACTAACATATTAAAAACTTGTGGTGACAAATCAACAAGCTGAAAGAAATCAAATTCTTATCTAAATTAACAAAGGTGATATTAATAAAACAAAATGTCTAAAAGCAACAAGCTAAAGAGAGAATTCTTGAACTTTCTATTTTTATGACATGCCTAACATCTTCTATACGATTCTTTCATTTTTTTTTTTTTTTTTTTTTTTTCTTCAATACCCTTTTAGACGTAAATTCTAATACCAGCATTGAACTGAGCAGTTTTGGAATGGCTGTGTTAATCATCCTCTCTCCAAATTTATGAAAAGTATCTGGAAATATAAAATTGTGTTCCTTTCTAGTTTCATTGCTGTGCCCACTGATTTTTCTGTATTTTCTGTTGAAAAAATTGCTTTGTAGAATTTGAAATTCATGCAATTTTTGTCATTATTTCTTGCACTGCTGCACTTTCTTCCAGGGTTTGGTTTGTTATGCTCATTTTTTCATTGAGGCTTTTAATACATTTATTCTGTAGGTTCTGTATAATATCTACAAGAGTTTTTGATGCAGCCCCTCTCACTCCAATTCCATACCTGATCAGAGACTATTAATGAGAAGTAGACTAATTTGAAAATTTTATAAGATACAAAATCTTCAATTCTAATTAGTTTCCAAACACATGTTCTTATTTTCTTGCTTAATTTCACAATTGGTCCCTCCAGCTCAGATTTTGATCAAACGTTATGCCTAAATACTTTGATTTGCTTACAGAATTAGTTATTCTATATTACACTGACAGTCTTAGTCTTAAAGACTTAGTCAAAGACTTAAAGTCTTTGTGTATGTCGTCAGCTTTGTGAAGGAATATTTTAACTCGTGCTCTTGCAATTTTTGGAGCTGTGATATGCAATATTTTAGTCTTTTTATCATTTATTATTAGACCTTTATCATGGAACCATTTTTGGAATATTCCAAATTTCTCCTGTAACTCCCCTTCTGCCTTCTTTTGGTCTTTATTTCTAGATAATAGCATCTTGTTATCTGCATAAATATAATAGGAACCATCTCCTAGATCATTTTTAAGTTATTCATAAATATTAGATAAAGTATTGGACCTAGGAATTGTTGAATTCCCCTTTTCAGTTTTTATTTCAATTTAAGTGATATCTGTTTTGACCCTAAATGATCTTCCTTCTAGAGAGTTTTTAAATAACTGTAAAACAGTGCCTCTATCTCCTATAATTTCCGGTGCATCTAAGATCTTCATGATCTACTAAAAATTAAAAGAATTTCTTTGAAAGCATTTATCAAAAACTGTTTCCTTATGGACAGGCAATAAACAGAGGTTGTTTTAATTTTTAGTCAGCATAAAAATTGAATTTTGTAAACTCAAATTGCTCAACACAAATTCATGATTGACAATTGAAATTGCATGAAGCGGGATCTTTATATAACAAAACACATTCATAATTAAAATCTTGAATAACGCAACCCACGGGACAAAAACAATTCACCAATAAATGCGTAAGAATTAATTGAATCTAGGTCGGCTATTTGCCGCTCAAAAACCATACCATTTTTTTTTTTTCTTTTTTCTCTCACTACCGTAAGACAATTACGGTACACGGTTTTCTCGAAGTATTTGATGAAGTGAAATTGACATTCAACTCGTTACTTGAATGTTCCAAATACTTTTCTCATACACCATGGTACGAACTACAGTTTAAAATTGCGGTGTTTTTCGAAGCTGAATACAATCCGCTGAATACAATCTATAATTAGAACACAAACCCACGTTTCTTTAATCTTAAAGCACATTGAAATACACAAAAAAGTTTACTGACCTTTCCGCTTGGAAATCTTCAACAACAGAGGTAGAGTCAAATTCACTAAAATCTGGTAACGATTCAGCTTCAAAGCTAAATCCGCCCAAAACACTGGCGCGACCAGAAGCAGTCATGTTTGTTGCTCGCAGCATGGCAAAGTGACAACGCTATCTCGCGGGTATTTAAAGAACTACTGTTCTACCTCCAAATTCTTGTATCGAAGAATAGTCGAAATTGAAATAAATCGATTCTACACCATGAGCCGAACTAGTGACGTCGTGACTCTCGTTTACGTAGGCATTGGCCAAACAACTCAAGTTGTTCCGAGCAATGAAATATGGAGCGCATTGTGATGAGTACGGTGCCATTTTTTTGTGCCCTAAAAATCTTGAAATATACTTTTAAAAATATGCATTTATTACCTAAAATTTCTGAAATATGCACTTTAATATGCAATTAAAATTGAAAGTATATCATTTCTTATATAAACTTTTCTTGATAAAATATAGGAGAAGCATGTTTGAAATGAAAAGATATATTTTTTGGGCAAGCATAACATAATCTACTCCACTTCGCGAGGGAAATAATTGAAGTTAATATTCACCTTAGTGGAGAACATTGTGTCTTGTATTTCTTTTCACTGGTTTAAAAAATATGTTATCAAGAAATATCCTACATTTTTGCACAGGTATTTGTGCACAAGAATCATCTACAGAATACAAAAAAATGCAAGCTTGAGAAGCTCTTTCGAATCAATGAATATCCACAAATAGATAGATTCTATGGAAAGATGGAACGTACTCGTATTATAGATAAGTATCTACTTTTAAGAAATATGCAAAATATGCGCCCATAATTACACGGAATTACACCAACAGGAAATAGCGGGCAAATATGCACTAACATATTAATATATATAGCATTATATTCTAACCAAATGTAAAGAAATTTCACTTAACTATGCACTGAAGCAACGGACAATATATACAAAACCATAGACATCCGCTCGCTAGTGATAAGACTAGCCTATTAACGTCAACCAGAGTTAAATCGAAAATCACATTTAGAACTATCAAAACACGAATCTAATGGTGAAAAATAAAAATTTGTGAAATCGTCGTTCAATAAACATGCTTGGTATTTTAATGGTTATTTTATAAGACAGAAATAAGAAGAGTTCACAAGGAGAAATGTTAGGTTCCGAAAACAGTCTGAGCATGATCGTACAGAAATACTGCAATTCCCCCGAGTGAATAAAGCTTTGTTGACCCCTGTGTCGTGTTCAAGATTTTATTTTTACACAATTTTACGCAAAAAATTTGCGAGCGAATCAATCCCCGAGAGCAATGGCAAAATAGTTACGTTCAAGGATGAAAGGAAAGGAAGAAGAGGGTTGAATAAGGGCCGCTCACAAAGACGACTCAGTGTAAACTTCACAATCAGGATTTCTCGCGTGGCAGTCACTGGTATCAATTCATGTCTTGTTCGCCCCTGTGTAGCCGCGCGTTTGGAAGAAAAGAGCGACCGATCCAGGTGTCTGGACCGACAGGCGAATTCTACCAGCAACCGATCCGTGTTGATGTAAAGCTTAGCCCACACCTAGCGACAAAGTCGCAGAACAAGTGTATCGCAACGCACGTCTCAAGCAGAGGCGGCTCGAGAACGAATGTTCAGGGTAGGCAAAGCAGATTGCTCAACTGCGACGGATCCCGGGAAGGGGGCAGGGGGGACATGACCCACCTCAGTTCATTTTTATACAATTTTATTCATTTTATTAAAAATAATTGTATCCCTGATATCATTATATTTCAAAGCATTATTTCCGTGAAACATGCGCAGACGTGATTTCAAGATTCTAAAAAAGTGTAGCAAGTTTGTTTTGCTCTGACAATGATTCAGAAATTGAATTAAATTTTTTCAGGCTTTTAAGATTCACTGAATTACATATGTATTCTTTTGACATTACATGTTTTTGTGTTGTTTATGATACATTTTTCATGTTTAAATATTCATCCATATCCTAAGTACTCTAATTGACAAAAAAGACATGGCCAACAATAAAGCTTAACTACCAGATAGCCATTTGTGTGAATCATACCACGAAGGATTGAATTTTCTGACACTTTTCTTGCCAGCGCAATGTTCAACCGTATCAGAGTTACCAAACTTTTTTCCCAATGGAAGACATTTCAGTACAAAATAGGACATTTTACATTTTTATACTCCACGATGTATTGACAATGTACTCAACAATTACAAACCATTAATAGTCTTTAAAAAGCATATTACACTTTGCGGGGGGCGGCTGGTTCAGGAAAACCCCGTTAATCGACAGTAAGTCGGGGTCGAAACTCGCCATACAGCGGGGAAGATCATCACCACCACCACCTCCCAAGCAAAAGCATTCACTACACTTACGGAACAAATGACCTTGGTAGTTGACGCGCCCGGAATCTCTAACAATCAATCAATTCAGAAACATGTAAATTGTTTATTATTTTCAAAACAAATGAATACATTTGTTTACAACGAAAAATTAACACAGTGATGCTACAACAGTGCATACTTTCTCGCAATATTATAATGTTATCGTTATAAAATGTAATGTTTTAATTCCTGCCTTTCTTAAACTTCAAATATCACTTAATCTAGTAAAGAAAGGAAGTGAAATATTGTTTAATAGATACATTTAAAAATAAGAAATAGATTTTTTATTCAAAATTTAAATGAAAATATATTTCTGACTTTCAATTCAATGTATAAGGTATTCAATGTATTCACAAACATATTCGATGCATAATTCAGCTTTTAAATATTCTGTGTAAACACTATGCGAGAAAGTTAAATAATGAAGCGTTAATAAATAATACGATTCACCGGGCGCCGAAGCAGCGGCGGCGGCTGCTTTCGCGTTGTTGCCAACGATGCTTTAAAGCAACTATGGGAGTTAACTTAGGATATATATTTTACAACGCAGAAACAGTGATAGCTTTTGCTAGCAAATGAAAATAGTTCGAAAAATATGTAATAGTAATTATTAAATTCTATAGTATTGTAATATTCTCCAAATCTGCTTTTACACGAATTACACGTTACTCCTTGTTTGAACATGTAATGCTAAACGCTCCATTTGTTTTCACATATCAAAAAATGACCCTAAATTCTCATTACTAATTGAAGAACAAACTATTCGTTTCCATCTTTTGACGGTAAATAAAAATAAATAAAATAAATAAATAAATAAATAAATAAATAAATAAATAAATAAATAAATAAATAAATAAATAAATAAATAAATAAATAAATAAATAAATAAATAGATAGATAGATAGATAGATAGATAGATAGATAGATAGATAGATAGATAGATAGATAGATAGATAGATAGATAGATAGATAGATAGATAGATAGATAGATAGATAGATAAATAAATAAATAAATAGATAGATCGATAGATAAATTAATTAATAAATAAATAAATAAATAAAACCTTCATAATGGTACCATGTCCAAGTTCAGCAAAGAGAAGAATTCATAACAATTTCACATTTCATTATCTTATCTTGTCTCTGTTCAAGAATGGACTCCTAAAAGTACCCATTGATCTACTGTTTTCCACGGCAGCGTGTGGTGGTAATATAACATTAAAGTTGAAATATCCGCACAAATTTATAGTACTCAATTTTTCTTTCATGAAAACTCCACTAATAAATTATTCGGAACTTTACTAGAAAATATGGGCTTTCAACCGAACATAAGTAGAACATTTTCTAGTAAGGAGTTCTGGTTTAGTTATGTTTAGAGGTCTACATTATGGTACGATTCCATAATTATGGTACAATCTGGCATCACTTTAAAATCGCAATATTGTTTTATTGGGAGAAGAGCACTAAAAAATCCTTACATATTTTTGAAGAAATTGTTTGTTTGTTATTACCGTTAGCGGCAAAAGTGAATATCTCCTTTATATTCTCATTAGTAAGATTGTGCGGGAGAGATAAAATGTTTCACTTCACTCAAAATTGCATTGTATTTTTGTCTATTTTACGAGATACATACTATATTGACATTGCCTTGCACCAATAACACCTAGTTACACAGGTTTTAGGTGGTGTTGCTTACACTCCACAGTTGTATGGTATCTTAAACTGGACAATATTATATGTTGTATGATGGACAAAGGGCGCCACCTTGCGAGCGCGCCAGAAACTACTGCGACGGCCTGACTGCAGGTCGCTTGAGAGAGACGCTGGCCGCCGGACACGCGGTGACGAACGTGCTACGCTCATCTGCTATATAATACCGTGTATTCCAAAGTTAACTAATAAACGCCATTCCAATTGTGTATCGCGTGTTGTTATTCATACAACATGGTGGCAGCGGTAAAATTGTGAATTTACCCGTAGATGCAACTAGAACGGGAAAATGGCACACGACGAGGCAGCTAACCTGCCAATGGCAGCGGCGGCGACATCGTCATACAACATCGCAGCACCGGAACCGTTAGATTTCAACGCTCCTTGAGTTTGGCCGAAATGGAAGAAGAGGTTCCAGAGATTTCGAATGGCTGATCTATTTAATGGGAGAAAAATGACGAAGTTATGTTAACGTTCGGTCTGGCGAATGATAAAGACAAGAAATACGAAACTGTGATTCAGAAATCGGCCTTAGCACAACATGCCACCGAAACCGGTCACCTTATTGAATTTAGCAAGACCCGCACGATTAGTTCCGAGGACCGCTGGTGGCCACGCGTCATTAAAGAGGCCCTAGAAAAATCAAGGAGGCCCATAAACTTAAACCGAGATGATGGTATCCGCCTCAGCACCACCTGGAAACGGGCCTTCACGGCCCGCCAATCCGGTGCCGCCCCTAGAGGACACACGCCTACGATCAAACTATGACGGGCCCCTCTCGCGGCCGCTGATTGGCTGTTGGTTCCTTTGCCTCTCAGACGGCTCTCTTATGAGAATTTCTCCCTTTTTCGTATTAATCCACCTTAGAATTTCTCCCTCTCTCATTTGCCAACTTTCCCGTGCCGCCAACTTGCTCCTCGCCCCAGTCATGGCTCCGTTCTTTATCTACCAATCCCGCACCACCTGCCCACTTCCTATTGGTCGGCTACTTGACTAATCCCGCCTTCCCCCTCTCCTCCATATAAGGCCTCCATATAAGTTCACGAGAGCCGCGAAAGATGAAATGAAACACGGTCAGGTCGCAGCAGCAGGTCGCAGAGCAGCGCCCGTGCAGTGAAGCTCTACGTTCGTTACTTTCGTCACGACTTCCTCCTGCGACTTGGTCTCCGCTGCGGCGCGACAAGTACCTGGCGCACGAGGTTGAGCCCTGCTCCCACGTTGTGTTACGTGGAAAGTACGCGCATTCTTCCCTTCACGGCAAGTACCTGGCGCTCTTGTGATTGAGCGTCGCTCTCACGAGACGTTTAGTGGAAAACCGCGGGGGAAAGCAGCGGTGGTCGAGGATTTTCCCCGCGATTGAGCGCTGCTCTCGCGGGGCTTGAGCAAAAATGCACCGCTAGCCCATGTCTACCATTGAGACAGGCGCCACCCCTCGGCGCTCGTCGTTGGGGGATGAACAACCACAACATGAGCACAGGCGCTCCCTAAGTGACAGCGTCACCTGGTCGATTTCGACCAAGTCGACGCTGCCCCCAGCACGGAAATGCAGCACCGAGCTGGTGTACCTCCACGGGATGGAGCTGGTGAAGAAAGCCAGTCCGGACATGGAGGTCATCGCAGTTGGTGCTGAAGACATCCCGCTAGGAGCCAATGTGAAGTTTATTTCACTAACGCCGCCCACACCGCCACCACCTCCCAAACCGCCGCAGGCGCGGAAACTACAGCCGCTGCCACATCGCTCGTAATTGCGAGTACGATGTGCGCTGTCGCCTCTGCACGGGCGAGGGTCACCCTGCAGGAGACGACAAACGCGGAACGGCGCATTGCCCGAAACGCGGAAATTTTAATTTAAAGCCCGTCTGCTGCAATTGTAAGCAGCATCACGCTGCATCCTTCACAGGATACAGCCATTGCACGTTGCCACCGCGTCAGTCAGACGCGCGTGCAATAGGAATCGAGGGACCCTCACGCCAAGAAGTTCCTAATAGAAACTCGGCGCCTCAGTCGGCAGCTAGCGGCGGGCCGGCCTGGAACGAGGTCGCGCAGCGCCTCGGCGCAGCGCGCTCCTCAGAGGCCAACGCACCGCCCTCCGGGGCGGCCGGAGCGCGGCCCACTGCACCCGCAGCTGCCGTCCAAACAGTCACTAAGAGCCAGTTCTTAGCAATGTTTGAGCGAATCCTAAACATGATACCCAACAATGTCAAGACAAAATCAGAACGTAGACAAGCGAATAGCACCTCTCCGCGCTTGCACTTGGAACGCGCGAAGTGCAATCTTCAAAGCCCAGCAAATTGAACATTTTGCAGAAGAACTGCAACTCGATATCTTGGCTTTACAAGAAACGTGGCTCAGTGATGAACACGAATTCAAACTCCGGGGATTTGCTGTTTATCGCCGATACCGCGCTGGCAGGCCAGGTGGCGGAGTAGCAATCGCGCTGCGCCGAGAACTGCCGCAGCTTGAAGCCGAAATCCCTGCTATTGCTCTGGCGTCTCTAGAGGCGGTCGGGGCGTACGTCTGGGTAGGAAACGGCCGACTACTAGTCATATCCGTCTACTGCCCAGACCAAACCTTAGATCCGGCTGGAATTGATGCGCGTCTCGCACTAAATTCCAAAGTTATCCTTCTGGGTGACTTTAACGCCAGACATAGAACTTGGGGCGGCCTCGAAGCAAACAGAAACGGCAACAAAATTGCCAAACTTGTAGCGACAAGGCGGGGCGTAGAGATCTGCACACCGAATAGCCCCACGCATTTCCTGGAAGTACGAAACAGGAACCCGGGCGTTATTGATTTTATGATTGTGAAAGGCGTTGAGTGTGTGGTTCCCCGCTCAATTGCCGTACTGGATTCCGATCATAACCCAGTAAAATGCGTTGTGGCGTCCCTTGCAGCGAAACGCCAAGTTAGTTTTCGAAATACCCGTGACACGAACTGGGCAGGTTTCGCAACACAGCTGAATTCTCAGCTTGAGCAGAAACCAGTAAATACGAAAGACGAGATCGACGAAGCAGTGAATCACTTCACTGTAACATTGAAATCGGCTTTCAAGCAAAATACAATTGTCACGCATGTAGAAAATTCTCGCCTTGAGCTCACAGATGAGCAAAGAAAGATCTTAAGAGAATTGCGCAGAACTGTCAAAGTTCATCGCCGCTATGGCGATCCCGTTGACGGAGAGCGGGCGCGCAGTATAAGCAGAGAATTCCGTTCATCTCTACGGGATGAGAGAGCTGCTCAATGGTCTGATACTATTTCGAAATGCAATCTCCACGAGAGGCACAGTTGGGATCTTTCTCGTGCGCTGGGCCGCAAACAGGGAGTAAACTGCCTGATTCAGAGCAACGCCGGGACGGGGGCGCCCGGCGCTCCACCACCTCGGCCCGTTTACGCGTGGGACGACGCGACAAAAAGCGAAATCTTTGCGAATTCGCTTGCGTTGCAGTTTCGCGCGTTCGAAACAGGCGACGCCTCGCTGCCATTGGCTGCCACCGCTGTTGGTGGTGCGCCAGTGGCGCGTGCGGTCAGCAGCAATACCATTGGCCTGTTGCCCTCTCCCACCTCTGCACGCCGAGTAACGGGAGAGGAGCTTCGAGCTGAGCTAAAACACCTCAATGCGAGGAAGGCAGGTGGCCCGGACGGTCTCACCGCAGCGCAGCTGCGCGCTCTGGGCGGGCGCGGAGTCGAGGTTTTACTCGAGCTCCTGAATGCGTGCCTGGCGTGCGGCTATTTTCCCAAGGCGTGGAGGATTGCGACCATTGCACTAATACCAAAACCTGGCAAAATAAACTATTCCCGAGCAGCTATAGACCAATTAGTCTACTCTCCATCCTAGGGAAGACGTTTGAGAGACTGATCCTGTCACGTTTGCAACAGGAAATACGTCGTCTCAATCTTCTCAGAGATGAACAATTTGGCTTTCGAGCTGGTCACAGCTCCGCGCAGCAGCTTACGCGGCTTTGTACGGAGATCGGCCTCGCCCTGGAGAGACGGCAGAACCTGCCAGCTGTCTTTCTGGACATGCGATCGCCTTTCGACTCTGTGTGGCATGCGGGCTTACTCGAGTGCCTTGCGGAGGCGGGAGTGAGCGATTGCTATGTCAGACTGATCGCGAGTTTTCTCTCTGACAGGCAGTTCAAAGTGCGCGTCAATAACGTATACTCGTCCCTCAGCCGAGGCAGGCGTGCCTCAGGGGAATGTTCTTTCTCCTACCCTCTTCGGCTAATACGTGAATAACGCGCCGCTTCCTGCTGAAACAAGAACTGGTATTCAACGCTGCGGTCTCCTGATGTTCGCGGATGATTTTGTGTACTACGCGAAATCGGCGAACGGAAGGCAGTCACTTAAATTCTTAAGTGATTGTCTCGCCGCCTTTCCTGAATGGCTAAGTCGGAAACGCCTCGCTCTCAACCTCGAGAAATGCGTCGCCGTCAACTTCACTCGTAAGAGGGCTAATCCCAATGAAACGGTGAGCTTGGCTGGCACGCATCTACCTTGGCGGAGCGAAGCGAGATATTTGGGCGTTCTACTTGACAGCGGCCTTCGCTGGCATGCGCACGCTCGGTATCTCGCTGCCAAAATTAAAACACGCACCCTCCTTTTGAAACCTCTTCTCCGTTCTCCCTACTTAGCAATTCCTCTAAAGCGCCGCTTATTCACAGCTTGCGTGCGTCCCTTGTGGGCGTACGCTTGTGAGGTTTTCGCGGCAGCTTCTCCCTCCACTCTGCACCACATCCGGGTAGCAGAGAACAGAGCGGTGCGCCTCGCGGCTCGCCCGCATTTGCCTCTTACCAGACCTGACCGACAACCCAAAAACGCTGACGTCTTCAGAATCTTAGGTGTTCGCAACCAGTTCCCGGCGGAGCTACAAAAGAGGGCGGAGACGGCGCTCGCAAGGGCGCTGAGGTCGTCCGCTCCGCGCATCCTGCGCGAGACCGGCAAGGCGGCGAACAGCGGCGTGCACAGGACCTTCCACAGAAGAAAGGGCCCACAGCACGTCGCCTTCACCTTCCGCTCACTGCCCCCGCACAAGCTCTCTGAGTTCTGCGACGCGGGGGAGCAGCAAGTGCGTGGAGGGCGGTCGCCGCTCACGGATGCCGGAAGCCGCGCGAGCGGCGCGAAAAACGCGCTCCGCCAGGCCAGCGTCGCCTGATAATGAAGACGTCGCGGCGCCACGGACGCTTGAGTAAAGTCGGCGCAGTGGCGATTAAAAGGCAGCATAAATAGTGTAAATATTGCTGTGGGTATGAATGAGTGAATGGGATTGTAAATATAGCCTAAGAATGAATGCGTGTGAAAACGAACCAAAGAAAAGAAGAAATAAGAACAATACAAAGAACTAATCTGAACATCAATATTATTAAACAAAACAAACAATTCCCAAAGAGGAAATGTAATTAGCTTTAATTTAGTATATGTTAGTTTATTTAAGTTACCGCCCTTGCAATGTGCAAAAGCCTCACCGGCTGCAGGAAATATGTATTCCGAAGGTAAATAAATTCCCGTCCCTCCAGGGTACCTGGAGAGGGAAAATGAAAAAATATCTGGCAGCAGTACGCTCTGAAGAAGGCCACAATACGCTGGCCAAAACGTTAGCCACCATGTCAGTGACGTGGCTCACCCCAGATAGCCTAGACAACACAAACTCCGGCCGCGGAAGCCTAGAGTCCCAAGATGCCCCAAATTTGTATCTCCCACCAAAATTGTCAATATTTTATCTGTCGTTGCCTCAAAAGTTTCCAGTGGCCACGACCAAATTCCAACATACGTACTTAAACGCCTTGCATTTACAGCCATTTTACATATAACATCAATATTCAATGCATCTCTTCGTCTGTTATACTTCCCTCGCAAATGGAAACGAGCGAAATTAGTCTTCTGCCCTGTTTAGGAAAACTGAAAAATGTATCACCAGATTAATCTACCCTCTTAATTCAGTCCAAGCCATATCCCCGCACCAATTCGGGTTTCAACCACTACTTTCAGCAAATCACCAAATATTAAGACTAACCGAGAATCCGAGAATATAATCGAAGGCTTCCATGAAAAGAAACAAACAGTCAATCTTTCACGATGTAGCTAAAGCTTTTGACATGGTCTGGAGTATTATACAAACTTCTTCACATCGGAACCTCACACTGTCTAATTCATTTTTATCAAAACCTTCCTTGCAGATCGTACGTTTTCAGTCCGCCTTCCTGGTGCTCTTTCATCATCTTTCCCCATAAAAACAGTACCCCAAGAATCTGTTCTTTCTCCCACACTCTTAATCTTTATGCCGATATACCATCCACTCTTGATACCTCCATTGCACGTTTTGCTGATGAAACAGCTATATATTCCTCAAACCGTGATATTAACACCGCACAAGAAGACCGGCAATATCACCTCTCCCAGTTCTCCGACTGGGCCAGAAAATGGCATATCCGAATAAACCCTGCAAAAACTCAAGCCAAAATCTTCACGCTTCACAAACCAAATAATCCTCCCCTTCTCAAGAATCAAGGAGAAAATACAATTTGGCTTCCTAACAACAAACCAGTCAAATATCGTGGTATACTTTTTGAGGCTCACTTGGAAATCAAATATTCTTCACAGAATAACTCTGGCCACCTGTAGAACCCATCAACCCCATACACCAAGTATCCCATACTCAAATAGTCATCACCCCTACGATTTCATGTTGGTACTCACCTATAACAAGTAATGATCCGTCCAATCGTATCCTGCGCTTCTCCTATTTGGACCTCAATCAGCAAATCAAATACACAAAAAATTCAGATTTTCCAAAATAAATTCTTCCCAAACAAAAGCTCCCTGATTGGAACCTATCTTCCAGTTAACGAACTCGGTATTACTCCGATCTCCGTCCATTTCTCCCTCGTATCCTCTCGCTTCTATCCTAAAATTCCCCAAATTCCCTAAGTCGTGCATTTCAAAATCGGAAAACAAAATCCTTACCACCATAGACTAAAGCGGAATCTACCGCGACCACACTACACTTCCTCGACCCTCCCTAATCATCACGTGCCCGATGTGGCTTCGCACATTTAGTCCACGTATACTCAATGTATTCATCAGTCAATAATGTTTTCTAAACAGTGATAATATAATTCAATGTAACCTCTATGTATCGTAGTCGGCTGCTGAGGGCGTTCGGGCCAAGCAGAAATAAATGAAAAGAAAATTATTTTCGTATTCATTATTAACAATAATTGGCATTATAGCACAAAAGTACTGACGCAATTACAAAGGCACAGTCTACTGGACCACGCGTGTTGGCGTGCACCGGAAATATTGATACGCATAAGGTTAAGTGTATTTCATTGGACAGTCATACAGTGAAGATACCTAGAGTTTCAGAAACAGGGAGTGAGGGGAAGGGGTGGGGAAAGCTTTCGGCATTAGTTGGGACGTCTGAGAGACGACGCGTTTGTAATCTAGGGTTAAAATGGTAAACAAGTTTTTATTTTTTAACTACAGCTTAGCAATCGAAAGAAATAAAAGAATCATGTTTTGTGTTTTATGAAGAACTTTTGAAATCGTTTTCTAGCCGTTGCAGGGTTACTGTCTTGAGACAGTAAAGAATATATTTTGTTCTTTTTAAAAAACAACAACAAAATTTGCGTTTTGATTTTGCGCTGATAAAATATACAAAATGTTATTCTGATAGAATAAATTATTTTGTTATCTTTCATATTTTTTTCAATCAGATAAAATAGTGGTAAGTTAACAAAAAATGAAAATTAGAAAAAACGTTTCTGGCTGTAGAGAGGTGTGGGTTGTGGGACGGGGATTAAGAAATCTTTCAAAAATATTATGTTGATGTTAGACATATCCAGCCCTACTAATAAAAGCTTGGTGTAACTTCGTTAAAACACGCTTATTCAGGGAATAGTTACTTCCAGCGTAAGTTAGGAATAAGGATGGATTAAATTTTTACCAATAATGGCCGCTAAACCGTAGCCTAACTAGTTCTTCTTAAAAACGGAATCAATGCTTGGCAACGTTGCTTCATACACATTCGTTGGCGTATTTTGTTTATTCTTTGGTGCCTCTGTAAGGACTCGGCAGGAACTTCGCGTCTTGTTTGAATAGAATATTTCACATTTTTTCCTAAATTGTGTTATTGCATTGGTAGTTAGTGAAATCATATTGATGAACAAATTGTTTTGGAAATAAGATGATTTTGAATGCTGGTATCCGTTTACAAAAAATTAACTTAATGACCGAAAGCGCGTGTGCAGGTTAAAGATAGATAAATGATTGCAGAAAGAGCAGTTTGAAAATGAAATCTGACGAATATCATGTGAAAAAGATGTGAATTAACTGTGTGTTCAATAAGTTTATGAATATAACACACATAATGCATTTATAACCTTTTTTAATTTTTCAATGTTTCAATTGTGAAAATTTTAAAAATTTGTCTCTAAATCCGAATAATAATATAATTATCCCAAAAATCACATTCTAAAGAACTTAAAATTGATTCTTTTAAATCCTGTATTCATATCACAAACAACTTTCATAATTTACTTATTTCACATGGATCTAAAAAAATTGCCTTAGGTCCAAATTATTTTCCCAATTCTTGAATACATTAATGTTTCCTTAAAAGCATTTCCCATCATCTGTAATTTAAATAATTATTTCCCCCTTTCAATTTATTTCTTTTTAAACAGAATGGTGTTTATTCAAATATAGTTCATTATGTTATTCTTTTAAATTGTGGGTAAATTAAATTGTAAACAAAGTTTAAATACAAATAAATATAATAAAAAAAAAGAAGAGCCGATCAGATGGCCGAGATCGCTAAGGCAGTAGTGCCGGAGTGGTTTCGGACCAGAAGACCGCGGGTTCGAGTCCCGCCTCGGGCATGGATGTATTTGTGTATGTCTGTATGTAATCGGCCGACTAGGACCACGCATGCAAGCATCCTGCATTTACCGTGGCTCAGTTTTTATTTATTATCGCGGTGGCAGGTGCTTGCAACAACTTTTTGGGGGGACCAGCATTTTAGCTGGATCCGATTTTTATCCCCCACGGTTGTTAGCCCTGGGGTTATGGAAGATGAAATGATGATATGATGATAATGGGGGTGAAAGGACAACACATACAGACATACACAAATACATCCATGGCCGAAGCGGGACTCGAACCCGCGATCTTCTGGTCCGAAACCACTCCGGCACTACTGCCTTACCGATCTCGGCCATCTGATCGGCTCTTCTTTTTTATTATATTTATTTGTATTTAAACTTTGTTTACAATTTAATTTACCCACAATTTAAAAGAATAACATAATGAACTATATTTGAATAAACACCATTCTGTTTAAAAAGAAATAAATTGAAAAGGGGGAAATAATTATTTAAATTACAGAGGATGGGAAATGCTTTTAAGGAAACATTAATGTATTCAAGAATTGGGAAAATAATTTGGACCTAAGGCAAAATTTTTAGATCCATGTGAAATAAGTAAATTATGAAAGTTGTTTGTGATATGAATACAGGATTTAAAAGAATCAATTTTAAGTTCTTTAGAATGTGATTTTTGGGATAATTATATTATTATTCGGATTTAGAGACAATTTTTTAAAATTTTCACAATTGAAACATTGAAAAATTAAAAAAGGGTTATAAATGCATTATGTGTGTTATATTCATAAACTTATTGAACACACAGTTTATTTATTTCACCTAATTCACATCTTTTTCACATGATTTTCGTCAGATTTCATTTTCAAACTGCTCTTTCTGCAATCATTTATCTATCCTTAACCTGCACACGCGCTTTCGGTCATTAAGTTAATTTTTTGTAAACGGATACCAGCATTCAAAATCATCTTATTTCCAAAACAATTTGTTCATCAATATGATTTCACTAACTACCAATGCAATAACACAATTTAGGAAAAAATGTGAAATATTCTATTCAAACAAGACGCGAAGTTCCTGCCGAGTCCTTACAGAGGCACCAAAGAATAAACAAAATACGCCAACGAATGTGTATGAAGCAACGTTGCCAAGCATTGATTCCGTTTTTAAGAAGAACTAGTTAGGCTACGGTTTAGCGGCCATTATTGGTAAAAATTTAATCCATCCTTATTCCTAACTTACGCTGGAAGTAACTATTCCCTGAATAAGCGTGTTTTAACGAAGTTACACCAAGCTTTTATTAGTAGGGCTAGTGTAACTACTCATATGCCATTCGTTTTAAGGGAACTTTTACCATCTTATGCGGAGGGATCCTTTGCCTCCCCAATAAAAGATCCGAAATCCCGCCTCCGCGCGCCACCATATTGGCACAACTCTCCTAGTGAGAGTTACGTTATAGGTACACCTCGGAATTTTAGACATAAAAAAGGGATTTAGGCACTTAAATACAGTAACAGAATTATTAAATTAGGCACTATTACGCCTGAAAAGTGATCATTTAGGCCTTTAAAATATATTATAAAATGGTTTAATCAGGCATTTAAAAATCATTAGACATGTTATGTATGTGACATCAAAACTGATCACAAAAGGATTAATTTAAGCATTTTTATTATTCAGGAAAGTGAAGTATTTTTACATTTGTGAGAGTGACTACAATCAGTATTTTATTCACTTTCATAATTAAACGACACAGTTGATGAGGCTGCGAATTATTGGTTAGATGACTGGGAGAGCATTTGCAGGAACTGCGAAGAAAGAAGTTTTATGCATCGCCTTTGTTCTCATCACACGATACATTCTGACTCATAATAGATAAAGATTGTCACTTTGCTTTAAGAATCAAAAAGTATTGAAGAGATTGGCATGGTTACCTTTGTCTAGACGAAAATAAACGTTCTACTTACGAATTAAGTCCGTTAATCATGTTTTTGCTCTTTTACCGCGTCTCAAAGCGCGGGTCACGGAGACGGCATTTAATATGCTGGGAATTGCTTGCCAACGTACCGAACCAAATTTTCCATGCACCCAATACACGTTTCACTTCGATTCTCTGCACGATCGCTGCGAAACTGCTTGCGACTCTTCTGATTTTGAAACAATGGGCCAGTGGCGTCCTATTGGAAAAGCGTTTGATCCCGGGAATTCGTCGACAGTATACAGGTTGCCGGCGCTGCTCCCAGGAGCAGGTGCAAACTATCGGTGATTTTTCGAATCAGTTGACGCTTCAATGCAAAGAACTTCGTGCAAAAATGCTTTTTTGTCAATTTTGAAAATCTCGAAGGGGGACATTTTGAAATCTTTTCTTATTAAATTCCTTCAAAGAGTAGGGAAAGTGAATGTTTGAAACGTGGCGCCAAATTAATTCAAATTACATCCCATGTGCGAACAACAGTACATAATCAAAATTCGACCCAACCACACACACTCAGAGAGAAGACAACTCCAAATGATCCTTTTTACTTTCTAAGGCTTCAAGACATGGGCCTATTTTGTAAGACTCGCCTTTCCGGCTTTGCCTGATCTAGATATTTTCCTCGCCTTTATTGCGTAGACGACACAGCGATTAGCCACAACCCGTCAACTGGGCAGCTGAAGAACGAATGGGTGGAATTGCCAAAAGAGTGTGGAAACAAGTGTGAAACATCCTCTTTATATTGACTTGCAGAGCTCCTTATTTTCGGTGTGTCGTGTGAAAGATTTTACTGCGTAGTCGATTAGGGAATTTTCGCGTTTCGGGAAATTTGGGTCTTGGTACAACAAATTTAAAAAAATGGGTAATGAAAATATAATATTTCAAAATTACTTGTTGGAGGCAGTTTTAGGCAAAAAAATCAAAATAGACATCAAACGTCCGCAAACATCTGTAATTATTTTTCACAATCTCCTAAAGGAACTGAATACGCATTTGGTGTAAAATCCGAGGTCTAGTTATGCGCTACTATAAAATACTTCATTATTCAAGCTACAGCTTCGTCAATATTATTAAAGTGCGTTTTGATAGAAGTGAATTGTGTCTGATGTCCGCAATATTAATGCGTACTATTAAAACAAATTTAAAAATATAATTAAAATAAGTAAATATGTATATTTTGTTCCCTATGTTGACCTTTCCTACCTTCAAACTTATCATTTAAAACTTTTTCTATCCAAACTAAAAATTGCACAATTCGCCTTTCTGCTCACAAGACTTGTGAAATTAGCGCCATTCGCCAACGTGTTCGCAGATAGAAATGAAAATGTTCGACCGCGTCCGGAACCTCTCAGCTCCTAGCGAATATTTTCCCTGCATTTGTTTACACGGAGCGAATGTGGCCAGCGAACGTTCGCTCGCTTCCGCCAACCGATCTCGTCCGAACTCCACGATTCGCTCGTGTGTTCAGTTTCCACCGGCGGAGCGAAAGAAGAATTGTTCGTTCAGAAACGTTTGCTCGTGCAGTGTAAACGCACTTTTAGAGGATGGGGACGGAAACGCGCAAGTCGGCAACACCGTGCGCGTATCGCTCTTCATTAAAATCGAGCGACAAGTTCATATGGCTAAATGAACCGAAAAATACTTGTAAGAAAATTCAATAGATCGCAGCATTATCATAGGGGAATTTACATTACCGATTACATCTGAACCAAAGGTCCGATTTTCGATCTGCAAAAGACATTCACGCATTTTTAAAATAGAATTTACGCTACGTAGCCCTTTTTCAAAAAACTAGCAAAAACTCGAATTTAAAATTGGTCCTCGAACTTCCAAGAACAATTTTTAAAATGTGAGCTTATGGCGCGATGGAGACAAGCTTCCTAAATCCAACGCCGTGTCAATCATGCAAATCGGATTCATCCGATTTGGATACGAGCGTCGTAAAGTGAAATTAGGGAATACAGCGCACCCCACTCAGCCTCCCACGCCGTTGCATCCCACTTCCGATGTGGACCCTCTCTCGGCGCCGTGACACGTTCAGCTAAAAGATTGTGTTAGACAGTTAAAAGGATGTGTTTTGCAAGCTCGCTATCCTGTGCATGTATTCCGTCAAGGTTCAGGCGAAGACCATGAAGGGTGAAGTGGTTTTCTGCGAGAAAGTTAAGCTCAAATAATTTAACATGTGTGTCTCTGAGATGCAGTTTCAATTGTTTGTTTGCGTGTTTAATTTCTTTGCACAGTGTTGGTTTGTTGTACCAGAAGGGCAGAGTCGAGACTATAATGTTCGTGTTTTGGGCGGTACGTTCTAGTTTGTTTACATGTTGTTAAAGTGTAAAGCGACCACTCAAATTGATGTAATTCTGTCCTCCTATGATTGTATCCCGTTTGGTGAGAGTTTGTGTGTGTGTGTCCAGCTCACTGGTCACGTCGGCAAACCTCGCGTTAGGTTTAAACACTCCCGTGACAGAGAAATTGGATGAGAGTTTCCCACTGAGCAGGGAGGGAATTTGGCGCCCATGGCTATCTGCTAAAATCAGTACCTTTCTGATGGGCTCAGTGGGAATGTCCTTGTTTACTTGTGGGCCAGGTTGCGCAACTCTACGTGTTTGTTCCTTTGCGCTTGCTAGCCTGTTTGCGGTAGTTTGTGGGCGGACGTGTCGATGATGGGAGAGGGTAGTGAGGATTGGGAAGGCAAGGAAACTCATTGTTTTAATCTAAAGCAGCAAATCTGTTTTCAGTCGTGATTTGTAGTGGTGATTGTGTTTTTGCTTTCGCGGATGGACGGTTGGAAGTTTCTGCAGTGTTGCATATTGTTGTCCAACCGTGTGTGTTTAGAACGACCTCTTAGAGCCTTCGGATATGTTAATCTAAATTATTGTTTACATGTGGAAGGCTTTCAGAAGGTCGGCTTGAAAGTGTATAGAGTAGAAAGTGTATAGCGAATAGTAGCCATGTCACGAATGCGTATCAAAATGCATAGTAAATATGAGAATAAATAAATAGATAAGAGCTCAAATTGATGTAGAAGGTATCACCCAAACCAATATCCTTTTAATTCAAGCGTATTAAATTATTTAAATTAAGTCACGTATTTATTTGAAAAATAAAAGATATGTGATTCTAATTTATATTTAAATGTGACTGATTAATTAAATGCGAAAGAATTTCAATTTTTTTAAAGTAATAGATCTAATCTGCAAACTAATAAATACAATTAGATTACTACACTTTACCTATAGTAAGGCCACAGAATTCATCATTTTTCTATTCGACAATTTGAAACACAAAGTTATAGTTTTTCCGTTACCGTTATAGACGAAACTTTGAATTTTGATGTTTTTCACTACTGTCACAACATTTTTACTAATTGTTTAAAACGTTAAGCAAATCCAAAAATTATTTGCTCTATAAAGTAATTTAGAAGTCTATAAACGCGTTGAAATACAAGTTTGTCCGTTACACCGTTTTTAAACCAATATCTCTATTACTTATTTTTCACTGCAGGGACAATATAAATTTCTTTTCAGCTTATCATAACAAGCTGTCTCATCAGCTTATCGTAACAAGCTGTTGCATTGTATTATTTGGTAGCTGTTGTTGCATAGTATTATTTGATGTGCATAAAAGGACTGCACGAGTCAATAAATAAGATAGGAACACAAATCAGACAGGCTCTGTAAAGATGAGATAGAATCAACGATGCAAACTATTTTTAGTTTTCTTTGAAACAGCGACGATGAATACGAATATTCTATTGATGAATTGATAAATATTTTCGAAAGTGATCTTCTTTCACGTACAAAAATAGTTAAATAACATTTTAAGAAGTATGGGTGTTATATTTGGTATCATGTAGTGTATCTTTTGTTGTATGTTTCAAGGATTCACAAAAATTCCGAGCGAGCAATACATCACTAGTATTGTGTATCGGAGTGCTAATCATTTAACAACGCCAATTATTTGCTTACAGTGGTTGTTTTCAAGTATGATAAAGTAAAACTAGCGCGCTCCTGCGAGATATCATGGCTGGAAAGTGCTTTTCTCCCGCTTTGATCAGAGGTCCAAAAACTAACCGTTTTTTCAGCGCACTCTAGCGACTAGCCGTTTTTCAGAAAATTAAAGTCAATACATGTATTTTTTAGGAAATTTCATTGACTTTAATTATGTAAATAAAAAAATTGTTTCAATTAAATGCATAATTTCGAAGATATAAGGGCAGAATTAAAAACAGTGCGAACTTTTCAGTTGTTTCTTGTAGTTTTCTCTATGAAGCCGATAGTTTTTGAAGTGGCAAACATCAAATTCGAATTTAGCACCCTAAAAAGCATAAGAACCGCTGAGAAAAAAAACTTCCAGAATTTTTTCCTGTATCGGGCCGTTTTGGCAACCAATGGACTGGACTATTGTATTTTATCCCTTCAGCCAGGGGCCCGACGTCCTTAAGATCCCAGGGTTCCCAGGCAGTCAACCAATGAGGAACCCGATGTTTAGAATTGCTTGACATCTGTGACATTTTTTTCTCAGAATATTAATTCTCAGAATTTCTGAACATATTAATTCTCAAAGTTTCGTCTTCGCTCTTGTCGTTTTCATCAAACATTCGCTTCTTCTTTCTCCTTACTTTCCTAAATTGAGGATCTCTGTTAATCATTCCGTCTATATCCTTCTGTTACTGTATTAGTTTATGTATTTGACCCTTCTGATTATAATTCTAAATGAGTCGGTTTATATATTTTGCTGGTCGATCAATTTTGATGACCTCTCAGGTATTGAACCAAGAGGACAATACATTCAAACGTTTTGCCTTTCCTTAGAAGTTGCGTCCGTTTTGGTTTGTTGGAATATTTACGTACATTTATATTAGAGAAATTGTATTTACTGACATCTACAGGATTACTATGTAACTACTGACTACGTAAGTGTACGCACGATGCGCATTCATTCATTCTTGTCCTGACGATTGAGCTGTATGGATGTAGCCTGCACACACATCAATAAACTGTAAGTCCATGTGTTCTTATTTTATTTCACACGGTAGCAGTTCGTTGGATTTGAAATTTGTGAAGTGAAATTGAAGAAAACTTAAAGAAAAATGGCAGATGTTACGATACCAGTTTTTGATGGTGAGGATTATGGAAATTGGAAGAAACGTGTTATAGTGTATTTAAAATTGAAATGTTATTCAGTTATTACAACAAAAAAAAAACAAGTACACACAAAGAAGATTGGGATGAGAATAATTTTAAGGCTATAAATTACATATATAGCGCTATTACAAATAAACAATTAGAGTTCGTAAGTGTCAAAGAAACGGCTTATGAGATCATGAAGAAGTTTGACGAAATGTATTTCAAAGAGTCAACAGCATTACAAATAGTTTGTCGCAACAAGTTAGATAAATTGAGGTTAAAAGACTTTAGTGATACGGGGGTATTTTCAGTGAATTTGAGAAGGCAGTAAATGAATTAAAGTGTGCGGGCGCAAAAATGTCAGAAAAGGAAAAAAAATAGACTACATGGCCACTGCCAGAATCGTACAGTTATATTGGTGATTTAATTGTTCTGAAAGATGGAGATAAAACTGTAGCATTCGTGAAAAATAAGATTCAGATGATGAAGTTGAGAGACGAAGATGAACATTTAAGTACGAGATCCAATGCTTTCAACAGTGACGAAATGACGAAACAGGAGCAAAATTATTATCAGACTGGCAGAGGCAGAGGGTCCTGGAAACGTGGAGGACAATTCAGAGTAAATCGAGGTAATTTCAATCAACAAGGAGGTTATAATAATTGGCAACGTGATCGTAACGAGCAGCATGGAGGCTATAATAATTGGAAACGTCGTAACGATCAGCATGGAAGCTATAACATCTGGCAACGTGGCCGAGGCGAGCAACATGGAGGTTATGGTAACTGGCAGCGTGGATCTAGAGGTGCTCAGTGTCAAGGCGGCAGAGGCAGCTATCGGCAAAATGGCCACAGTATGAGTAGTTTCCCGACAGTAATTCAATCTAGGGTGGCGTGCAAAGAGACAGGTAACAAAATTGAATCACAAACTGATTGGTTACTTGACAGTGGTTGTACAGATCATGTAATTAATAACGACGAATATTTTTCTGATTGTGTAATTAAAAAAAACCTGTAGATGTTAAAATTGGAGATAGTAAATTTTTAAAAGCTACTAAAGTCGGACATGTAATAATTATTTTTCATTTTATGATAAAAAAATTCCGATGGAAATGCGTAATGTATATTATGTTGAGAAAATGGAGAGAAATTTGATTAGTTATGCAAGAATCACAGATAATCACAAAATTGTATCAGTAGAAAATGATTCCAAAATTTTTAATCGAAGTTACGAGTTAATTGCGATTGCTTGGAAAGAAGGAAGATTGTATATAATGACTAGTTCAATCAATGATAAAAAAGCTAATGTAAATATCGCGAGCGAGAATAAAGGCGGTATTACATCAAAAGAAAAGTGGTATCGTGTGTTAGGGCATGTAAATTTTAACTACTTGCAAACATTGTGTAAAGATCAACTACTAGATGGCATACCTGAAAAAATAGAATTAGAATTAATGAAATGCAAGACATGCATTGAAAATAAAATGCATAATTTATCTTTTGTAACAATAGAAGTGGCGCAAAAGAAATGTTAGAAATTGTTCACACTGATTTAAATGGGCCTCATGCAACAGCAGGTTTTAATGGGGAAAGATATTTTCTTTCGTTTATTGATGATTACAGTAAAATAGGTCGAGTTTTTACCATTAAATTAAAAGACCAAGTTTATGACTGTTTAATAAAATACATAAATGAAGTCAAGAATGTGACCGGTAAAAGTATTAAAAAATTGAGATGTGATAACGGAAAATAATATTTGAACAAAAGAATATATGATTTGATTAAAGAAAAAACAATTTTTTGAATGCTTGTCCACCTTATTTACATGAATTGAACGGTACGGCTGAATGATATAACAGATCAATTATGGACAGGTCGAGATGTTTATTAGCTGAAGCAAAAGTAGATAAAAGATTTTGGCCAGAAGTGGTATGTGAGGGTGCATACCTTAAAAATAGAACATTAGCAAATACTGTTGAAACGAAAACGCCTTATGAATTTTTTTTTTTCAAAAAGAAACCCGACGCAAAACATTTACCTTTATATGGGAGTTGAGTTTTTGTGCGAGTACCAAAACAATTGAGTGGGATCGTAAAGCAGATTTGGAGGTTTTGTTAGGCTACAGTGAAGTCGGTTATAGGGTATTAGTAAACAACAGAATAATTGTTGCTAGACACGTTGTTATTATAGAAGAAAATGTTAAATGTATTGGTTTTAAAGACAATGATTCGAAATTTGAATATTCAGATGATTCTAATTGTAAAAGTGGTTAATCAGATTTAAATGAAAACATCACAAAAGAGAGTATTAAAAGAGGGACTTCGAGTATAAATAATGAAGATCAGGTACAAGAATTAAGGAGATCAAAAAGAGAGTGCAGACTACCTAATAGATTAAAAGACAGCTATACTTATAATAATGTTATTTATGTTGAAGAGGCGATGAATAGTAACGCATCTGAGTTTTGGAAGCAGGCAATGAACCGAGAAATTGAATGTTTAGTAAAGAATTAAAAAATTGGACATTAGTTCAAAAGCCAGATGATAAAAGTATTTTAGATGTGAAGTGGATTTATAGAAAAAAAGGCTGATAATAGTTATAAAGCTAGACTAGTTGCGAGAGGTTTCCAACAAAAGGAAATTGTAGATTATATTTATTCACCAGTTGCTAAAATGCAAACATTGAAAATATTGCTTTCATATTGTCAAAAGGGCTTAATTATCGACCAAATGGATGTAGAAACAGTGTTTCTTAATGGTAAAGTTTCATCAGAAATCTATGTAAAACAAGCGGAAGGTTACGAAGACGGCACGGATAAAGTTTGTAAATTAGATAAAGCGTTGAACGGTTTGAGAGAAGGTCCACGCGCGTGTTATGATTGTTTTGAAAATGTTTTGGATGAGTTAGACTTTCAAAGAAGTAATTATGAAAACTGTTTCTATGTTATGGGAGATGGAGATGATATGATTTATTTGATTATATTTGTTGATGATTTGTTAATTTGTTGTAAAAACAGAATTAAAATTAAGACAATCAAAAGTCTTTTGTCAGAACGGTTTAGAATGAAAGATTTAGATGAAGTCAAGAATTATCTTGGGATTAATATTAATTATGATTATGGAAAGAATGTACTGAATCTCAGCCAGGAAGCTCATATTGACTCTTTAGCTAAAAAATATAACATTGAAAATTCGAAACTGTATAATACACCGATGGAAGTAAATTTGAAATTAGAACATGCACAAGATGTATATCACAATATTAGATACAGGAACTTGATAGGTGCCCTTTTGCATATTAATTCAGGAACGCGATCAGATATAAGCTACAGTGTAAATTACTTGAGCAGATTTCAAAATTGTTATAGCGACTCTCATTTTCAGTATGCTTTGCGTATCTTGAAGTATTTGTATTTAACAAAAAATCTAAAAGTAACATATAGTAAAATTGAAACGATTGATACTCTAGATTCTTTTGTAGCTGCAGATTGGGCAAACGATAACATAGATCGTAAATCTACGTCTGGATATGTAATTAGATTATTCGGAAATGTCATATTTTGGAAATCAAAGAAACAAGGTAGCATTGCGAAATCTACCACTTCAGCAGAGTATAAAGCATTGTCGAAAGCTGTAACTGAGATTAAGTTAGTGAGAGATATCTTTGCAATTTTTGATGTAAAACTTGACAAACCTGTGAAAATATACGAAGACAATTCAGGCGTTTTGAGCATTGCAAAATTTGGAAACTTTTCAAAAAATTCAAAGTATATTGAGGTACATTATCACTTTGAAAATTAATGTTTTATGGAAGGAATTATAGATGTACTCAAAGTAGATTCGAATAATAATGTAGCTGACATTTTTACTAAATCATTAAGTTGAGTTAAGTTTGTGCAAATTTGAGAAATGTTAAATGTAATCGGATAAGTGTAGATACAGTGTGAGATATTATTATGAGTATTGTAATATAAATGTAATGAGGCTTGTTGTAATATTTACGTACATTTATATTAGAGAAATTGTATAGGGTGCGGCAGCATAACTTCCTTTTTTCAAAACTCAATAAAAACTATTGTGTGCATCGGAAAATATTTATTTATTTTTTTATAATGTAGGTACATGTCTAAAGTTTTTATTTACATTGTTTTGAAGATCAAATCTATTAGGTGACGTCCCTCATTCTCCATACATTGCGTAAACCGATATCTGGCGTTTGTCATGACTCTTGTTAGCATAGCTGGTGTTATGTTGGCAATTTCTTCTTCGATGTTGGTCTTCAAATCTTGTAGGGTTCTTGGACGGATCACATAAACAAGGGATTTCAAAAAACCCCATAGATAAAAATCACAAGGGGACAGATCGGGAGAGCGTGCCGGCCATTCCAAATCGCCTCTAATTGAGATAAGGCGCTCTGGAAAGTGTTCCCTCAAAACAGCCATCGATGCTCTTGAAGTGTGTGCTGTTGCACCGTCTTGTTGGAACCAAGTGTCCCCCAAATCCAACTCTTCTAGCCGTGGGGAAAAAAAATCTGTAGCATGTTTACATATCGGTCCGAATTCACTGTCACTGTAACCTCATTTTCCTCAAAAAACCAGGGACCAATAATTCCAGCTGAGGAAATTGCACACCACTTTGGGTGAATGCAAAGGCCTTTGATGCAATTCTCGAGGGTTGGTGTCAGCCCAGTAGCGCATGTTTTGTTTGTTAACCGACCCACACAAATGAAAATGGGCTTCATCGCTAAAAAAAACAATAGCACCCTCGGGAACGACATCAAGAAGAAGCTCACACGCGTTCATCCGAGAATAGAAGTCACGTTCTGTAAGTTCCTGCACTATCGCCATCTTATAGGGATGAAAATGAAGATCATCACGAAGAATTCTTCTCACAGAACGATCGGATAGTCCAAGGGCAGATGCGTGTTTGCGCGCAGATCGCCGTGGTGATCGCAACATTGACGCTCTCACTGCTTCAATGTTCTCAGGTGATCTAACGGGCCGAGGGACTCCAGTTCTTCGTTTTGTCGCACTTGCAGTTTGTCTGAATGTAGTGACCCATGTAACAATTGATTTGCGGTCTGGGACGGGAGCCAACGGGGCTAAATTAAAGCGATTCCGAAATGCACGCTGTGTTGCAATAACCGAACATCCGCTTCAAAAGTAGGCCTCAACGGCAAAGGCTCGCTCCTCACTATTCCAACGCATGATGGCGACTGAACCGTGTCGGGACAAAACTTTACAGTACACCCTCTTGAACGAGACCACTAGCGCTCCGCTATGACATCAACTAACTGAATGGCGCGCATTTTAAAAAAGGAAGTTATGCTGCCGCACCCTGTATTTACTGACATCTACAGGATTACTATGTAACTATTGACTGTATGTGTATAAGTGTACACACGATGCGCATGCATTCATTCTTGTCCTGATGATTGAGCTGTATGGATGTAGCCTGCACACACATCAATAAACTGTTTGTAAGTCCATGTGTTCTTATTTTATTTAACAGTTTTCAATGATTGTTATTTGGCTGGTCCTACGATCATAAATAGTATCTATTATTTTTCCTAAATACTTGTATATTATAGTTACAGCTTTCCTCTTAGACGACATATGGCATTGCTTTGCAGTTTAAGAGCTAAAGAAACATATTTTACGAGAACCTCCCATCTATGAATGAAGGAAGCAATGAAATTGTACAAACAATTTAAAATGTCAACGTAGGACTCTGCCTCGGGTGATAAATTAATAACATTTGCGCTGTTTAACGAATGTGCTGCACATGGTACAAAATTTGCGAAATTATTTCCTTTTCAATATCGAAATTTAACTTCTTTGGGCATGGTCGGCCCGTAATCATAACCCTACCCTCTACAATTTATATCTAACCCTTCATTTTATAGTTCCATATCAAACCACCATTTTCTATTTACCTCCTATAGATGATCAATTTTTTATCATACATTAAATTCCTATAAAATAATACTAATTCAGTTAAGCGCCCCATCCCAATCCGCGGCCCGGTACACAGGCCCATCTCCCCCCCCCCCCCTCAGTTACGTATCAGGTTATACTTCCATTTTTCTATAGTGGCCGATGGTATTAGGCCATTGTTACACCTCCTGCCTTATAAAATGAATAATTTTAATTAATTCGCAAAGTCCTTCTCAATGGAACTCGTGTGTGTAAATGTGCTCGTAAATGTGCTTACAACTGTTAAAATATTAATTTTATAAGGCAGGAGGTGTAACATGACCTAATGACATCGGCCACTATAGAAAAATTGAAGTACACCTGGATGACGTATACATTATTATCAATTTGTGTGTAATTCCTTTACCAGTAATGTCAGCGACAGATTCAAATGTTATACTGTCTTCGGTCAGTAATATTCCAACCGTTTTTCCATATAACAACCACAAAGCAAATTGTGCATTTTGCTTATGTCGGCCGTTTCATCAACTACATTTACTCGTATTATTTTTTTAAATATCTTGTTTTCAAAATTATATCTTCACAAATGAGAACCTTGCCTCTTAAAGCTACTACACTATGTGATCAAAACTACCCGGACACGTGGATGAAAATGACGTAACAGTTCGTGGCGCCCTCCATGGTAATGCTGGAATTCAATTGGGTGTTGGCCCACCTTTAGCCTTGATTACAGCTTCCACTCTCGCAGACAGACTTTCAATCAGATGCTGGAAGATTTCTTGGGGAATGGCAGCCCATTCTTCACGGAGTTCTGCACTGAGGAGAGGTATCGATGTAGGTCGGTGAGGCCTGGCACGAACTCTACGTTCCAAAACATCCCAAAGGTATTCGATAAGCTCCAAGTCAGGAGACTGTGCAGGACAGTCCATTAGGGGGTGTTATTGATATAACCACTCCGCCACAGGCTGTGCAGAATGAACAGGTGCTCGATCGTGTTGAAAGATGCAATCGTCATCCCCGAATTGCTCTTTAACAGTGGGAAGCAAGGTGTTTAAAACAACAACATAGGTTTGTGCAGTGATAGTGCCATACAAAACAAGGGGTGCAAGCTCCGTCCATACACGTCCACACCATAACACCATTTTGGACGTGTTGATGGACATTTTGGACGTGGACGTGACTTTTGATCACAGAGTGTATGTCCAAAAGAAAGATTGAAATGATCGCATTCTACATTATTAATTATTGTATTCGTTTCTGGTGTTACTTTTTTCTAAAAGATTGAAATTACGTGTTTTAAAATGATCTCTTTTCAAAATGTACTCTATCCACTAAATATTCTTGTTCAAAATATACCATATTCTTTCCAACAAAATTTGTTACATTTAAGGAAATTCAAAAGCGGAAATAAAATTTACATCAGAACGTACCACATCAATACTTTATTGCTTCAATTTTTCATGTGCTGGGAAAATAATAAATTGAAAAAGTGTATTAGTACTTAGAATGAAATACTAAGAAGAACAGTGGATTTTCAGAAACCGGCTGTTTGGATTCCACCTTAAATAGTTTAAGTACAATAAGGGGGTGCAAATGGAATGTGTAAATATGGAAAATATGCGTTTGGTGTACTTTTATTGTTCTCTTATAAGAGTTTTCTTCCAAAGAGTAACAAATCCAATATATTTTATGGCAAAATATGCTTTACAGTAGTGGGGATATGCGGGCTGGCCCCAGGAAGTAGATAAGATAAGCCACTTCCGGTCCCAGACCCGCAACATCCGGTGTCAACAACCGGCGCCACCAATTATAACGGGCCCGAACGCCCCCCGTCGGATGTCAACATCCGGGGTCAACCGCCCCCGCAGGCTGCCAACCTTGCGGGCGCGCTCTGGTGGCGAAGACTGGCGGTAGCGTGTGTGGCACGCTCTGGTGGCGAAGGCTGGCGGTAGCGCGCGCGCGCTCTGGTGGCGAAGGGCGGTAGCGTGTGCGACGATGCGACGGCTGTGAGGCTGGGGTGCGGTGCGCGTTTCAAAAACGGGCGCCTGCGCGAGGAGGATTCGAACCAGCTGAGCCCCGTTTCCTGTGTGCGAGGCGGGTTGCCCAGCGCTCTGGCTCTGAGCTACGGCGGCAGCGGTGACTCGTTGGGGTAGTGATGATACGTGCGCGCGCGCGCCGCGCCAGCGCGCGTCTCTCTCTCTTTCTCTCTCTTTCTCTCTCTCTCTTTCTCTCTCTCTTTCTCTCTCTCTTTCTCTCTCTCTTTCTCTCACCGAGAGCGCTGACGCTCGCTCCCCCTCCCCCGCTGAAAAGACTTTCATAATGGGAAAAAAAGTTATTATATTCTTCCAAGCTCCTGAAGTAATCAGACTATTACACGAGTAACATAGTTCATTACACTAGTTGCTGCCTCTCCATTCTCAGGCAATACATTCCTGACATTCTTTACAACAATTTCTTTTGTTTTTAATCCTTTCTTTTTAATTTCTCAAAGTACAGTTAAACTTGTTCAATACTGATTCTCAATGAACTTGTATTTTTTCTGCATTCAACAAAGTAATACTCAAGAAATTGGTTAGATTTCATCATTACACATGTTCCATGTTGATTTTTTCAGTACTTTTTAAGTTAATGGAATAAAATTTATTGTAAATAAACAACAGCTCTTAATATAAAATAGCTCAAAATGTAAGTAATATTATAAGTTGCAATTCAAATTAATTTACTTTTCTATTCAAGTCAAAATAATGTAATTATGGCAGTTAAGAATTAAAAAAAATATTCCATAATGCAAAAATTTTATATTTTACCAAATGCTGGGTAGAAGTGAAACATTTCTTCTTGCAGAAGAAAATATTGTCTTTTAATCTTTTTTGGGTCAATGACTTCCAACTTGTGGAGGTTTTTATTCAGTTTCCCTGGATCTAATGAGCTGAGATGCATTTGTTTTGGAAGAGATTCTAGAGCTCAAGGAAACATGAATGAAATTATCTTCTCACCTACATTCCACAAGCAGTTTTTATTATTTTTGACGATAAATAAATCGTTTCTAATAAATTTCTCCAAATTATGTCTCTGTGTTTACATTAAAAACACAGAAAATATGACATCTTTATAATTATTTCTTTTATATTATATATACTTTTTTATAGAGAGGATGTGTTTGTAATTGCATGTTTTTATTTAAGCTTCATAGATCTTTCAAATTTTATGATTATATCTTTCATGACAAACATTTCAAAAATGCATACTGTTTCCAAACATTTGCATGTTTAGGTATTTTTATGGAGAAATTCATGCATAATGCATGTTTGGACATTTTTCAATGAACACTGTATATTTAGTCTTCTATCGAATATATTAAGAACTTTTTTAAAATTATATTTTGCATAATTTGTGAATATTACAACTGATGAATATTTTGTACAAATAGCACATAATTCTTAGATCCTGACTGCATGCAGTTGTATTTTCATATTGTTATACTACAATTTTTAACCCTCTGTACATATGCTAGATTGCCAAAGCGAGTACACGATATGATCAACAATCACAAGCAACAATTGAGACAGAAAAAGCCGTAACTCCGTTAGAAGAAGAGATAGAAAAGGCCGTTATATTACTTGATAACTGACTTGGAAGGGAAAAATAATTAAGAGCAAACTCTCTGTTGGCTTGTGTGCATAAAAGTTAAAATATAATGTCTAAACAACCATGCCTTATAAAAAATATAAATATATAGAATTAGCATATCAAATATTGTAAAATTGCCTACGGTTTATTCAGATAATTAGAATCTCGGGTGCCAATGAAGCACTTCCCATGTACATTTCACGATTTTTTAAAACACATTTAGATTCATATTGCAAAGTTGAAATTCATAACGTAGTTTAACACTATAGTGAACTTTTACATGTAATAATTACAAAATTCTGTCTAGTCCCTCAACTGAGATATTAGTCTACTAACACTAAAAATTGAGAGTGGTTGAAAGCAGAAGTGTCCGCCATTGCCCCTCCCTCTGCAGAAATTCAAAGTCAACTAGTCTATATTCCTCCACTATATATGCACTTATTCTATAACAAAATAAATAATTTTGTACTCAACTATAAACACTTGAAAAACCGGTTGCCATTGAAGCTCATTGCACGTAATTTCACCTTTTTTTAAAACACATTTTGAGTCAAATTTCAAAGTTGAAGTTAATAAGGCAGTTTAACACGAAAGTTAACTTTTACATGTAATAATTTCAAAATTTTATCTGGTCCCTCATCAGTATTAATACACTCTACAAATCCGAAAAGTTGGGAGCGGTTCCATAAGAAAGTGTCTGCCACCGGATCCCACTTCCCAGAAATTCCAATTTAACTAGCATATAATATACTACCAAGAATGTAGCAATTTTGTAACAAAATAAATAATTTTGTACTGGACTATAGACAAATAAAAAACGGGTGCATTTGAAGCACTTTATGCGTTAATTTCTGATTTTTTAAATCTCATTTTCAGTCAAAATTCTAAGTTAAAATTTAGGACTATGGACACTTTGGGACTATGGTGGTGATTTAGGTTTAATAATTTAATTTTTTTAAATTAAATTATTATTGCAATTTTAAAATTATTGCATAATAAAATTGCAATTTTTCATTTTATTATGAGTGAAATCTCAAATAGGTATGCTACTTACCGCTGTTATTTAACCTAAAATATCTGCAATGTTATATGTTTATGGTTAGAAAAAATGAAGGTTGCAACTTTATTTGTTCTTAAGCAATTACTCTAATATAATAGAAAATTCTCCATTCACTTCCAATACATTTTGCTGCAAATATTTTATGTTTAAAAACTTTCAAGGTGGACAATTATTCCTTTGATTTATAGGACAGAGATTACCAATCCAGTGCCGTTTTGTTTAAGATTCTACGGCAATTTTGAAGCAAAGGAGAGTATTAATAGCGGGCTCCTGACAACCCAGTCGCTGCTATGATCAGCGCGATAATACAATTTTATGACATGGAAATTACTCTTCTAATAAAATTGTATCTGAGCCAGTCACTCCGGCAGTTTGAAATGTATGCAGGAATGTTAAAATCACATAAGTCGCAATGTTTAAAACCCGTTTTTAACGCATACGCAAACGCCATTTCTTGGCTGAAAAAAACATCAACGGAGTATTCGATATACCGCCCCATGCCCGTTACTTAACTTGATTCAGAAACTTTTCATTATGCTAAGACATATTTACGAGACATTTATTCAATTTGATTCAAAACGTTTTTCAGAAAAAGCAAGACAAGATGATAACTAACGGATGTCGGCATCTTACCTGCGCCAGACATCGGCCCAAGGAAGAGATTAAAGCATCTACTCCACAATCCTTATACAAGGTTGTTTGATAACAGATATTAAGGTAAGTTTTCAAGAGTATTTTCATATGAATCAAGATGACTTCTTGTGCGAGATCAAAACGCCGCGTACGTGGTAACGTCTCACTGTATTATCTACAGAAGGTGTGTGTTTGGGGCATATGTTCAATCTTTTATTGCTACTCACAATGTTGTGTTCAAAAGCGTCAATCTTACGTCATATGATAAGAAGTAAGAAATGTGTGATGTTCATTTCAGTGCGGGTTGTTTCGTACGAAATGTACATGTTCACTTAAAAAAATAAAAAATTCTCAATAGAAGACATTTGTAATAAGAAACAGAATACAAAGAATTTGTCTTCTCAATTTTGAGGCAGTGAGTATGTATGAGTTACATGTTACTTTTAATGCCGTTACGGTAAAGTCTAAAATACACAATAATGTTGTTCTGATCTCGACAAGTGAGAGCAGGCATTTTGAGAAGCTCTTTTATATACTAAAAATATTTCAATGTATTCATTTATTTTTCATAAACTTGTGAAAGGTCAAAATTGTGTATACACCGTTTTCTCCAATTTTACTCATCTTTTAATTTTTTTGACTAAGACATACAACGCAGAGAATTACAAATCGATAGTGTGACTTCGAAGTGAGTAGCACCCACACCTTTTCAGAAGAAAATATTTCTATGTACATCTTGATACCAATAATATTGTTTAACAACTTACACTTTTTTCAAATGCAGTGCAGACTTGATAAATATCGGAACCGTATTTACCGCACGCGATTACGCGATTCATATTTTTTTAAGTACAGTTCAAACTACACTCTTGTATCCAACAGAATAATTAATAAATGAGTTTGGTAAGTATTTTCAAGTTTATGACGTCTGCATTTCGATCTATTATTTTCTTTTGAACTCCAGGCAAATTTATAATTCTACAATGATACGATTCCTAAGATGTGTGTCAAGCTGGCACAACCCATACAAGCACAATCACATGAAACCAATTGGAGAATTTAGTGCTGAGTTTTCCCCAAAAAATAAATATATTTTTCGTTTAGTTATCTCATGTGCACATTATTTTCGTGAAAAAACCGTTGTTTATCACTATGTTTAAGGCATGCGTGCAATTAAAACTTTACCGTGTAATAAAAAAGTCCAGAACAGCCAGAACACTCAGAGACCTTCTTGAAATTGTATCCAATATTTTTAATTTGATTATGTTATTCCCACTTTTTATTATACGTGCTAGTATGATTGGTAAGGTAGAAAAACCCTCAAGCCGCTATGATAACCTTTAATTAATAAACTGTAACAGTGATAAATTTAATTTTGGGGAAATAAATTAATACATGCGTACTAAGTTCTCCAATTGTACTGTAGTTACAAGTAGTACTGACATAATGCTCAGAAGGAAGCTACGGCGCATAGCGGGAGGGACAGACGGATTGCTGTTTGCTACTTGGGAGCCTAGATGAAATTTGCAACTCGCGTAGGCGGTACCGTCCGCACACCTGTGAGCGTCTGGTGAGAGGAGGACCCTGTCAGCTCGCAAATATCTGCGGCCATCCTTCTTATTCGGACGCGAGCGGCTCTTTTATGACACTTCCTGGAACGCTCTCCCAAGCTCGCTCACGAGGAAGCGTCGCGGGCTGTCCAAAGACTCTCAGAATCTGTTTGTACTCTTATTGAATTATTGTATGAAGTGGGAGAAGTATGTAAAATATCTATATAAATAAACCAGATACTTTCTACAGTGTTGCACTGGAACTACATGCTTTTATTTTATGCTATTAATAATTGAAAAGGGAAAAGTTTTTTAATGAAGGGGATTTTTTTAATGATTAGATTATGCCTTCATAAATTACTCTTTGTTAGGTAAAGGGGGTAGTGGGTTAAAAAATAGTCGAATCGGTCCTTTGAATGTAATATTTTTTATGACCGACTCGGCGAATCGCTAGCAACCCATCCACACTACTCGGGATTCGGCAAGCGGTTGCTCGGGATTCGCCAAATGCTGCATGTGTGGAGCCGCCTACAGTATCGCCACGACTTCAGTCAGCGCGGCAGGGAGAAGAACACATAAGGGCGAACAAACTGTCGATAGAGTTTGCTTCCCTTTTTACTTTCGTATACATACGTATATACGGAGTAATATACGTAGTATAAGGGTAGCTATGTAATGTGGCGCGTTAAAAAGGTGGACTTTCGACAGATAAAAAATTCATTGTCCAACCATAATAAAGAAAAAGTGGATAAATCCAGTTGCTAAATTAAAAAAAATTCTCTAACGTGTGATGTGGCCAGAATCGCTGTTTTGCGGGTTCTTAATATAGAAAAACCAATTGACGGCACAACGACCGTCTCTCTCCTTCCCACAGTCTGTCCTGTGAACACCACTATCGGCTACTATACGTAGGATTTTGACCAAATTGAAGAAACCCCTCTCCACCTGGCTCGAGTCGAAGCTTTGAGATTTTTAAAAACATTCTTTAAAATTTGAGGGTACATTCCATAAAGCCCTTCGAACATTTTCATAATTTTCTTAAAAAAACAAATCCATTTTCCCCTTTTAAATTTCTTGTAAGCATGGAGTAAAATACTCTTATAAAGGTGGCATAAGTAAAATGTTCACGGTTAACTCTAAATTTTCGAAAATTGCAAAAGTTTTAATTTTTTCGGCGTCTTCCTACGACTACAAAATTGAAGATAGAGGTTTATCTTTCAAATAAAATTTGTTTTTGATAGCGAGTTCTTTCATTAAAGTCAAGTATATTTTTCTTAAAATCTTTTTAGTAGTTTTCGCGCAATATTGCGTGCAACTTGTGCAATTTAAAAAATAACAAAAACAAGACTTTCTCAAAAACGGCTCCAAATTTTTTTCTTTAAATTTTTGGTAAGCATAGTGCTAAATGTACTCTGTGAGATGACATAAACGCCATATTGCTCTATTTTTTAGTTTTCCAAAATTAAAAAATGTAATTTTTTACGTGTCTCACGTTGTTAATATATTTATATTAGTGGTTATTTGTTCATATTATTTTATTTATGAGTTCTTGTTTTTTAAATAATATCAGATAAAGTTACTCGAAACCTCAACTGTTACAAAATGATTAGCTCAAAATTCCGCATTTTCAGAAACGCTCAAACGCCATTATCTTAAAATTTGACACCAATTTATTTTTTCAATTTTTTCGTACGCATAGTGCATTTTGCACTGTTTATGATGACAAAATACAATTTTCAGTATTTTGTGTTTTAAAAAAACAAATGTGATTTTTTAAATTATCTCTCACGACGTTAATATGCTAATTTCCAGCAAATTGTAGACACTATTGTATTTGTGAGTAGCTGTGCTTCAAATGACTTATAAAGAAGATTTGGAAAAACTCAAAAATTTTCTGTAAAAAAGAGCTTCAAATGTCCAATTTACAGTAGCTTTTGAACGCAGTTTTCTTTAACACGTTTCCAGAAATTTCAAAGAAGATTGCTATTTAGGACGACATTTCTGTTCATTACTATTCTTAAAATTCTTCTGGGAGGCCAATGGCGGACACTTCTATTTTCAACCGCTCGCAATTTTTCGTGGTTGTAGATTGTAATATCTCAATTGAAGGACTAGATAAAATTTTGAAATTATTACTTGTAAAAGTTCACTATGATGTTAATCTGCATTATTAATTTCAACTTTGAAATTTGACTTAAATTGTGTTTAAAAATATCGTTAAATGCATGTGAAACGTTCTTCATTGCCACGCGTTTTTTAATTGTTTCATTATTCTTCAAATATTTACCATTCAACCATTCCTAATTTCATGTATTGTTAAAATTGTTTACCAAACAATTATTAAATGCAATGAAATAAGTTTCAAATACTTTCATAAATTAAAAATTACATGAAAGGATAGCAAACAAAATAGGATACATTACAGGATAGCAAATAAAAATAAGTGCATTTGAAAAGTTTTTTCTTTTTTAAAAGCAAATGTTAATAGAATATTAAGTAGATAAAAGAAAATGTAAAAAATACATGCTCTTCTATAGAGAGATCTTCACTTGCAGAGGCTCTCCCCGGAGGACATGATTCAAAGCAACTGCAACAATGAGACGTAGAATATAAACACAGCCAAGGAAGAAAAAAAAGCATGCTTTGAAGCAACTGCAACAAGAAGACGTAAAATAAGAAAAGAAAAAAAGAAAGAAACTTACTTTAAACAAAATTCTTGCAGACGCCTCAGTCGTACTATCGGCTCTCGGATCTGGATGTGCGACTGCGGTGCCGAAGCGTGGGGCGGCGGCGGCGGCGGTTGTGGCGGCCTCTGTGCTCCGCCATTAACCGCGTCCATCAACAAAGGTGCTGGTGGCGGTGGTGGTGTCGATGCCTGGGGCGACAGCGGTGGCGGACTGTGCTCCGCGTCGGAGCTGGATGGTGCTGGTGGCGGACTCTGTGCTCCGCCATTTACCGCGTCCACCAACAATGGTGCTGGTGGCGGTGCTGATGCGTGGGGCGGCGGTGGTGGCGGCGGCGGCCTCTCCTCCACCCCATTTTGACACATGTTTGGCCCATAACTGAACGCATATCTTAAATAAACATTTAACGGAACATTCACGACGCAGTGCCTCGGCACTCTTCGACAGAGTTCACAATTCGGCTCACAGTTGCAAAAAATATTTTCAACAAAATATAAATCTTGTGGCACATAACCGAGATCGTCCACAGCTTCACGATTTGCGCCAACGAAACACAAAAAATTAAAAGCCGTACTCGCCCTAGACCTTTACGCGTAATGCAGCGGCGTTCGATTATATAAGTCTTGCCTGTCCACTAGATCACCGCGATTTAGACAGAAAATCAAACCTTCAATGTGATTGAAGGCCGCAGCGTAATGGATTACGCTGCGGCCGAAAAAATCCACAGGCAAATACCTCGCTTCGTTGGTTTCAGCGAATCGTCTGTAATGTTTACGAACAGCCATTACTTCTTCTACAATTCGACTTCACCTAAACTACTACTAATGACTTCTCTTAACGTAACCTACCTCAGTGCAAGCGAAAAGCAGACTGAAAGGCGGGGCGACGGTTTACTCATGAAAATTAATCAACCGCATCATTAGCGCCGGGAGTAGCGAACGTAGCGCTCGCAAGAGCTATCAATACAACATCCGGTCGCTGGAGCGCGTAGCGCCCGAGCGCTATCAATCACAACATCCGGTCGCTGGCCTTGGGCGCGAGAGCTCAGCGCGCGCGAGCGACATGCAAAATTCGGTCGCTGCTTTTAAAACAGCGCACGCGCATTGCACCACACAGTTTACACGTACAGCACTAATGAGCGGAAGACTTTAATCACTCGGGCACCCCAAGCGATAACGATAAGAACAGCACGCTGGCGACATTATCACAACCGGAAATTATAATTAGGAAAACAGAACGTCATTGATATCGGTTGATCGATGAATCTAGCATGCTGCTCGCGCGCGCTGTGCTCTCGCGCCCAAGGCCAGCGAGGATTGTTGTTGATAGCGCGCTGCGCAATCCAACGACCGGATGTTGCGCTTGATAGCGCTTGCGCTATGTTTCTGATTTTCGAAAGAAACGCACTTTTCAGTCTACTTTTTGAGTACCATCGAGAAAGACGCAGAAAAAATGGTTGAATAAAACGTAATGTATTTCCGAAGGTTCGCGTATATAAATTGCTACCGGCATAGTTTTAACTACCTGAAATCATCGAAAATATTTCATTTGATACATAGTAAAGGCTTCATAAAAATAGACAAAGTATCAGTGAAAGTCTGTAAAGAGTGTAGTGAATTTATTGGTTAAGGCCAAAGTGGTAGAATTACAACCGAAAAAGAAGAAATATGTATTTAAAAATTAAATAAAAAATAAAAAAGAACTGTATCGTTTCTAGTAAGAGAACAATAACATAAATAGGTATTCACCGGAAGCAATTATGTCAGTAGTTAATAGCATTATTGGCTATTTCTTCACTTACGTGCAAATTTACGAAAAACTATTTGACTTTATTCACACCGTTGAACTGTGAAGCATCTATCTAGTATTAACGTACCATTAACCTACCATCTGAATTATGAATAGGGTATCCGTAATTTTATTTCCATGTGGATTTTCTAAATACAGGCATCTTTACTCAAAAATAATAATATGTTGTAATTTTGAAAGCTACCATGAGTGCAATTGAGTCAATAGGGTTTGAATCCCGTATTGAATGAATCTTTTCATATTTCATCGTGTGAATATTGTCATATGCAGTTTGTCAGTGTATCATTATGTCAAGGTGTACTTTTTCACGTTATTTATTATTTGCTTGAAGAAAATATACAGGATGTCTCATTTAACTTGACAACTTGAAATAACTCAAAAAATACGCGATGTTCGAAAAATTGAGCCGAGACCAAATCTTAACAGTTTTGAAGGGGGAATCATTCTATGCTAAAATCAGCACCTCCTGCCCCCAGCGGGTAGGGCGGTAGGCAACATTGAAATCTTAAATAGTAACCCCCATTTTTTATTTCAGATTCGGATTCTACGCACAAAAATACATACGTTTTGTCTGAAACTTTTTTCTGATTTGTGGTAGGTGGCATTATAATCGCAAAAATTTAATTTCCGAAGATTTCCGACTGTAATTTGAGTGGTTTTGAGCGTGGTTAATTATTTCTGAGTATTTAATAAAAATCAGTATTTTCTACGGAAGTCAATAAACTTCATTTAGCGTAACCCAGGAACAACGACATGGACGTAGTAGTTCCCTTCGGGGTGCTTGTTTTGTGCTTGTGAGTCCCCTTCCCTCTCACTATTGGTGTGCTTGTTTTCAGTGAGTCCCCTTGCCTCTCATTATCGGAGTGCTGTTTTTAGATGATTCTACTAATACCTCGGCATTTATTTAAAGTAAGTGCTCAAAATGATAGCCCTGAACCTCAATGCATGTTATATCCAAAACTAAAGAACAGCGATTTCTAAAATTCTTTTATTACCGCAAGCCAACAAGAGATTCAATAACACAAGCCAGGTAGAACAATATTCCGTGAGATATTCCGTAGACGTAGCGAAGTTCACTGTTTAGCCGTAGGGAGAGTCCGAGTCCGTAACCGTTCTGTAACGCACTTCACTTGTCACTATACACGCACGGGCAGTCACTTCTCACTGCCTACCGAGAGTACATTTGTGCAGTTTTGTGAACGCACTAAAAGTGCAATGCGCGTTCACGCCACCGCGGTGTGACCATTCCTACCCTTACGGGCATCTATGGCCTATCCTGTAACATAAAGAGAAAAAACAAAGGTCAGAAACGACTTTAGCCTACCGGCGCGCGCATTGCGTGTGTTTTAATACTATGTTGTTTATGCTTCAGTCCCACCTCTCTGTTTCAGATTGCTTTTACTCCAGAAAGTGTTTCGGTCGCCTATACTTCACCCTTTGATCGGGTTGGTATGAGGCGATCGCGGAAATCAAATCATTTTCCGAGTCAGCCGCTTTCTCAAAAAAGTTTTTAACTATTGTTTTTATATGAATTTTTAGCAGTGGCATTGATGTTTTGCGATGTAAAGTTTCTATACGAGTAAATCTAGGGGCGCAGAGGGCGGCCCTGAGACACTCGTTTTGAACTACTTGCAGTTTGTTCAAATGTGAAGTTGCTGCAATTGCCCAACTCGGGCATGCGTAGTCTATTTGCGGCCTAATTATTGCTTTATAAAGCGTGAGGCAGTTTGCCGTTGACAGTTTGCTCCGCTTGTGAAACAAGCTTCGCAATCTGCCTCGGGTCTGCCGCGCTTTCTGTCGCACATTTTCTATGTGCAGTTCGAATGTCAAAGAGCTGTCTAACGTAACTCCTAAATATTTGACATTTTTTGTCCAATTAATCGCGTCTCCGCATAGCGCGAGTGGCCTCGGCCGCGTGAATCTCAGTCTCCGTGTGAAGAGTACAGCTGCACTCTTACTCACATTGACTTTGACCCGCCACAGTTTCAGCCACTCCTGCATCTGTAACAAATGTTGATCCAAGTACTTCTGGAGAAGCTCGATACTTCTGGACGTGGCTATTACAGCCGTATCGTCTGCATACAAGGCGAGCTCTGTTTGAGGGTGGGTGGGAATATCACGCACGTAAAGGCTGAAGAGCGTAGGAGCAATCACGCTCCCTTGCGGCACTCCGGCCCGTACGGCGCGGCGGGTAGATTTGGCATTCAGAAGCGTCACTTGAAACGTTCTGTCCGCCAGGTATGAATGGATTGGGTGTATGAGATAAATTGGGAAATTCATGGATTGGAGTTTGTAAAGGAGGCCGACGAGCCAGACCTTATCAAAGGCGCTGGCAACATCGAGGAAAACTCCACCTGTAAATCGGCGCTCATTGAAGTTGCGTCTTATGCGATCCGTGATTCGCACAAGCTGATGCGTTGTGCTATGTCCTGCGCGAAAGCCGAACTGCTCCTTATTTAGAAGTGCATTTTCTGAAACAAATTTTAATATTCTGTTTTGCATTCGTTTTTCACAAAGCTTCCCGACCGTGTTTAATATGCTAATGGGCCTCTAGGACTCGGGCTTTTTAGGATTTTTTCCCTGCTTGTGAAAAGTTAAAATATGCGCGTGTTTCCACTGACTCGGAAAATGCTGAAACACAAATACAGCATTAAACTGCGACTTATGGGTTGCTGCGGTAGCTGTTTCAGGACGTCGTTAGTGATGCCGTCGGGGCCAGGAGCTTTTCTAGTCTTCAGCTCCGAGATGGCCGCTTTTACTTCCGCCTCCGTTGCGAAACTCGGCTCGTCGGCTGGCGCGTGCAAGGCCGCCATTACCGTTTGTTGTACTTCGACAACGTGCGGTATTGGCGGCGCCTCCTGGACCGGCTGAAACTGAGATTCTAAAACATTAGCTAGGAGTTCCGCTTTCTCTTTATTGGATTCTGCGAGTTCTCCTGTGCTGGTCTGAAGCGGCGGCACCGTTATTGGCTTCCTGGAAAGCATGCGAGTAACTCGCCGCAATCTTCAGGTTTGAGACCTGATAACAAGTTGGCCCATTTCTGATTGCGGTATTCAGCCAATTCGATTTCTACTTTGCGTTTCAATCAATTTAGCTCCCGCTTATCAGCTGGGTGTCGCGTGCTCTGCCACAATCTGCGCACCCTGTTTTTCCTAGAAATTAAGTTAGTAAGGTAAGGGGTTAGTGGTAGCTCCTTTTTTGAGGAACGTTGCTTCTCCGCTGCTGCGTTGAGGCTGTCAGTCACAGCTTCGGCGAATTTTTCTGCTCCAGTCTCTATCTGCTGCGGTCCTGACAGGGCAGATGCATCGGGTAAGCGCTGCTGCAGCTCCGTCTGGAATTTCTTCCAGTCCGTGCGCCTCTGGCGCGGCCTCTGTGTTTGGCATTAAAATCGCCAGCCACAAGTGTTGGAGTTGTGTTAGCCTCTACTAGTTTTGCAATGTCTGCAGCTAGTAGGGCGCACGTATCCGCGGTGCGATCTGGACGTGCGTAGATGGATATGAGACGCAGCGGCCCTCGCTCTGTCTGAACGACAACAGCAGTGGCCTCGGCGTGCTGCAGCTGCGGAAGAGCTGTAACATAATGATTTATGTTGCGTCTTATTAAGATGGCGGTTCCGCCTCCTCTGTTGGCGGCTGTCGTGTTCGCTGCTTGCGCCGCCCTGTCGTTTCTGTAGCAGAAGAATCCTGGAATATTTAAAGAGAGATGTGGATTAAGCCATGTCTCCCTCAAAATCATAACAGAGATATTGTGCCGAGCGAGAAAGCTGTGAAGCTCTGACTGCTTCTCTCGCGAGCAGATGCCGTTGCAGTTCCAAAATGCAACGGTGCCGCTCTTCCTGTAAAAAATGGAGCTAGCCATTATTTAGGGATGGGAGGGATTTGATGCGGGTGAGGATGAGCGTTCCTCCCCCGTTGCTTCCGCCTCTGCGGTGTCATGTGCATGCTCAAGGAGTATTGTAATGACAACCTTGAGCATGATCGACGCCCACTCGGTCGGCTTGCATCCGGTGACGGATCGCATAATCGCCTGCATTACCTTGTCGGGGGCGATCCCTTTTCGGGCGAGATCGTCCACCGTCTGATGCAGCACGCGCTTCTGCTCGCTCAGGGAGGAGGGAACAGGGGCGCTCTCCGCCGTGCGCCTGCTGCGCTCGAGGCGCGCGTCGCGCTCCTCGCGCGCCGCGTCGGCGGCCGTCGGCTGGCGCTCCCGGGTGGGGCGGGGGCGTTGGTCCAGGGCGTCGGCGTACGTCCGCTCCTGGCGTCGCTGCTTCTGTTGAGCGCGTTTGCGTTCGCGTCTGGGCGAACGCTGAGGCCGCGGTGGCGGCGTGGGCGTAGGGCTGCGGCGGCGCGAAGGTTCGCGCTCCCGCGAGGGAGAGCGCGACGCCTCCGACTGCGTGTCGGCCGCTCTTCTTTGCTGGATGCGGGCGCGTCGCTGGCGGTCCCGCTGCTGCTTCTCCTGCCGCTGCTGCTGGGCCTTGTTGTTTCCCCTGAAACAACGGCGCTTGTACTCGGGACAGCCCTTATACTTCGCGCCATGGCGTTCGCCGCTGCAATTAGCGCATTTGCGCTCTTCTACTGCTGGATTTTCCCCCAGCGGGCACTGCGCGGCGTCGTGCAGTTCCCCGCACTTCTTGCAGCGCGTGCGGCGCTTGCAATTTCGTGCCACGTGCCCGAAATCCAGGCAATTGTGGCACTGCGTGGGCCCGCGCGGCGGGCGATACACTTCCACGCGCACGCGGAGCCCACGTATGCTTTTTACCTCACGGAGCGCCCGGTGGCGCTCCGTGTCCGCTAATGTTGCTATAATTAGAGGCAGCGGTCTGCCCCTTCTCCCCGGCCGCTGGCTGATGAGCCGCTCCAGCTTCTGCACCTGGAATCCAATGATGGCAAGGTTATCATGTAGGCCTTGTAAAGAGAGCTCTAGAGGTATGCCCCTCAGGACATACCTCAGCACTCTCGCGTTTCCCGTGGAGTACGTGTGGTACTCCACGGCTCTCTCGTCCAGGGCGGCGAGAGCATCCCGATGCGCCCCGAGGGACTCGCATCGGATTCTGACGGCGTCGCCGGCCACCTCCGCGGTGATTTCGGCGTCGCCGCAGGCCGATCTCAAGCCCTCGAGGAGCCCGAAAATGTCCGCCACCCCGTATAGAAAGATAGGGGGTGGGCGTCGGCGGCGTTGGACGATCATAAACCCGTCTTCCTCTTCTTTCACTGCCTACCACTCGCCGGGCACCGCTCTTATAGCCCGCCCGGGCTGAAGGTCTGCCGGCCAGCTACCCGATAAGGGTGAGTTCTCCGGCTCCGGGGCTTGGCCGAGCGTAACGGAGCTGCGGCGTTGGTAATCGGCGCCCTCTCTTGAAGCGGCGCCGGGACCACCTTCCGGCGGCAACTTTAAGGGTGCGCGTTCGACCATATCAATGCATTTATTGATTCGTCCTACAAATGAACGAACACATCGCATAGCATATCTGCTGTAATCGCGGCACAAGTGTCCCTTATTCGTTGCATCATGTTTTCACGAGTAATAGGTGTTTTTTTATAAACGACATCTTTTATGTAACCCCGCAAAAAGAAATCTGGTGATCTGGCTGGCCAGTGCACTGGTCCTTCTCTACCGATCCAACGATTATTGTAATTCCGATCCAATACCTCGCGTGCTACTAATGAGTAATGTGCTGGGCAACCATCATGTTGAAACCACATGTTTTGTCGGACTTCCAAACTTACGTCTTCGAGCATTCTCAGTAGTTCTTTATCAAGGTTTCGGTACTTGTCACCATTTAGATTACCGTCAATAAAGTATGGTCCGATAAGTTTATCACTTATTATTCCACACCAAACGTTAACCGACCAAGGTCGCTGATGATTTACTTGACGAATCCAGTGTGGGCTTTCTAAACTCCAAAAATGCATTATGGCGGTTAAGTTCACCGTGGTTTGTAAATGTCAATTCATCACAGAATAGCACTTGAGTAAAAAAGTTCGGATTCGTTTGTATTCTCTGAACTGCCCATTGACCAAACTGTAGTAGGTTTTGAAAGTCATTGTCAGTTAATTCCTGATGCAAGGATACATGATACGGATGAAATTTATGTATCTTCAGTATCCTTCAAACACTCATACGAGGAATCCCTGATTGTTGAGATGTTTCTCGAACACTCGCATGTGGATTATGAGCTACTGCAGCCAGTACTAATATTTGATTTTCTTCAGTAGCAGAAACTCTACGTGTTCTTTTCTTCGGCTATACACTTCCGTCAGTAGAGAATTGTTGAATAAGTCTAACGAAAGAAGAACGCGATCGTACTCTGTCAGGAAAACGTTGAGCATACAAATTAACTGTAGCGTCGAAATTTCTCCCAGCTTCGCCGTAAATGAAAATCATTTCAATTTTTTCGTGCACATTTTCATAATCCATGATGCAACAAGGAGGAATGTTAGTTCAGAAAGGTAAATGTTTAATAAATATCAGGTCGCCTCTGAAGTACTGTAGGCACAGACCATGGAGAGACGCTACCAACAAATTGACGGGTATGCCCTGAGGCCATACTCAAAACCACTCCAATTACGGTCGGAAATCTTCGGAAATTAAATTTTTGCGAATGCAGCTCCACCTATCACAAATCAGAAAAAATGTTTCAGACACAACTTATGTATTTTTGTCCGTAAAATCCGAATCTGAAATAAAAAATAGGGGTTCTTATTTAAGATTTCAATGTTGCCCACCCGCTGGGGGCAGGGGGTGCTGATTTTAGCATAGAATGATTCCCCCTTCAAAACTGTTAAGATTTGGTCTCGGCTCAATTTTTCGTACATCGCGTATTTTTTGAGTTATTTCAAGTTGTCAAGTTAAATGGGACGCCTGTAGTGCTAATTGCTCTCTTTGATATAAGATTCATTCTGCTGTATAATTTGTTTCAACAAAAATTACACAAATGTATATTTTTTAAACGTTTCACGCCGTTAATTTGCAAATTTTGTTAAAACGCTATTGTATTTGTGAGTGGAAGTGCTTCAAATGACTTCCAATCAAGTTTTTCGAAAACTCGAAAATTTGCTGTGATAAAGAGCTTAAAATCTCTCATTTACAGAGTTTTTCTGACGAAAATTCTCCGTTTTCCCGCTCACAATTACATAACTTTCTCTTATTACGACGTACCGTAGAGTAGGGTGAATCGGGACAATATTTATGGTATTTTCTACAGAACTTCTAAACTTTTTCTTCAATCTCCTTGAAAATTTATCATTAACATCTTTGATATTTTATTCATGATCACAGTTTATTAGTTACCAAAAAGTTAAAGATTTTGTTACTTTCTTGTAGTAAAAAATTTTGTCCCAATTCCCCCACAGCTTGCGGTGATTTTGGACATCATAGTTTGGCTACTATTAGTCCAGAAATGGAGCATGTTGGGGTGGATTGGGACTCACTATAACTTTTTAAAATGAAAACAAACTTATACAAACAATTTGGTAGGATAGGATATGAATTTATGTAAAATGTTATAAGGAAAAAGTAAACTTTATTACAAAATATTGACCCTATTAAAGCACAGTTAGGACTGCTTAACACGATTAGTTAATACTGATATTTGGAGACTGACAAAACATTAGCTTTCCCCTTCTTAGTTCCTTCATGTGTATTTTGCATTTTACATCACTAATGTATACATGTATGGCATATCAGGGATTACAAAATACATCTTTCCTTCCTTGTTCCTCAAAAATTTCACTTCTAAATGACCGTTATTTACACTAACAACTTGACCAAAATAGAATTTAATTTTGTCATCCTCTTCTGTAACAAGTGTAACCACAACAAAATCGGCTCTTTCAATCAAAGTCCTCTCTTCCACATTTCTCTGCATACTCTAATGGAAGGTTGATGGATTTGCTGGTGCATTGAAGTCAAGGTCTGGGTCATCAGATTCAGGAGCGACAGGGGCCTGTTCCTCCCGCGACACAATTTTGCGTACTCTGGAAAGATCAGCTACTGTCACAGACGTCCCTGGAGAGACGTGCAGCCTCGTCCCATGGCTTTTTGCAGATGATTTCCACAACAGAATTTCTTGATTCTTGAAGCTTCTCAATGATTGCTTTTGACCAGAAAGAACCAATTATGTCTTCACTGTCTCTCCTCCTCACAATGTTTGTTAATACTGCCTCTCTGTTAAGTGGTACCAGAAAGAACCAATTATGTCTTCACTGTCTCTCCTCCTCACAATGTTTGTTAATACTGCCTCTCTGTTAAGTGGTACTATTCCACATGATCTGAAAACAGATAAAATGATTTTAGCAGTGTTTGCTTCAATGGCTGTCTTTAACATTTTAGGGAATTCATATTTTGGTAGAACACCTCAGTGATCTTTTTAAAGTCTGTCAACACATTTTTCCAAGCTCTCTTCATGCGACGGAAGAATTGACGTGTCATCAAGTGGCTGACACAAATGTGTTGCATTTGGAGGCAACAAGATAAATGCTATGTCATGTTGCTCACAAACTGAAGTTACATATGGGAGGGCAAATTGTCACAAAGCACCGCTTATTCCTTGCTTGCCCTATAAGGCTGGAAAACAAATATGCACAAACCACTCCTCAAAACGGTGCATATCAAACCAACCTGATGCTAGATGATGCTAGCTTATCGTGCTCCACAAGAACCACCTTCAATCCACGTTGGACACAAAAACTGAGCCTTGTATACAACGAACGGAGACAAAAAAAATAGTCACCTGCTGTTGTAACTCGTTGAATTTTTTGAAGAATTATTTATACCCGCTCTGGGCGTCGGCACCCTCTCCCTAACAATTGCTTGTGTACTACCAGGATCATCAGTGAAGTTTGTTTCATCAAAATTTACAATGTTTTCCGGAGGACAAACTGCTCTCGTGGCTTGTGAATTGGAAATTACGAATGCTCGCGTAGCTCTATGGCGAAGTCGCCTTTCACCACCGAGGTTCGATTCCCATAAAATCTCCGTAGAACTTCATGTGAAATTTGTTACGACAAACCGAGTTTGTATGCTTCACAGAGGCTAGTCCAACCCCTGTGAAGTGTTCTAAACCTTACCCCACTCCTAATTCCTTCCCAGTTCTAGCTGCTGAGTTGCGACACGTGCTTCTTGGCGGTCCTCTTGACAACTGACTGCGACGAGACGTGACGGATATGTTAATATAATAATTATTAATGGAGGATTACTCCGGAAGCGCAAAGCGCTCAGCGCCCCGCGGGGCTTGGAGATGCGTTGCGTCAATTAAAGATGCAACAAATTTAAAAAAATTGACAAGCTAACTTACAAATTGTCAAAATATTTATTTATAGTGTCTTCATTAACTTCAGCCCTAACGTGCTTTATATTTTGGGTCAACCTTTGCGTCAAATATGGATGACGTTCCAGAAAACTCTACAGCCAGTCTTTCCCTGGAGAATTATCTGTAAACGTTTTCACAATGCAGATAATGGTTTACAACATCCCTTCCATCTGATGCATTGTGGAGAATTCCTTATTCATCACACAAAAGGATGCCTTGCTTTAAAATATTCTCATCCATCTCTGTGAAAACTGGTTGTCCACCAACTTTCTTCAACATTAACTTAACTTTTCCATGAACTGAAATAGTATTTCGGGGTTCTCCGTACTTTTCTCAGTGTTATCAGGCCTCTGCAAACATCGGTGACTGCTTCCTCCAACGATTCCTGTGAATACTTCTGCCGCTGGGAGAGCCCTAGCACCTTGTAATTTCTCGGCATGTCCCAATTCACGCTTACAAGAAACAATTTTGGATAATTTTCAGTATTACAACTCGACAACAAAACATAACCTCACAAAACCACTCTACTTGAAGATATGATAAACCTAGAGGTTTTTCGTACATACCGTGTGAACTGTCAAAATAGAGTGGAGTAATATTCGCCAATTCTACAAAAATACAGCACAATCCTCAATTTCTGGTTGTTTCCCGCGACTGAGCAATTTCCACAGCCTTCTATATACCACCAACTGATTCATTTAGGAGCGCGATATGTGAAGCAATTCAATATCTTTGCATGAATTCAGACTTGCCCCAATTCACCCCACTTTAAGGTACCTTCGTAAAGGGAGAATGTGGTAACACGTAAAATTACGTAGAACTAACGTTTTAACCTTACATTTGGCATGTATCGGAGCGTTAATGCTATGCACAACTGAATTCTTATACTTTTCCAGTGTACACATGAATAACAATGCGTTTGTCGAAAGGCGCACAATATTCTCCAATTAAATGCGGCAAAGGAAAGAACACTCAATTGTTTTTAAATTTTATTTTTTCCAAAAGACCTAGAAAGGAAAGATGGGAAATTGTTCAAAAGCACAACGGAAATGTTATTACCTCCGTGGTCCCCTTATTTACGTCTTAGATTCCTTACATTTCTAGATATTTTCATGAAAAGAGAAGAAATACTTGTTCATGATTCCATTCATTTGCAATGGACAACATCCATTAGATTTAAATTTATTTCCTTAAATATTGTTCAAAGCTTCTACTTCACGTTTTAGGTATATGCATACGGAAGTTCAAATACATAAATATTCACTTTTTGATCACATTTCGCAGAAAGATGCTGTATGGTAAAGCAACGCGCGTAGTGTTCCTCTGTCGCAGCGCGGTAGGCTAGTCTCTGACCAACATGTCATTGGTAATTTAACACGGCGCTGCGCTACTGTATAATACGTGGTTTTACATTGCTTTTAGTTACAAATATTTTTTCTTGTAAATTTTAAATTCATATTTAATAGTTTTATAGGTTTATAGTACGGTATACCTAACAAAAAAAGGGCTGATATTAATGTCAATTCTGAGAATTAAATGAAATTCTGAGAATAAAGTCCATTTTTGTCACTCTTGACATGTTAAGATTCTGAATGATTTGATAAATGTAATTCTTACACAGCCAATTAAAGTTACTGTAGTTTACAAGCCTTTCTATGAACATTCAGACCCACTATAGTGGAATACTTAACATTCTATATTAATATTTTCTTTAGCAAATAGCATGCTCTCAACATTTTGAGGAGCACAAGAAAATTCACAAGAATAATATATAGATCCGTCATTTACTGATTAGTAAAACTGCATACCAACAGGTTAAAGTAAAAAATAATTTCATGAACTAATTCACCTACTTCTGTAGAAATTATGATAGCCTGAAGCAAACTTACAAAAAAATCTCTTGAGCAAACTTGATCTGAGCTAGGTTCTTTGTTACAATTTGTTTTTAAAGTAGATCAAAATTTCAGGAAGGTTCTCGTAATATTGGCTTGCCAGATTTTTTTCACATTCTGAAAGATAACTGAAAAAAGGAATGGACGATGGCAAAACAAAGGAGCAGAATTGAAATTTTAGGCAGGTCAGCAATGTCCAGTTCATTTATTTACAGTTATATATTTATCTAATGGTATGGCATTTCTCCTGCTACTCAATTATACAATAAAGTAGCTTAATGATACACTGCATAGAGAATACCCTGTAATATTGATTCTGTAGCTCTCACATTCTTTTTACAATAACAATTTATAGAAGTCCTATGGTTACCAGTTGGGTTTAATATACAAAATAGTTTCTAATTCTTATAGTTGAGGTAGTAAAGAATTAAATCAACAAATTTGTACAAAAAAGATATGTGGTTTATGAGAAAGTACTAATCATTTATGCAAAAAAAAAAAAAAAAACATTACAAGATAAAAGGGAAAAAGAAAAATTCCAAGATGCAGTGAGGGTAATAGTACACCCACAGTACATCTGGCATCCCTTTACACAATTTATTCAGTCATTTTTTATTTTTTCAAGAAATCCAACAGAGCAGAACATTAGTTGATTACATCCACAAAGTAATTTCTACTATACTGGATATACTGGAATTCTAAATCACTTGTGGAAGCAGAAAGGAATGAAGTTTTAATACAACCCTAAACTGGTGATGAGCAGTCAACTTTGTTCAGTTCATCAGGGCATTTTCTGTGGTTACTTGTACAGCAAAACTGCAATCACCTAAAAAGAAAATGTTTTTTAAATTCACATTTCACTCCAACTTCAGAATCTTTGATAAACTCAAAACAAAAAAATTCACTTAACCTGCCCCCAGCAAACACAGCAAATTTGTTATTTGTTTGATACTGAAATATGGAGTGGTTTCAAAAATCCTTATAACTTAGATTTCGTTCCAGACAAAAATTTCAAGAAATATTGACATTTGCATTTTTCACATTCAAGCAATAGGTTACAAATGACCAATAAAAACAACTCAAGCAAAGAATACTTTAACAAAATTTATTGAAGAATTTGAATATAACTATTGAGTCTGGGATTGCATATTTATTGATTAATTTTCCACTATTCATTTTCAATACCACTGCGGTTCCTCTGCTGCTGCCCGACAGGTAAATAGTAAAACAGATGAAATATTTATAAATGTACGAGATAGCTTCATTACTGGCATCAGTCAGCCTTCTTACAAGCATCATAAATAATTCACATGTTAAATGGATTCAATCTGCAACTTTCACTACCACACAGACTAATTAACATTTAATGCAAGTTTTAATTTTAAAAAATTACAGTCGATGAAAGCATTTCAGTAGCTATATTGGAAAATATTCTCACCTCTCCTGTACTTGGTCCTGATCTTGAAGTTCCTGTTTCAGTGTAGGATCCATGCTATGAGAAAATTCTATTGCACAAAGCAATAAACTCACATAACCATTTTTTCTAAACAATCACATTTGGATTCAATATAACAGTAAAATAAAAAAACAACAACAACCTTTTGTAGTTTTCATTTGGATCAATCTGCAAGATAAAATATTTTTGAAAACTAATAGCTTAATTTATAAACCTTAAAGAGTTCTCTTTATATTTTTTGTTCATTTACTGAACAGCCCATTACCATTTCTCAGCATCCATTCCGTTGTCTGAATGTTAAGAAAGCTGCACAACAAAATTGGTTCAACATTCATGTAGGTAATTTAATAAAATTATTATTCAGGATAGTCTAACATGTGACAACATGTGCTTTACATTTCAAGCTTAAAATATTGGCGCTCAAAATGTAGATGATGTCTGAGTCCCTGTTCGAAAGTTCACCCACAGCAACCAAAATTATGATTTTATCCCTGGGATTTTAGAGCAAATGTACCCTCGGAGTATACTGGAATGAGCAAAAGTAAATTTTTACTAGCTCTTACAATATTGAAGATATATTTTAAAATACATATGTGAAATTATTCTACAATTAGGTTGATACTGTACAAAGTACCACTGACCATCTTAACTAGCTGTTAAAACTCATACAACCACATACATATCCCAGCATATTACAAAAGATAAGTGAAAATTTGCCACAGGGCATCAACCCAAGAGGCATTGAAATGGTAGAATATGCTTTACATGAAATAAGGGATTGTAAGTTCGATGCCATAATTAAGGTACTGCTGTTTTATGACGTAAGGGGCAATACCATTACACCCAATGCTTCAATTGATACCAAATAATAGTAAACCTAATAATTATGGAAATCTCTCAAAAACACTAGAAAGTAATCATATTCAAACAAGAATCTTTCTTACGTTCAGGATAGATATGAGGTCCTCAGTAATTCGCATATTTTTACAATCCATACGAACATGTCTTGAGAATTCTCTTCAACTGTTAGCGATCTTGAAATATAAATTTTTGTGGGTTTACTTATGAAATTTACATAAAAGCTAGATTACATCTGAATAATCTGGTACATTCAATATAAAAATATCTCTACAAAGAAATGTAGAATATTAATATTCAAAGCATTTTTATGGCTCAACAAATTATTTGATTTCCTTTAGAGATTATAACTGTGATGGTTGTCAACTGAAATGCCTTTACTTCTTATCCTGCAGTGAATTACACTATTACTTAATCCCAGTAGACATAATAAAAATGTATAATCTTGATTAATAAACAAAACTTTGACATCAGTCAAAAACATTACATTGTATTTATTATGATACCATGAATTTTACATATAAAAATAAGATACAAGAAAATGATTTTTGTACATATATTCTTCATACATTTACATGTCAGTGGTGACAATTAGCAGTATTGCAATTTTCCATTAAAAGGCATTAACATATTTAATTCGCTTAAAATTATGGCAACAAATATCAACATACTTCTGCAATTGTGAAACAAACTGCAAACAATGACCTATCCCTTGTAATGGAATGGGAACTTGATTTTTGGAATTGATGAGAATTTAATAAAACAAAATATAAATATTTAAAGCAAAAATACTTGAATATGTCTTTGTCAGCCACAAGATTTCACTAAAACGTGATTAATATTGTTAGAAATCCTCACAAATAATTGCATTAGCATTCAAATTTGGAAGTTCTAAAAAGAAAGCAACCACAAAAACAATGAAAAATTTACTCACAAATAGTTATAAGAAATTGACATACAGAAATCAGTGGTTCCTTCAAATATTTAATCTTTATTCACTTGTAGCTGAGATAAATACAATCCTATGTGAAGACTTCCGAGAGTGGCTGATACAATTAAAATGACAATCTTAATTATATGAAAAAAAACAAACAGAAAACAACCCTACATTTATGACTAACATTTTCAATAAATTAAAATTAGTGGGAATAACCCCAGTATTTGGATTCAATAAAATATGAAGAAAAAAAATTCTCTACCACAAACATAACTGCTTATTACAAAGTTTTAACTTAAGATGCTTATTCTTTTACCTGATAATTACATTGGCATCTATTAATGAGAATGGGAATGCCAGCTTTCATTCCATTCAACTCTCACGCAATATTGAAATTATATTAAAAATAATAATAATAATAAAAATCTACAATTCATAATCTTACCACATATTTTAATTTAAACTTATTAATGTATGAAATCTTAACTTTACCTAACAAGAAAATTTTCTACCTCGAAAGAATCTGAATATAGACATTGTTCTACAACAGAGTACAAAATTACATGTAAAATACTGTTTGAAAGTCAACTAAATAATTTTCCTTGGAAACTGCATACAGCATTGTAAACATTCGGTAAGTCTGAAGAACACATATGTATAAATTAATCCTACCCCTTACATTGAAGATACAAAACCTTCATCTAAGTACCAAATAAAGAATATTTATAGAATGTGAACATTTCTTCAGTTGAGAACAATTTAAGACTAAATAAACACCAAAATATGTTTGGAAAATGTCAATTTTCCATAACAAAAAATATATCTCCCACATATTATTGAACATTTAGACTAGTCATATTAAAAATAGAAAGTCTTTCACATCAGCTCATATTACATTGGGTAGTTACAATCACACAAACTTGAAATGTATACATCCCTAAAAAATATAAACTGCAGCTTCAATTTAATATACAGTTTAAAACAGGTACTGATACACCTTTACTAAATTAAAAATAAAAAGGAAACATAAGGGAAATGCAACTAATACATTCCATTAATGTTTTGGACTTCAGAACATATTATAACAGTAATAAAATCATTATTTTGCACAATATTTACTATCCTCCCAAGATTTCAACACACCTCGTATTGCAGATGAACAAATTACCAATATAAAAGCAACATTACATACAGTGGAACCTACTTAAGGTGGTTTGGTAGAGACAAGAATATAAGCATGCTAAGCCATTAAACAATGTTAACTTCTGATATCTTAATCCTCTATTAAATAGCATGCTTCTCCACCTGCTTCCTCTAATTTCCCCCCATATTATTACAAAAGACTATAGTCATTTTTGCTTTGGTTATTTAGAGACAGAAATAACAGTCTGTAGCATTTATAAGCATATGAACATCCTGTCAGAACATACATGTGGGTTCAAATTTTTCATATAATTATTAATTTTTAATATATTAATATTCTCTGAAGCTCTTTTAAAGAGCATGCTCTCTTTTGTAAATCAAAATAATAAAACAAAGAACAAGAACACAGTCGGAAAGGGCTACCTATCTCAAAACGTGTGTAGAGAAAAAAAACAGGCTAAAGATTCAATAATCTAATAAAAAGACAATTGTAACTTTGCCTGACATCGTGATACACGGGATGACCAGCTTATCTCAAGTCATGATGAAAAGCAGCAGAATGAAACAATGTAGAACAAGAGAACGGAAACCAAGAACATTAAGATCACATTTAAAAAAATTGTCACAAAACACTAGGCATTGCAGTAAAATGCACCGAAATCAGTCTTTGAGATAAATTGTAGGCTAATTAAAATGGACAGGAAACATTAAGACAAAAAGTGAAGTGGAAGTATTACTTGTGAATTAAAATTTTTAAAATCATACTGGATCTAACAAAGACTAGGATCAGATTAACTTTAATACAAAACCTCAATTTACCACATTACTGTCACAGTAGTAGGATACCTGTTTGTACAAATGTTTCATAAATGTATGCGCATAATTAACTGGATACTTGGAAGAAAATTTCTTGAATACAAAATTATTTTTTCATTTTCTGATACCTCCCTGTTCCAGCTACTGCAGACTTTTGATTGTTCTTCAGCCACATTAAGTTCCCAGAAAAAGGTCTCCCCAAAACTTTAGAAAACGAAAGTGTGGTTATAGTATTGTATTACATGCCTAAATTCTAAACGAGTATTTTAAGAAATACCAGGCTACTGATAGAAATAGAAAAAAAGACATCTGAATTTCATAAGAGCATATGACATAATACACACAATGCCACTTTCTCATATTTCCACGAACTATTCATGACCTTAATATTCAGAACTTGCTTCTGTTATACTGAAGAAGTACCAATTCAGAAATCTAAGTATAAACAAATTCAAGGATTTTCCTGGAAGTGTTTCTATATATTAAAATGGCTAATAATTTCAAACAAGCAAAAATTTTGTCATCATTTCTTGTATTGTTTGAAAGGTGTTAAAGTTTGAAAACTAATGTTCCACTAGATAACAACTTGTGTACATTTTTCAGTTTAAAATTCTGTAAATTAGAGGCATTTAATAGTTTGACTCAAGAGATTTTTTAACTAAGAAGTAGAAATTTGATATAGCCACCACAGTAAGGATTTGAAAATTTAACTTAATTCTAATACATACTAAGTTTTAATGACAAAGAGCTCACTATATAACAAAGAAATCAAAGTGATTTTGGAGTGCACGAACCTTGAAATTGTATTTGTTACTGCAAGTAACATTGCCTCAATATTACTTGTTAAGCACTAAAAGAAATAAATCTTCATGAAACCAAATGCATAAATACTATAAATTTGAAATTCGCATGCACCTTGTACACGATCCGATTCAATATTTTGCTGTTTTGAAGCATTTGAAGATGAAGTAATATAAATGATATGAAAATCTTTAACTCATAACTGAAAAATTACAAGGGATTTTTAGATTGATAAGCAAAATCAGGAAAATGTAGTTTGAAAATAAGAGAAAGATTGAAGCAATGAAAAACAACGGTACACAATACAATAAAATCACATGAAATTTTTTTTTCCCCAAAATGTTTTTCCATTGAAAATTAAGTTTCTCTGATATTTTTGCACATTACAAAAAGAGGTTATCACATTAAATCATATTATGCACACACTCCGGCCACTCAATGACCATAATTGTATTTGGAAACAAAATGACAGATCGAAATTTATTCGCCTTTAAAGCATAGGAGGTGATAACATTTTGATGGAAAATAGGTTTATTTCAAAATTAAGTTATCTCCCTCTGGTAATAAAACAAATTAATATAGTCTTTACACTCTTTTATCTCTTGGAGTAGTAGAAAAACAAACTTGACAGTAAAGTACTCAACATGAGACTAATCCATTAATAAACACTCCACAAACAAATCGATATGAATGTCATAATATTGTAAGTTTCATGTAATTTAAAGTCTAAAATGAAGAAAAAATATTACAGTACTGAAAAGTTTTAAGGAGAGTCTGCCCAGGGTCAGCAAGCCCTTACATCTTCAGCAGGTGCCTCTTGAGACTGGGGCCAACTGACAGCAGATTTTCATTGAAAGAAAAATTGAAAAAGACTTTCCTTATGAAAAACAAAAATAATAAAAGAAATAGTTATTCTAAATATGCATGGCTACCAAAAATTTTTATTATCTACACTAATTTCTGCAATTTTTCTACCTGTAGAATTCATAACGCAAAACAAATAATTTCTCACAATCAATTTGTAATTTTGTACTTCTTTAGAACAAAAATCTATTCAAATTTGCCTAAACTGTCAATAATACTTACAAGTACTCATTAACAATCATTTGAAAATACTCTAATATTAAATACCAGCTGCCAGATTTCTTAAACAAGTTGAATGAAGATGCATTCCATTTGTATCAATTGTGAAATACTTCATACACATTCATAAATATATTAATTTTTTCCAATTAACTTGCAAACTAATATAGAGAGATAGATTCTTTGCTCACCAACTTGAAAACTAATGGAAAATTGCCCTATTAGGAAAATGACACAGAAATGAAAACAAATTGATCTAGATAACATGAACAACTGAAATAATGGTGTGAAGACAAACTGACAAAACTAAATACTGAAATGGAATAACAAAGTCCACTTTATCATGGTGCTTTTAAACATTATTTAATACTCTCAAATTATTGAAAAAATAACACTTAAAGAACATTAGATTAGCTTTCTCTACCAAAGACTTTGGAAATGTACTACTACTATTACTACTACTACTACTACTACTACTACTGTAAATTGGTTATCATGAATTAATTATAAAATTCAACACAGTGGTGTACAACTCCGTACAAAATGTATTGGGAAGCCGAATTCTTTGAAAAAATATGAATAAATCAGTATTAAAATGTTGAAACATTAGAAATACAGTAAAAAATTTACAATTTAATCACATTAAATAATATAACATATTTTTAATATATATTTATATATATTTTCAGAAAAAATAAAAGAGGACCAAATTTACTGCACTTTTTTGTTTGTTTGTTTTGTCTATTCTAATAGAATATATGTAGCAGCAATATATAAAAGAAAATTATGCCTAACAGGTCAGCAGAGACAATGTGAATCTTGTTCCTATTCATGGATCAACGCATATATGGGTGCGGAAACTGACTGATACATTCACGTTCAGGATTGCTTCTTGGTAAATCATAAAATAAATTTTCACAGCAATACTTATTCTGAGAAGCAATTCAAGAAAACAAACCAAATAATTGGCAACGAATAATTCATTTTTTCATTTCATTATACATCATATACTGCATTACACAAGTGCTTGTTTTATGATTGTGTAAATAATTATCTAAGAATTGTGTAGCAAACAAATTCTTTTTAATTCAAAATTATATTTATAACACAAAAGAAAAAAACAGATACAGAAATAGTTAAAAACGATTTCTTTCTAACAAGTCTTCCATAAATATTTCATAATTTCACAATATTATTCTAAAGTAATTAGGAGTAAAAAAGAAACAATAAAATAAATCCTAAATGCCTAATGAAAACGTCTCTACAAACTTTTGTTAAGCAATGTCAAATATTACATGGGCCACAAAAGAGAGTCCATGGGAAATAAATTGTTTAGCATTAATAAGATTTATTATCTCCGAAAAAATTTAAAACACAGAATTAAATTGTTGTAGAAGTTATAAAGAAGATTCAAACATTATGATAAAAACCCGAAGTTCCAGAGATTAATAACTACAAACTGTCTGGTACTAATCACATGGTAACCGCAACAAAAAAAACACACATTCATAAAAAAAGAAAAATTTAAATAAATTAAATCAATCACAATACTAACACTTGCAATACGACCAGGCCACAAATACCTCTAACCACGAAAACATTGAAGCATTAGTCATTAGAAGTGGTCATGGTCCAGATTAAAAATATCAGAAAACCTTGGATTTTGCCCGATTAGAACAATTTCACTACATTAATATAACTCTTAACAATCCCCTAAACAGTGCTGTTGCAGGATGTTTTAAAGAGAATTACCCAACTTTATTCTTTACACATAGGTCTTTCACAAAAGCGGAGGGGGGTGGGTGGGTGGGTGGGTGGGTGGAGGAGAAGTAAGTCTACAAAAGAAATCTCAAAGGATTTGTTTTATTCTGAAATGTCCAGCATCATTAGTTTTCTTATTGCACTCTAAAACAAACCACAGAGATGTAACTGCTACAGACTTGGAGAAAATATCTCTGGTTGTACCATTCTTCTTTGTGCTGGATAGTTGGACCTCTGTATAGGCATCGCTGCATTTTACTACCTTGACATATGCATGCTGCATGATCTTTTGTAATCTGAAGTGAATACTATATCTCAGTCTTATACTTTTAATATTTTTTGAGTCTGATACCTATATTGTCTGCATACTTTAAAGGAGGTGAAATTTTGATGTTTGCAGAAGCATTCAGCTGGTACAATGCTCTGCGATTTGGTCATTAGACAAGCTGCTTTGCATGTCACTAAGAAAATGTCAACGCCATCATCCGTTCATCAAATAACAAGCACAAAGAAGTTAGGTAGAACATAATCTATACTGTTACAAATGTGAACAAGAGCAGCTGAATATAAATACTCAGTAGGGTCGACTGCCTATGTATTGGCAAGCACAATATTTAAGATACTGTTTAGGGTTTGCAAATAACAATAGGAAATATGTGCTATTTGCAACAAGAAAAAATCAGAATTTCAATAGTGAGTAAATCATTTTTAATTTAAAAGTCAATCAAAATTAACTTATTTTATCTGCAGGATGTTAAAAGAAAATTGTCCAAAGTAATGGCTGTATCTTTAGTCTTGTAAAATGTGATGCCCCATTCTGAATAAATTTAACATCCCATATTTTCCAAGTAGTGAATGAAAAAAAAGAGTACTGAAGAGTATGAGGAAGTCTACCTCTTAAACAGGTTCCACTGGTTATGCAAAACTGAACAATGGTATAATTATGTCTAGTAAAAGATCACCTTCGCCTTCTGGTTGACCATGAATCCCATCTACTGCAGGATTTCTTCATTCGACCTGATGCACGTCGCACAACTTCCATTGTATCTACACTATCGTAATGAAATGAATTTTTTCTTAAAGTAACACTTGATGAAAAAGATGCACTACGCAATTGCCTAGTATTATTAACTGATGATGCACTGCCTGAATTTTTTAACACAAAATTTAAATCATCAACACTGTTCATTTTCTTTACTCTAACTCTAGGCTGAAAGTCACAATGTTGGCTATTGGAATCAACACTTGCAGTTCTTGACATGCATAATTTATCTGCAGTTCTAGTAGGTGTAGCCACTGTTGATGTTTCACCATGATCTATCTGTTCACTGACTGAAGCCTTCATTTCTGAATCAGTATCAACATCTATGCACCTAGAATTAATAGTCTTTTTGCATGTGTTTTCAGAAGCAACTTCATTAATACTATTTCTACTCCTATCAATAGTACCACTGGTTTCTGATTGCTTTGCAAGTTCATCATTAACACCCTGTACCTCTACACATGGCAAACACTTACTATCATTGGGCCCTGATGTGGAAATACTTTCTTCATTCATCACCAATCTTTCATCTTTTTCTTTCACTTCTGAAACTGTTGCTTGCAATTCTGGCCTTGCTAACTTTAACAACAACCTTCTCTTAAGTTTTTGTTTTTCAACTGGCCATCCAGTCATGTTTTTCTTCCTCTTTCTTTTCTTTCCTCTTACCCTAATCATATCTGAATAATGTGCAGTTTCACCAGTGGAAGATGCACATTCTGAACTATTACAGGTCTCTCTTGAAGGATGCACATCATCATATCGTGACATATCCCTACATTTCATTAATCCCTCTACACAACAGCAATTGCCATAACCATTTAATAATGATATAACATCCATATATGGTCCCCCTCTATTTCGTATACTGAGATCATCCACACAACTAAAGGAATTTTCACCACTGACAGCTAATTCCTCCAATACTACAGGATCTACATCAATAACATCATGAGATTTCATATTGATATCTGTTTCACTTTTTTTAGTGCTACCAGTATGTATAGACTTATGAGGTCTTTTATATTTCAATCCCTTTATTTTGTGACTTCTTCCATGATTCACTTCTTCACTTGCATCAGCAGTAGAAACAGCATGACTTTCAGATGACACACCAATCTCTGAATACAAACCAAGTAACTGATCTGCATTCTGAGCAAGGTCATTTATTCCTCTCTGTTGGTTTGAATTTGCATTGCTTGCTAGAGAGGAGTTTGTAGGATCTTCTTCAGCATTTCTTGGTAAATTATCATCACTGATCTTTTCACTCTCTCTCCTCTTCCTATGATGCATCAAGCTTGACAAAATAGCAAGAGTAGATGCATGACAACGAGGAGATTTTCTAGGTTTTTTATCCAATAAATTTGCATTGTTTTTCCTCTTACGCCTCTTAATAGTTGTTACTTTCGTGGTTTTTGGAACACCTACATTATTACTCAAAGTATTAAAATGTTCTGGTGGCATCTCATATGGCAAGAGAAATGATTTCCAGTAAGTACAATCATTAACAGTAGACAAATAAAACTCTTCTCCTTCATCCTGACGCTGGTATGTTTGAAACCATGGTTCACTCTCTGGTATACCTTCAAAAGAAAAATAAAGACCTGTAACAGCTTCATTTTTAACATTTGGGTATTTATCACTAGGTTTCATTTTGTCATCTTTGTCTTCACTTCCAACTTTTGGCAGACAGGAAGGCTTAAGTTCCAACTTATCACAATTGGAAGATTGCAAACTTGCATTTATATTTTCAGATGTACACGGGTTACTGTAACTATTTGTCCTCACTACACCATCATTCCCATTTTCATTTTCCAATTTGTTTTGCATTTTCACAGACATATGAGGTGAAGCACGAACATGGATATAAGACTGAACATCAGACACTTCACTTTTGTAAGAGGCTACATTACCATGAGCGTGAGACTCAGAAAGAGCTCTTTTTCTGTGTCTTCTCTGAAAATTATCCACACTGTTGCATTCACTATTAGTTAATGAACAGTATTCAAGCATATTTTCTTCATATTCTGAATCATTAAGAAAATGTTTCTCACCTTTTTGTTGAAATGATACTTCACAATCAAATTGTGGTATATTGTTTTGAGAGCAGTGGTCAAATTTCTGACTAATGTTCAGAGAAGTTTCTTTATTACTGTAATTTAGGTTTTTTTCTTTGTTCCCTATTTTTAATTCACTTGAACTTTTACATTTATTAATTACTAAATCATCACCATTATTATTCTTTGAATCCTCACCAACAGAATCTTCACAACATATACTATTATTCCCAAGATTATTCTTGTTATCTTCATAATCACTATCATCACTACTATATTCATCATTCTTAGTGAGTTCACCAAACATAAAATTTTCTGCTTCATTGTTCAACAGGGAAAGCTCTGATAGTCTTATTTTATTTCTCTTAACTTCTACAACAGAACATGACTTCTCATTACCAATATTTTTAACACTCGCACACTCAGTCTGATCACCATTACACGTGATAACTGTCTCTTTAGGTATTTCAAGTTCAGTTACTTTTGGTTCTTTATCCACAACAGAGGCACTGCTTTCTCTTTGATGTATGTAATAACCACTTGAGCGCAGTTTACTGTTTTTAACTTCTAATTTATAATAAGCTTTATTATCTTCTATTAACTTTTCTTCAGCTGTAAGACGTTTCCTTTTCACCATCTGATGACAGTGTTTAGGATCAGAATGTTTATACACTTTATCTTCTTTAATATTTAAATCACTGCCAGTTAAAGTGGTATTAAAATCATCTTTGTAATCTTGAACACCTTTTCCTAGGGGCAAAGCTTCATACTGTGTAGTACAAGAATGTTTAGAACCATCATCAACATCAGATGATAGCGCAATTAGGTTATTTGGAAACCACACATGACGGGATCTTAGTTTAGGGCCTAAATCACTAACAGTACGAGACAGTTGATCAGTTTCTGATAAGTTTAGAAATGATGCTGAAGTTGTTCGAGTACGTTTTGGTCTTCCTCCTAATGGACCATCCCAATGATTGGTCTTCCTTGGAGAAAATTTCTGATTATTTTGTTCAGCATTTCGACTACCATATCTAGTGTCATAACAATGGGAAGGATTTACACCATTGCACTGCACCTGCTGGGAAATAACACAACATTAGATTTCCACATAATGAAATTTGAAAGTCAAAACAAAATTAATATTATGCACTAAAATCATTGAGAGAGCTTATTGGTCCCACATTAGTGGAACTGTACTTTCCAGTTAGGAAACTGAATGGTTTAAGTACCTGATCCCAACACCACCACTAGATCATTTGAAGATAAGAAATGAAACAAAGGTGATCTTATATAGAACCATGGAACTTCCAGATTATTTAGTAATTTGTAAAGATAAGTAATTTCCTTTTAGTGAATAAAAAGATGAATTATTTTCCCAAGTATTCTCACTACTTCAAAAACTACCTGATTCCATTGTTGACTGGGCAATTGATGCACGGCATACACATAATCTTTGAATAATGTGATCACAAGTATGTATTCAAAATATACCACACAATAGACAGCAAGTACGGAATCTTGTTTTCATTATGTGCAGACCAACATATTCAGCTATCATAACACATGAAAGCACATTAACACATTTTACATGATTTTCCCCAGCCACTATTGATAAAATAAAAAATATACATCATACTATTCAAACCATATCCACCACCGACACTTCATATTTAACACAATATAAATAATGTTGCCACTCTTACCTCCATAGAATCATTCTGACCCGTAGTTTTGGTAGCTTTCTCCAGTAATTTACCAGACCTCAAATGATGACCATTTGAGAAAGGGGGAAGTGATGCTCTTCGTGCAGATGGGAGTGAATTCTTCCAATTGTTAGAGTCTGAGTTCATTTGAGTACCTGAGACGTAAGTTGCCTTATCACTGCGAAGGGAACGTCGATTAGGCCCAAAGAACACTCCCGAACTACAACAAAAATTGTTTTCTAAATGTATTCAACAGAAAATTTTGGGATGGGGAGGGAGAGAAAAACAAAAAACAACCCATTTTTATGCAAAGAAACAAATTAATAAAAATGTAATCATACAAAAATGTGTTCTTTTTTAAACAGTGTAATGTCACTCCATTGAAGAGCGATCAGGCAGAAGAGCTGGCCCAATGATCCAAGTTCTGAACTCAACAACAATTAATTATTTTTACAGAAACCAATGACAATTCTGTAATAAACAACAAAAGATTTGTTTCATCACAAATGAGTCAGGTGAAAGTGAAGTAATGCCAAAACAAATCATTGAAAAATTCAATAACTCACATCTCATGGTACTACACCCCTTTCTCTGATAATGTTTTGAAAACAACAACTATCCTAATCCTGAATTTCAATTCAAAGAAAATCATGTTCCAGGAGACTGAAGGATACACAATCAAGAAACTTTTTCCTTGCAATTTACTGGTTATCTGAATAATAACATGACACTTTCACAAAATACTGAATATATTTAAAGCAGTTTTAATGAGAAACACTATCCAGAGAGAATCGCTTTTGTGCAAAAGAAATTAAAAACAAAAGTAATAATTCTATCACATGAGAACGTCCAATCTAAAAGAATTAAATTTTATGGCCAAAACATGGGTCTTCTCAAATAAGAACACACTTTAATGAATGGGACTAAAATAAACAAAAACATAACAAAAATTGAAAAATCTTCGAATATAGGCCTACTTACCTAAAAGTATGACGCACCATTTTCCGACGTTCTTAATGATCTGAAACTTAAGAAGGAAAACATTTCTGAAAATTAATTTGCCTCACATTTTTTTAATTCAACCAAACTATGAAATTTTCTACAAAAGAAGAAACAAAACAATGCATACCCCAAAACTTCTTTAAAACCGATGCTGATTCACTGTTGACCTCTGATATGTATTGATCCAATTCATCAAAGTTGTCAGTCTTCAGAAAGAAATTGCGATGTGTACTTTCCGCTTCATGTTTTGCCAAGGAAGTATAATCACAGCTGCATATTTCACAATAACCTGGAATATTACTGAGTGGCTTCACTGACTTGTGTGATGGCCTTTTCTTATGAGGCACACTGTAAAACAAAGTCCATAAAATCACTTGACAAATCTCATGGTAGTCTGTTCAGAGGAAATTCATGTAGATAAGAAAATATAATACAATCACAGATTAACTATTACAATAAGCACACAGATTAGTCATTGCAAGTAAAATATTTTTTTCTAATCAGATTTAAGAAATGTCATGGAACATAAGCTACAGACATTGCAATGAAAGAAACCACAAATTCAAACATTTAACTCGGGTCATATTCAATAAAATATATCATTGCAACTAAAAGCTTCCATAAACTGCAAACAATTTTCAAAGACAAAGCGTTTGTATTTCATTAAGACATTACTGTTTTTTAATGTGCGAGACACAAATACCCATTTGTTTAAAGGTTTGCAATGTATATATTACTAAAAGTTTGCAACTAATATTACTGAATAGAAACTTTCCAACAATCCATACACCAATTACACAAAACTGTAAGCAGTAGGATTTATATTTTATCACCTCTTAAATTTCACAAAAATTAAACGACTGCATCTGCCTGGTCTGATTGAGGTCTCCACTGATTTTCCTCGCACAAGACCAAACAAATGAGATAAATGACAAAACAATGAAAATCCATTTGTTTTCGCAATTCTAATTTCTTGTCTTTAAACCACCAACTTCACAAAACACTTTAGTGGTGTAGGTGACAACCTCAAAATTCTAACTTACATCAAACCAATTTTTCTGTGTGTCTCACTTTACCCCCCTTCCCCTTACTCTATCCTTTTGTAGAAAATACTACCTTGTAGACTGCAAATCACGGCATTTCTTCACAGCACTCCATTTGTTGGTATTAATCTCTTTCACAGAGCTCCCATTTGTTTCAAGAGTTTTTTTCCTTAGAGTAAAGTCTGACATGTATCTTTTCACCAACGGCACACTTACATCCTTGTCAAACTTCAATTTTTTAGATTTCATATGAACAGGTTCCACTAACTTTCGTACGCTGGGCGAACTGCATTGCAAATCTCCATGAAAGCCCTTAGCTGTTCCCCTGGGAACACTAAAAATTGAAGTGTCTCTAGTTTTGGAAATTCTTTTTTCAGGCTTTTTGAAAACTTCTTTCTCCAAGATATCACCCACTGGATCTTTAGGTTTCTTAAATGTTGCTTCGTGTATATTCTTGAATGTCTGTGCACAATCAAAAACTTTGACTGGATATTGCAGATCAAATTCACACTGTTGAATCAAGTCATCCTTGAACTTTCTATTGAACAATGAATACTCTACAGTATTTTGAAGCACTGTTTTCAATGTTTCATCAAAAAAACACTGTTCAGAAAACACCAGCTTAAAAAGCAAGGTTTCACCTAAATAATTGTTAGAGGAGTCCTCCAGCTCACAATGACTGCTTTGTTTCTTTAGTGCCGCTACCTTACACCACTCTTGAAGTTGCCCAGTTTCACAAGCCAACTTCACCAATGAAATTACAATCTCAAGAATTTCTAGATTTAACTGAGGTACCAAAATATTTGGGTACTCTCGCAAACAAGGCTCACAATGTTTAGCATACACACTCACATTCACACAATTTACTGGAGCATTAAAATCATTCTGCACTGTAACTTTGATTATAATGCCATATATTGCTGCTAACCACTTTTCAGTAAAGGTATCAGCAGATTTGAGACTTACATTTATAGCTACAGAGTTTCTGTTTACATCACCAGTACAGGGTACTCTACTTTTTGTGTCCTCACTCCTTGCATTATGGTTGAGCGACTTTTCATTCCTGAAAACACCATGTGAACACTGGAGGGTTTCAAAGCAACTATCTGTAGTGATATCATCATAAATATTAACTCTGCTTCCACCTGTCACAACTAGGAAGCCTTGAGATAACAGTTCGCAAAATTCATAAACTTGAAATGCAGTTTTGTGGGCCAGAAAGGTTTTCTCTGGTGGTACAGGTACATTTTCACCCCGCAGCAATACATGAATTTCACCTACTTCCCTTGTCGTCTTGGGTTCGGGAAGAAACACATACAATTTTCCAGATCTAGGTGGCCTAATAGGCATTTGCATAACACCACTGAACTTAGTATTATCTGTTAACTTGATAGTTATGTGGCATTCCGAGGATAACTGTGCTCTATAAGCATTTAGTTCGGAGTTTAATAGACTACATAATCCACTAGACACCTCAGTGTTTTTAACAATGGGAGTTGAAACATCTACATTAGTGGGAATATTAAAAATGAATCCTGGGTGTTTTAATATTCTTGTGTTATTTACAAGACCTGAATTTTCACAAATTTCTTGAGTTTGGGAACAATTCTCTACCTTCTTTTCAACAAAGTCTTCGGAATTAAGTAAATTACTCTTTTCAGAACTATGTTCTCTTCTTTTCAAAGATTCTTTACGTACTCTCAAATAATTTCTCGGATCAAATGGGTTTTTCACACATTTATAATTTTTTTCAGTTTCAACTGTACAAGGCAACTTTTCATCTATTGATAGTTTTGAGGAAATGTAAACCTTTGCACCCTGATGGATGTTTAAGTGAAGGGTGCCTTGTACATCCGACTTCACTCTCTTGGCACCCAACAATGTACTATGATTTTCTTTTCCAATCTTATTTTCAAATGGTTGGAGTGGAATAGCATTGGCTGTTCCAGATTGATGTGAACCTTTGGCTTGACTATTTGGAGAAACAAATGGGCTTCCCGTACCATTTATCTTTAGAGTCGGCCACCCTACTTGAAATTCTTTCAGCACTGGCTGGTAATTGCTAGAAACAAAACCAAAATATCAATTAGGTCTAGAATGAAGAGTGCTGCAGAATTGAAATATGAAGAGATATGTTCAGAAAATTCTGAGTTTGCAGATTATCTACACCATGACACTTCTTTTTGGTTTATGAGCAAGTCATTGTTACACCTAATGTTAATATAAAGAGAGTTGGTAGTCATTAAAGATATAAAAAATATGACAACTAACCCATGTGGAACATCCACTTTTATGAATGGAGATTTTAAATGTCTAACCTCAGCTACAGCCGAGTTAGAAATATTTCTGATTCGTTGCCAAGCCTGGAAAGAAAAGTTAATGTTCAAAAGTGATAAACACCTAACAAACATAAGGAACAGCATTTAAAATGATGTTATGATTCACAAACGCATATGACAACAAACACAAAAAAGTTTGTTTTTTGAAGGACTGAAACATTTTACAAACTTGAAAGTGTCACCACTTCACAAGTATCATGCCATCAATAAATCTTACTTCTTCCAATGGCAATATGGTGATTCCTTTCTTTGTAGCTATATCCAATGGATCAATAGTCACTTGAGTAGGTTGATCTTTCACTCTCTTTAGCATCTCCTCCACCCGAGACTTCTGAAAAATATCGTCACTTCAAATATTCCACTGTGATCCAATAATTTTGATTAAATAACATATTTCAACAAAACTGAGTTATAATAGAGTTATATGAAAAAATGTAACAACTAACACTGTGTAATTCTTCTCTGTTCTCCCATGAATGAAATCCAGAAGCACCACTAGAACATGAGCCAAACATCCATGAAGACTTGTATGTAACATGAGAACGTGGGCTTTCGCCGACACCACTGCATCCTGCAATCCATCCTTTTCTATCAGTTACGATCAAATTCACGTCCTCCACAAAAAATATGTGGACAGTCTGCAAAAAAGTGAACTTATTAAAATGGTAATAAAAGTTTCATATCATGAACATACTACAAAATTAGTGTAAATCACTGAGCAAAACACACAGAATTAGTTATGAGTAATGCACACCTTTACACTACCAAAACTTCACATCTTCACTCATGAAATCGTAGTTATTATAACATTAACAGTTTGTAAACATAGCAGACCCGCCTCCTCTGCAACCTACTATAACAGCACTGCCAACCTCAACAAGATGGTGCACAAGAACAGTATCAGACATGTCTTGATTCACGTCTAAACTATCTAATTGAAGATTTTACATAAGAACTAAATACTGCGTGTAATATAGACATAAATAAAGCTCTTCCGAGCTGTCACACAAAATGGCTTTGGGTATGGTTCACGATAGCTTGGCCGTTAAACAAAAGATGGTAGCACAATCGTTTCACTCGAAAATGGCTGCTTCCAAACATTACGATTCCGTATATACAAGTGTTTCCTTTCACTTGCAAATAGAATTAGTGCTATATACATAGAAAGTTTTTTCAAATTTTGTGGAACACAAGTCGCCAATTTGAAGCAAGAAGTATTTTACACAACTGAATGTCAATTCTTGACAGAAGAGAAAATGCCATACTTAAAAAATACATACATCTAAGCTAGAAACGCGAATAAAATTGAAGTAATTATAAAATTTACAAGAAATAAAAAAACTTAACAGACATGGCTTCTTACGTACACACACAAAATAAATTAGAAGGCGCACCACACACTTGCAACTGAGCACGCCTAGTTATGGTTCACACTAGACCTCATCCAGAGAATGTAATGTATCTTGTGTAATCCTCGCACGATTGCATATTTCTAATACGTATAGAGAAAACGGCGTTTACACACATTTTCTTCGACGATCTTTTAAAAGTTAGCAATGAAGCGAAAATAAAATTGTTTGTCACATTTGAATTTATCCACACACTACCATTTCCAGCACACTTCCAGTCATCAGCCATGAAAGTTGCAAGATCGAAGCGTCAAGGCATAGCATTCACCGAAACTGCCGTAAACAACACGCTCTATATGTTAGAGCGTGGATTTCGCCGGCATAAATGACGAGTAAAATTTAAGTAATTGTTCTCTCCAATATGGGGATCTTAACTACATTTTTTCCCCTCTATTTTTTTACTAATTGGCTTGGAATTCCACAACAAACATGAACAAAAATGCACAATAATTAATGGAAATAATGTCTCAAATGCTAGGAAAATAATTACTATGGACTTACTGGACCAGAGGAAAAGCAAAAATAACTATTAACCAATGATTTGCTACCCAAATTTTGTTAATATGCAATTTACTTTTACTGCTTTCCTATTCTGCAATTCATTTATTGATAAACTGAACAATCACCAAAACTAATGTTCCCATTTTCTCTGCTCAATGGGAGATCACACTTAATTTTCATTAATTAATGAACAAGCAAGCCATTCCATATGATGATGCATGATGATATGAATTATGAACAAGTGAGTTATTCCATGATATATCCTCATCGAGACTAAAATAGAAATATTAATAATTTAATTCCAAAAATATTTAATAGAAATCAACAATTCATAATTTAAAATAATATTTATTTTTGAAATTTGAATGTTTTTTTGTTTAACACACAAAAACACTAGTTCTTTCATGTGACATTAACGTTTCTTTCATGTCACATTAACAAAAATGATTTAAATTTATACTACTCTCCTTAATTGCATATAAAATGTATTGAAACAAATAATATGCATTAAATGCTCTTCTCAATTACTTCCTCCCACACCATTCACTTGTACAAAGTTCTCATGATCAAATACAAGTCTGTTCATTTGCATAAGTAAGCAATAGTTTGCAACATTTAAAATGCATACTTTTCTTCCTCAATTTCTTAAAATATCACACTATTTGTAAGAAATGTGTATTAAAGAGATTAAATAGCTACTTCAGGTTATTTCATTCAATTACTAGCATTTATCCAGCAGAATAAAAAAACACAATTAATTGATAACTAAAGCCTTGATGGGCACATCATAAATATAGATATTTTAAGCATTTCGTACTAAAATAATAAACAAGATCTGAAATGAGTTTCCTATGCAAATCAAAATTACACTGGTTATGTTAGTAGATACCTCGAAAATGAAATGTGATAGTCTCAATGAGGAAGTAAAACCAGGAAAAACTGAGTTCCAAGCATTTTTTGAAACTTTACTGATGTCCAAACATAAATTTGTCTTTGTTACACGAAATATTATGTATGATACAAACTATATCTTTTCTATATTGCACCATTATATAATTAAAAATTTACATCAACACAAAGTGAAATAATTTGTAATAAATGATTCTTGCATTTATAAAAGTAATCTATATGTTAAAATTTCTGATTAAAAATAGAATCTGTAGATTAAAATTTCTAAGCATTAACTTTAAAAAACAGAAAATATTATGGATGTAATAAATATCTGCAGAAACAAAATAAATAACGAAGCTAAATGGGCTCTGTACACAACAGCTATAAAAAAAAAAAATTTAAAAAGTCAAAACCAATATAGGAATATAAGCAAGCAGAAAAGTACTGAAATATCAATTCACAAATATTTACATCAGTTGGGTCTCACACATTTAGTCTGAAGCATACACCCAAGATACCAAGGCAATACACTAGGAGCCCCATTAATGAAATCTCAAGTCTCTCTTCACTGTCCTATGCAACTCCTCAGATTTTGCAAAAAAAGGCTGTTGTAAACAGAGAGGTCAGTTGTTACATCATCCTCGTTCAACAAGGTCAATTATAACACTGAATTCATGATTTTTACGTCCACGAGTATAATTAACAGGGATAGGATTTTTAAGTAACATTTTTTTCCTAATTAGTTAAAAATCAAACTTTCGTCATATGTTTAAGAATTTATGCTTTTTGAAGTTGTTTGACACATTTGATTACCCATATTTTCCACATTTCCAAGTATAATACACATTTTCACACAAATAAGAAAAACTAGCATCCTGTTGCATATTTCAACATTACATTTGTATTATGTTCCACCGTCTTTAAAATTACTTGTGGAAGATTATTTTTAACTTTAAGTGGTTCATCAGATTTAGTACAACTGATTTAACTCAATAAGAGAGCGAATGGTTAAAAAGTGACCCCCTTTAGTAAGCACAAATATGGAGAAAAAAGGTGAAGTTTCACATCAGAACATTTAAAAGAATTCTTTATAACTCACTGCTTCATAAATGGTCAATTGTCAAATTCCACAGAGATCTGAGCCCTGATAATTAAATGTAGAGAGTTATGTTTTAGAGAGTTATTTTAATTACTGTCCAGGAATACTGCCAAAATCTAAAAGACTGTTTTATCTTCTACTTCCTTTAGTTCCTTTCAAAGCATAGGGCCTCGGCAACGTTTTATCACTATGTTCAAACATTGACCCTAGTTCCTATTAATTAAGGTTCTAGGTATTTGAAGTGGTTGTTGGCTTCAATTAATGGAATCCCTACTGTAAATTGAAAACAAATATAAAAAGGCTACACTAACTGAGACAATACAGAAAAGAATGTTAAGCAAAAGGAAGAGGCAGTTCAAGTGTGAGTGAGCAGTAAACAAATGACCGGCATCCTACGGCTGCGTATATCCAGTTAGGATAATGAGGGATCACTTGTGATCTATGCAGTACTATTACTACATCTCATGGATTCTATGATCAGTGAAGGGAAGATTTATCATTATTAAAATAAAAATAAATCCAAGAAAGTGTTCATAATGCACAAGCCAACAGCAAATTCGTAATGTATATACAGTTTATATACGCTATTTACTAAGAGTCAGAATATATGTTTGGGGCTAATGGTAACCAAACAATAAATTTGATAATCACAGAAATTGAATTGAAACAAATATTCTCAATTTGCCAGAACTTATTTAAGTTTATATAACTCTAACCGAACATGTTATTCTATCTATTAAACTGAATCAAAATTAACGAGTAAAAGCAAAACATTATGCTAACTATCAACATATTGATATACAAGAGCAAAATATCACCTGCATGAAAACATTACTAAGTTCTTAGAAAAAAATCAAGAGAAAATTGAAATCAGACTTACTGCACCCAAGTTCTTCAAAATGCCTTCAATATGAGCACTTAATTTATGATCTCTTACATCAAGAAACACTTGTTTCTCCACAAAGGTGTCAATGTCACTAGTACCACCTATTAAAATGAAAGAAAATATTTAGGAATAAATGTAAACGTAATATAACTACATTGTTCCCTATATATATATATATATATATATATATATATATATATATATATATATATATATATATATATATATATATATATATATATATATATATATATTCTATGAACAAATTAGAAGTAAACAATTGAACAATTCTCATAATTTAAATTGCATACAAATACAGAACTTTTTCAGTTTAAGCTTTTCAAGTAGCATGTAACTTCAGTAAAGAAGACGATCACAAGGGGAATTCTCGTAATATACAAAACTCACCTTTGTGCTGATAGGTTAACAGGCTACCTTTATCATTGAACAGTGAATTCGTTGGCAGCATTCCACCGCCAGAAAACAAGGTTGAAGGCTTAATAATGGTTTGAATATCTTTCAACCTTCACATCAGGAAAGCATCTGCTAAAACAATAATGTAGCGTATAAATTTGGAAGCAAATTCGCTGCAAGTTAACAAAACAATACATTGTTCACTTAACGGCTCTACGTAAACGGAACGTACCACTATATTCTCCATTCATTACTCTTCAATAACTTAATGAGTTTAACTTTCATTAACAAATTATGATTCAGTTACCACATCCCCATTACAGAACTTCATCATACACAATCATTCCGTTTTCATTACTCACATCCACTCACATCACAGCATACACGCCCAACACCGCCACGCTTCCATAGCTCACAGCGCCACTAGTACTTGAAAGGTTCTTGTTATACTGGAAAGTATTTCGTTGTATTAACATTATTATCTTAATGTCAAAAAACTTATGACGAGTTACATTGAGTATCGAATTATTTTCGGTGAATAATTAAGTATTTGAAGGAAATTACACTGGCCCACAGTTTCCCGCCCAAATTTTAAATAAGTACGAATTTTTAGTGAGCTTCGTTATGAACAACACCACGCGCAATGTTCGCTTACATGGCTACCTTCAGTACGGTTCACAGTAAACATGACCAATTCCATAGACGTGCAATCAACACACACTTTGGGAACATGGAACAAATTATTAACGACTTCTAGACTTGCAATTGTTTCATCATTCAATTTGAAGCTTCTAGATATAAAATCACACTTTTATTGCCAAAATGTTATCACCAAAAAAATCATTTTCCCCGCGAATAAGGAATTGTTCCATAAACTTCATGTGACAAATCAGGTGAATGTCATATATTTATTAATTTTACATGCACTAAAAGAGAACGGATAATTTTATTTCAAAGTTCAACGTGTCCAATTTTTGATTGTATGTATAGTTGTACTTTGAAATTAAAGCCAATTGCATTGGAGTACCACAGGGATCGATTTTAGGTCTTATTCTCTTCGTACTATACGTAAATGATATGCTCTCCACAATTAGAAACGGAAGAACAGTTCTCTTTTGAGGAAAGTACGAATATGCTTTGCAATAAATAAACCGTAAATAGTACAGTATCAGATATTTCAAATTGGTTCCGTAATTACAAATTATTAGTAAATGAAAATAAAACGTTTTCAATGCAGTTTCCCATTTCAAATAAACAGCTCTGTACCCCATTGAAAATGAACGGTGTGCCATTGTATGATGTTAAGGTAACAAAATGTTTAGGTCTTTCAATTCAGTCAAACCTGAAATGTAATGCCTATTTAAATGAATTGAACACTAAATTAAGTTCTTTATGCTACGGTTTCAGAATTATTTTAAATTCAGTTAGCCTCCATACTGATCGTTGAGTAAATTTCGCGAATGTTCATTCCCGCCTGAAATATGGCATAATATTCTGGGGAAATACATCTTATAGCTCCGAGACTTTTAGATTATAAAAAAAGAATTATACGAATAATAAACAAATCCTACCCACGTGATTCTTGTAAGCATCTCTTTATTAATCTGCGTATCTTACCATTACCTTGTCTCTTGATATATGGATCAGTGTTTTTTTTCTTTCCAAAAATGACTTACTGAAGGGCGGGCATATATTTTCAACAAACGCTGTCTATAACTACAACACTTGACGTAGTAATCATATTCATCAGGTGACAGTATCAACAGCTCCCTACAAAAATTCACATACAATACATGTACATTATTTTACATTTTGCCAGATGACAAAAAAGGATTAAATTCGATACTAAAGTTCAAGTCCTCAGTAAAATCTTTTCAGGTGTACAACTGTTTCTATACAATTAGAGATTATACCGATCAGCCAAAAGGAAAGTAACAATTTTAATGACACTAAGTGTAGTATTTACCATTTGGATTGTATAATTCTAAAGAACCTGTAACAAGTATTGTGCTTCAGCTTCTGGGTCAATGACCGCCATCTCGACCAGGTTTTCGTCGTTTCCCTGATCCTTGAGTAATTGCTGAGATGGCCCTGGTTTTGCTTCTGGATATAAATGTAACTTCAAATGAACTTCTCCCCATAGCACGTCACACGTAATAAATAAAGCGCGGCGGATCCAGGTTGGGGAAGGGGGAATACTCCCCCAAAATGAACATTATTCAAAATCACAGGTGGGATTTTGGATCTTTTATTGGAAGGTCAAATTCGGGCGCCATTATAAACAAGAAAATATTAGTTTATTTTAATACTTTAAGTTAATTGTGCTGCAATTATATATTTTCAATTATGTTAATTACTTATATAATGGAATGTTCTTGAGTTTCGGTCTTTACGAAAACATCATTAAAATTGCCCGTTATTTCCTTCCCACATGTCTTTTCATCAATGAGAGAGCCTAAGAAGAGGGCTTGTAAGGATGAGGCGATTGCAGTGCCAAGGTGGCGTGGTATATGAAAGTAACGTGCCGAAATGGAAATCAGAAAGATGCAGGAAGGAACATGTGGGAAGGAAAAGGTGTGGGGACGATGGATAAGTTGGAGAGATCCGGAGTAAAAATGCCCTGATGAAGTCTTAATAAAAACCGAAACGTTGGCAACTTAAATGATGTTTTTAAAATGACCAAAACTCAAGAACATCTTATTACATAAATCAAGGCGGTAAAGAAAAGAAGCACGTGTTAATTATATAATTGATTCTTATTGAATGTTATTAATTAGATTAGTTGAACACAGAGGTGACTATCCTCATTGTTATTTGAACGGTCCGAATTATTAATTCAACGATGCATATTTACTTTCTCGCTACGGAATAGAGAGAAGTAATAGAATAAGTAATAGAATAGTAATAAGTACTACGGAATAGAATAAGTAATGCTGCGCGAAAGAACAGCGAATTTTCGGTGGAAAAACTCTTATTACAGGGTCCTGATGACGAAAAAGTGGATAAATATAGTTGCTAAATTTGGGGGGAAATCCTCTAACACATGGTGAAGCCAGAATCCATTTTTTGTGGGTGCTTGATACCGAAATATCGAATGATGGCAAAACGTCTGTCATGATGTCCGTCCGTCCGTCTGTGAACAACGCTACTGGCTAAACCGTTCAACCGATTTTCAAAGTTGATATTCTCCTACCGATCCGGTTGATGAAACGAGCCCTTGAATTTGAAATCGTTATTTTAAGTCTGGGGGGTACTTTACATGAAACCCCAGAGATTTTCAAACATTTCAAAAAAATTGCTCCATTGTTTTCTATTAAATTTTGTTGTTGGATAGTGTGAAGGACGTTTAAGAGAATGGAGCAGGTCGTATATTCGTTGAAGACCCTGTTTTTTCGAGAATTGCAAAAGTTCAAACGTTTTCGGAGTCTTTCCACAACTAATATACAAAAGATAGAGATTTTATCCTCTAGTAAAATCTGTTTCTTAAAGATAAATTTTGAAATAAGATCATGAACAATTTTTCGAAAAATTGAATACTTTTCGCGAAATTTTGCGTGAAAATACGGGCGAGAAAGTACGTGCAGTTTTAGCACACTAGTTCTCAGTGAATCATAAATCGAAATATTGAACGTGTTTTTTTTTCGTAGCGAGTTGGCCTTTCTATAGACTAAGCGAACGAGCAGTTATACCCACCAAGGCCCAGTCATATGTTTTCCTGGGTGTAAGTAGGTGAACATTATTAATGGACTCAGCATTTCTCCTAGTCCATATTTACGCCCCAGGGTTGTGAGCCCTGGGGGTATAGAAGATGAAATTATGATTATGAGGGGCGAGAGGACGACACACACATACAAATACAAATACAGGTCATTTAGCTTAACTCACAACCCATTCCTTGAAACACCACCGCTTGTTTTGGCAATTTGGAATCGCATGAAATACCTTTGTCCACGGCATGTCCTCAGTTTTCGGAGTGAGAGAATGTGGCTAATTTTAGTTAGAAGAAAGAGAAAGTACGTTTTATTTCCTTGATAGTCTTCAACATGCTACAGCCCCTTACACTGAAAAGAGTAAACGCCTATGTCTTGGCAAATGTTGATAATTTTGAGCATTAATCGACGGCCAGCTTTTTGTCATTTTAAGGAAATTATATTTTATGATTATTAATTATGTTCAATAATTATTAATTTACTATTTATATATGTTTTATTGGTATTTTTGATAATTTTATTAAGGCTTTTTTATTTGCTTAATCAGATTCAGTAATAATAATAATACATTATTAGTGTCGTAAATAATGAAGCGCTTGGAGATAATGTTTCACGAGGGATCTTTCTGATTTCTCTCTGAGCCGACTTTCATTAATTAATAATTTGAGTTACGTTGATGTTAATAAATTCACAAACCGTCATAACTTTCCTCCACATCTTCAGTATTACAGTTTTGTTTCCTAAGCATACTGGGACAAATCGCCCAAAGAGACGTTTTGTTTCTTGCTCATGCCTCTGCTCACACCTCCCTACCCCACCCACTCTGTGCTGCGCGAAAAGCTCCCGGCGTGTGACAGCGTACCTGCCCGCTTAAGCTCTGGATGGGAAAAACACAGAAACAGGAAAGTTGCTGCAGCTTATGACCTGACGGTCGCCTCCTCTTCTGTCTCGACATGCGTGGCATCACTGTCTTGAAAGATGGCAAAATATATGCGGTTGCCAAATTGCCAAAACAAGAGTCAAAACAAGGGCTTTAGCTTTTCGTGCAACCCATGTCTATGGGTTGCGAGTTAAGCTAAAGAGTGTGTATGCCCATGCCCGAGGCGGGATTCGAACCCACAACCTCCTGGTCTGGTACTACCGCCTCAACGATCTCGGCCATCTGACCGGCATCAAACACGTTTATTACGTATTATGATCACAAATCTTTATACATGATGGGATACATATTTAAATAATTTATTTATTTTAATTAAAATGCAATCTTGTTTTTGGCAAGATTGAATGAATTTAGTTTTATTTATATCTATATCCTGTAGTAAACGGGAAATAATCTTTCTTTTTGAATTAATTTGAGTGTTATGATTGGACGTCGGATATTTAGGAAAATGCCTGTTTTATTCTAATGAAAATATTTCATGGTAATTAATATATGAATTAAGAAAAAATAAAAATTCTGAAAAACTTTTCTTTTTTGATTTTTTAATCTTTTATGGCGCAAATGCCTTTTTAGACATTTTTTCTTTTTAAACGCTTTTTTTTCTTAAAAATTATGTATATTTCTTTCTAGTCTTGGTTTCCACAAAACGTTTAAATAATTTTCAGTGTTATTAATCACATTAATTGTCTACTGTTAACGAATCTCCATTATTTTTGTCTAGACTGAAATTGTCATTTGGGATTGCACGTTACATTGCATATTTGGAACCGAAAAGCTTGAATTGTCACATTTCTTTCCACAAAAAAACAACAACATATTCCACTTCATCCATTTGGGATTGCATATTTGGAACCGAAAAGCTTGAATTGTCACATTTCTTCCCACAAAAAAACAACAACATATTCTACTTCATCCACACTCCGGGGAGTAGGAGTAGGGGATTGACTTTAGTATCATAGGATGGCACCCGTCAATACGAACAATTTTGATTACCCACTTTTCATTATCCAATTCGCACTTTTCGAAATATTCCCCAAAGAAAGTTTTGAATGGTTTTACTATATAGAAAATTACTCCCTTTAACATGTTTTGTTGTCAGAATTCATGTTTTGTGGGTCCTTGATACCGAACAATCGATTGACGGCGAATTCTGTGTATCCGTTCGTGTATCTGTCTGCAGTTAGCGCAAAACCATCTAGCAGATTTTCTGCAAAATCGACATTTTTTCATAAATTAAAGAAACTCGAGGTCCTCACAGTTTGAAACGGATATTTTTATTTTTGTGAATACTTTACGTGAAGCCTGAACAACATTTTCAAAACGTTCTCAAAAATGACCCCAACTTTTTGGAATAAACTTTGCCGTCGGATAGCGTAAAGGACACTTAAGGAGGATACAGGTCTCATTTTCGTTGAAATTCTTATTTTCGAGAACTGCAAAAGTTCAATTTTTTAACGTCATCCTACAACTACAATATTGTATAGAGATATATTTTCTTCATGAAATCTGTTCTTTAAAGACAGTTCTTGAAATAATGTCAAGTACATTTTTTCGAAGGTATGAGTAGCTTTTGCTTAATTTTGCATAAACTATAGGCAATTTTTGTTCATTTAAACATTTTTTTTCTCAAAAATGGCTCCAAATACTTTCTTTAAATTTCCTCTTCATATGTATCAAAGAATGGTACAAATTTGGTGCAAGTTTTATTTCTAGCAAACTGAGTATTTTCCAAAATTGCAAAACTTTAACATTTCAAAACTACACAATTGAAGATCGAGATTTTTGCCTTAAATAAAATCTGTTCTATGAAAGCTCTTTAAAAAAGGATTCGATTTTTGAAAAACAAGTAATCTTTGCGTAACTGCGTAAGACGATGTACATCAACTTCAGTATTGAATTGTTTTTGATTTACATAAATCGTGTTAGTTGGCAGTAAGTATAAGCCTACTGCCACTCTTACCAGTACTTTTAAATGCGAATTTAATATCAGGAAGTTTTAAAAACATTAGCCGATTTTACTTTCTCGTACTTACTTCGTAAGAAGAGAAAATATTGTAATTGTGCCCCAGAAAACGGCGAATTTTCGACAGAAAAACTCTTATTGATCTGATAACTAAAAAGGGGATAAATTGTGTTTCCAAGTAAACTTCTTCCTTTAACATGTGTAATCAGAATCCATGTTTTCTGGGTCGCTGACACCGAAATATCGATTAACGACAAATCGTCCGTCGGTCCAATACTTTCACGTTACTACGTAAATAAGCGATAAAGAAAAAAGTGGACAATACACAAGAAGAGATGAGCCCAAGATAAGATAAGGCTACAATGGTCTGAAATGAGATTTATGAGATAAGTATCCGTTTACGGGACAAGGAAAGAAACACGTATGTAGTAATCACGAGAAAGTCAGTGCACGGAAATTCCTGGACCCAACACATGGGAAAGAAGCAATTTAACTGTCTGCCGAAGAGAAATATACACCAGTCCACCAATATACACCAGTCCACCAAATATACACCACCAAAAGCAAAACTAATTTAGCAATACTTTCAAAAAAACTAAAATAAGAGTTTTGAAATAACTACATAGTGTTAATAATTATCTTTTTAGATTAACAGTAAGCGAATTCATACATAGCAAAAGTAAGTTTATTTAATCTTCAAAAAAGTAGGATTTTTTATTGATAAAAATAGTGGGTATAAGACTACTGATACCTACACTTGTTTTTAATCCAAAAAATAATATTTCTGGAGCCTTCATTTTCAGTTGTTTTTTCGGGGGAGAATTTTCATGCCCATACCTCCAGGCCCTCTCCCTCGAGTAGTAGGGGCGCTAAAGCTGGGCAAATGAAGGCTAGCTGCGAGGCTGTACCGCACGTGATTTCCAAGCTGACAACACTCTTTCCATTCAAAATTGCCACTGTTACTACCTCTAAGGCAGTAGTGCCGTAGCAATCTCGGACCGAAGGATCGCGGGTTCGAGTCCCGCCTCGGTCATGGTTGTATTGTGTTCGTCCTTTCACACCCCTATCATCATATCGTGTAATCCTCATAGTTACCATACCGTTACACGCATAACATAAAACACATAAATAACAAAAAACAACAACAAAAAACAAACTTAGTACCTAAGGAACTGTGTAATAGTATATAGTGTCCAAAAGCGGAACTTGTAGAAACAAAATGACCAGTGTGGCGTCATATTAGTCGCCTTGTACAAACGTGACAAAATATTAGCCACGTGCATTTCATGCTCATGGACAGCGCTGGCGGGAAGAGACGCCGGGCTGAACAATGGCAAACCTAGGGAGCGGAAGGGAAGGGGTGCCGTGTTGTGGGTGGCCACTTGTGAAACAGCGAGATGACGCAGTTCCGTCAGTCGGCCCAGAAGGTAATATAAACGGACCCCGGACCTAAACTCCTTCTGATTCATGGGCGCGTCGGTAGGAAGTCGTGTGGGTTGTGCGCGGCGCTGTATTTCAATGCATAGGCTACTGAGGCAGGGAAGCGTGCTATGTCGAGACGGGAGGTGCGGCATACTCGCTTGTTTGCTCACGTAAGCTACTGGTGCATCACACCGAATAAAATATCTAATTATCAGGCCAGCGGTGGTGGTGACCAGGAACATTCCTTCTAGTAACGGGTCAATATTGTTTGTTGTAATTATTGTACATAGTATTCAGGTGTTGGAGCATATTTCAAATAAATACTCAATAAAGTACAAACCGTTCACGTCTGTGATTTATTGTCCCGGCAAAGACGCCACACCAGAATTTGTAGGATTGGATGTTGGAATTCTGAAAGCGCACGAGCCACAATGTGATAATTAGGAATCAATTACCCATGTAATGTGTGGCGTTTTCGAGGGAGAGTTTACGAGAGAAAAAATGTCTTCTACAGCAGGAACAGACCCTTTTGAATCCAGAGTAACTTCCATTTAACTATATCAACATCATTATTGGGCTTAACGTCTATACAGGTGTTTCAAGAAGAGGGGGCATAATTTCAGGAATATATTCATCATATGTAGATAATCAAAATTGTTCAGTGGTTCATGTGTCCGAAATACTTCAATTCCGAGTTTTGGCCTTCACAACACTGAAATTCAACGGAACGCTTTTCCTTCCACAGATCGTTGCCGCGAAAGGAGATTAACAGGGCACTCTGACAATTCATTTCGAGGCGAAAGTTATATTCAGTGTTGTTTTTGGCGTTCGACTGTGCGTCATGTACTCAAATCAGGAACTGGCAGCCATGCACTTACTGTACACGTACAAGGTAACCACAGCGACAATATCCACACCGGAAGACATTTGCACGTCTCCATCGCCGTCTGTGCGAACATAGAAAATTTAACTCTCCTGGTTTGGGTAGGGGAAAACCTTGGTACAACTTCAGATGTAGAGGAGGAGATACTGAACGCTGTGAACACGACTCCTTCTATCAGCACACGAAGGTTAGCGTTGCTAGTGAATGTTCCTCTTCAGACAGTCGTCTGAAGACTGTTGCAAGAGTACCAGTCGCATCTTTATAATTTGCAACGTGTACAGGCACTGTCACTAGCAGATTACTCTGCACGATTTAGGTTCTGTCAGTGGTTCTTGTAGCAGTGAGGTGCAAATCCGAACTTTCCTGTCTTAGTATTATTTACAGATGAAGCACATTTCACACGTGATAGCATTACAAATTTACACAAACAGCATGTATGGACATATAAAAACCCACGAACAACTGTTTTATCTCATCTCCATATGCGGTTCTCCCTCAACATGTGGGCCAGTATCATAGGTGATCGATTAGTTGAACCCCATGAACTTGTAAACACACTTACGGGGCAAGCGTACACAAACTTACTGGAAAACACCATAGCTCATGTTTATGAAGACACTCCACACTGATCACTCGTCAACCCGCTCACTTCTTGCATGATGGCGCTCCTGCACACTTCAGTCGGACGGGTTGACAGTACTTGGATCGAAGGTTTCCTATTCGATAGATAGGTCTCTACCTATCCATTGCTTGGCCTCCACGCTCACCTGACCTGAAGATCTCTACTTGAAGGACGATTTGAATGGGTGAAAACCAGAACGGTGTGACATTTTATACATTATGAGAAATCTGTCTTTATGTCAATATCACTGGAAATTTGTGGTGCTTTGTTTCATTATTGAAACCCCAGTATTTCAATTGTTTATTAAAACCACGACAATACATTGCCACTAAAACAGACCTAAAATAAATAGGATTTTCTCACATTTATAAATTGTCACTTATACCGTTCTGGTTTTCACTCATTTAAAATCATTGGTGTATTCGTCTCAGGGGGCCTGGTTTGGAATATCTTTGGAATCGAATTGTGGCATCTTGCGAGGATATACGCAATACTCTTGGAATTTAAGATAGTGTTCGCAGGTCAATGAGATATTCGTGTGAGGGCTGTATTCTCAGCAGGAGGTGGACATTTTGAACATCTTCCGTAAACATCTTCTGTCAACGACTTGCGGAAAGAAATACTTTTCGGTGCATTTCAGCGATGTGAAGGCCATATCTCAGAAATGAAGCATTTCCGGACACATGTTGCACTGGACTATTAATTAATTAATTTACGTCCAAAACAGTTAAAATCTGTATGTGACATGCTATGGGGCGAAGTTAATTTGAAGTTACATTTATGTCTAGAAGCAAAATAAGGGACCATCTCAGCATTTGCTTGAGGATCAGGGAAACTGGACGAAAACCTGATCGAGATGGGATTATTTTGATGAGATGAGACTATTTTGATTGTCTACATATGAGGAATACATACCTGAAATTATGTCACCTCTTTTTGAAACATCCTGTATATTTGTGTGAGGAATTCACCAACATGATCATCAGAAATCAACTAGATGGGGGCGTGGAGTTTATGAGGGATAGTTTACGCGAGACGGTGACTTCCACAGACACTTTTGATGCCAGAGTAATTCCCACTTAATGATGTCAATATCATCACTCTACACATTAACATCATCATTGGGCTTAACATTGACATATTTCTGTTAGGAATTCACCGACGTCTCCTGTCACTATTAATCATTGCATTTTTTACTTCTCGATGCACATACATCAGCTTCCCAATTCTTCGTACCGCTAAGGACCATGCACCCTTAGCGGCTAGTGCCTTCAATGCCGACAGTGACAATTTTGAACTGATTAAATGTGGGGAGGTAAGCTGGTGGGCACGTCACCGTGGACCCATTGTCTTCGCTTTACACCTCCTGTCCATTAGCAAATCAATTCCTATCATCACCCTACATACATCTTGCAAAGGCAGGGAAGGGACGGGAAGGAAAAAATATTTTTCCAAGTGACACTTGGCGGATTGGAAAAGCCCCGACACTGCTACCACTCAGAAGCTGACACACAGGCCCAAGGCAGAACTTCGGCCCACGACTCCTCGAGTTGAGACTACAAAGGTGCGACTGCCTTAGCGATCTGGGCTACCCAATTCGGACCCCTCAACGATATACTCGTATTAGATACGATTTGCAGCAATATAATGACTTGGGTTGACATCGTGAATGATAACCTGATCAGCCTTTATGTGCTTTCATTTCTTCTAAATGGATTTTGTACTTGAAGTTCTTGAGCACGAATTATCTGCCCTCCTTCGAGATGTTCCTTTGTTAAAGAGTTCGCAAATGTTCCTCCACGATGACGCACAGCCACATGTATTTTAGAAAGCGCGACTCTTTCTTGATGAAAACTAGTAGTGCTACAACAGCACATACTTTGTCGTATTATTTGTAACTGTGACGTAATATTAAGATGCGAACTAATCGAATACCAGGTCCTGTAATTTTACAATGGCTCTTTTAATTGTGGGGGATATACTTTACGTCCAGCCCTTAGGATATTTTCAAAAGTTTCTCAAAATGACGCAAAGGGTTTTTTGATTTTGTTTGCTTTAATAGCACACTTATAAGATGTGATAAAAGTACAATTTTCATTAAAGCTTCTGAATTTTTGGAATGTATAAAAATTAAAAGTTTTCGACCCTGTGTTTCTGAAGCTAGAATTTTTTCTTGATGAAATCGATTCTTTAAAATTAAACCAAAAATGAAGTTATGCTCAGTCATTTTAATTTAAACTCTTTGATTTTCAGAAATAAAAGATGTGCATTTTCTTTAAGAATGGGTTTGAACATTTGAACATGACCTGAACGCGTTATGGCCAGCGTGCTAGAGGCTGTCACCTACTTTCTTGATTTTAAATTCCGTTCAGTTTTGCGAGTTGGGAATACTCGCATAAGCAAAAATGGGTCAATGAGGTGACCCTCATGTGAAGTAACCCGTTATCAGTTGAAAGAGCGAAAACATAAGGAATCGAGTTCAAATTTGCGGACATTTTTTGCACGAGTTGAGCAAGTGCATTCTAATAATTTATTTGCTGTTGTAGCACCACTAAATTTCGCGTGTTTTCTATTTCGAGTAGATGTTTGAACACGAAGACTGAAATGGTAGAATTTCGGGGAATCAGCAATAAATAGTTTGCAGGATGTAAGGTAGGTTCTACGTGTAGAGTTCGCGATGATATTGTCTTGAATTAAAACAACTTATTCACATTTCAAAATTCTTTTATTAGAACTTGCTGTAAATGACAAGGTACATATTCCTTATACTTACAAAAGACGTTAGCTATATAATTTCAGTACACTTTTCTCCCTCTGGGAATCAGAAATACCATTAACATGGGTAAGAGGGCGTTTATTTACAAAGAGAACATGGATGATAGACAATTTATAGTATATGGAGGACACCAAGGACAGTACAGACATCTGAAAAACGTTTTTGTCTTGAATATCCACAATTTTACTCTCTTCGTTTGAATACTTTTGAAGCATGCTATTTCAAGAGTATTAACAGAAAGAGATATAAAATTGTATAAATCAATTGGCTGAAATGTAGATGATAAAAGATATTCACAAGAGGAGCGGCCACGAACTTCCCGAAGCATATGCCCTTAATGAGACATGTGGATGTTACTAATAGCGGATGAAGGTGTCAGGGAATTATTGATATTCGTATTTCGTCCTTATCGTCCTGTACGTTTGTTATATTTTTCACGTTTCCACTTATAACACGGACACGTTTAGTATATTGGCTAGAGTTGTAGCACAAACGTTGAACGAGCATAATTAACACAGTACTTAACATGATTAACTTTCGAAATTTTACATTCACGCGGATTGTTAGAATATCATCGAAGGTAACGACGAAAAATCTGCTATTATACGAAAAAAATCACCATTATGATAATTTTTCTTGTATAATATTACCCGAAGGGTCTGTGACTAACTATGGAACATTTAGGCCATCATGAAGCGTGTGACAAATTACAGTACTTGAAAACACCACATAGAAAACTTACTGTCTCCAAAGATTCGAGTCAATTACAGCACTACATTTCAAAAGAGACTATTCACAAAACATGGAGTTCACAAAAAAACACAGGTATACACATACAGGTTACACAGAGAGCGTAGTAGGAAGAGATACCGCAATTACAGAGGGCTGCATCTTAATACAAGAGTTTACCAGTTAAGATTCAACGTACTGCCGGACGAAATAGTAACCACAGATAAGATTATCTATTGGAAACGAAATAGAAAGACGCATTTTGTTGTACTTAGCTGGCAAGAGAAGGAAATACTGGGCCCGCTCCAAAGTGATTGTGAATATACAAACTTATATTTACTTTTATCGAGTGTGAGTCATTGGAAATTGAAGATTTCATTCGCGGTTGCGCGAGTGTTGCGAGGAACACTTCTTTTTGTCTCTGTAGATCACATAAAACACTGTAACAAATTCATAATGACATAAAACACTGTAACAAATTCTGTAATTTTGCGACATTTGAGCTTCGACATCGCTATTACAATCTTAGGCAAAGTAATAAAATAAATCAGTTTATATGAACGCAGCTTACAAAGATATAGCTCATTTGTCTTCTTTAGACAGATTTTCATGCATGATTCGAAACGTGCAAATATCATTTTCATTTTCTTTTATTTTTTTGAGGTTGACATAATTTTAGCTATTGATTCTTATTCAATTTTGTAATCTTCTGGAACAGTCGGAGGTTGGACAATCAACATACAAGTTCGATCGTGCCAAAAGTTTAAAGAAGGCACGCACAAACAGAAGTCAATATCAGGCACACAGACGGACACAAATATTAATTCCATATACTATTGGCCTGTGGGACCCTGGATGATCTACTATTTGTGCAAAATCTTTGCAAAGGATTTTCCGTACGAAAATTATTTCTAAGGCAGTGGTTCCCAAACTTTGAAGATTTGCAGACCACTTAGCTAGCAATTTTTGGAATTACTAATCAATCTAATAATTACTTATAGATTATCCTCAGTAAAGTCATAAAAATCAATTTTTTGACAGAAATGAAGGTCGTCAGTTGTAAAAATCATATGTTTATACATTTTCCTTTTGTCATCATTTTTAAATATGATCAATAGTATTATGAAATTAATTGTAATCTTAGTAAACTTTGCTATGTATATTTCAGTCATTTTATTGTAGCTTAGAACCCATGAGCGAATCGTGGATCGCCTTGTCCGCAAACCACCAGTCCTTAGACTTCAGTGTGGGAATCATTGCTCTATAAGAGTCCTGCACAGGAGCCCACCTAGAAAGATTCACGGACACAGTATATTCCCGTAAAACACCCGCCCATTGCCATTCACGAATTGGTGGAGATAAGGAAACCGTTCGGGCATTACTCGTTACGTGAAACGCACTTTGCGAAACCCCAATGTGCTTAGATTTAGGAATACCTCTTCAATTGTTACTACCTTATTAGTGTATTAGAATTTACTGAATTTGAAAGAAATATCTTCGATTTGTTTCCTTATTTTCGTGTGCTCAGGAGATCCAAAGGAACTAAAACGATGAACAATCCCATATCTCCTTCTAAAATAGGTTGAGAAATTTTGTAACGCCGTTAGTAGTGATTATCGTCGAATATTTCTGTAGGTTAAGTGAATGTGATCTGAGAAAATAAAAATAAAATAAGAATTCTTTAATAAATTAGAAGTAAGTTTTGTGGCATTAATTTGATTGTTTTCATTTCGTTAGTTTTTAATGTGTTGAAAAGTTCGTATATGAGAAAAAATTGATGAATTTGAAGGTTTTTGGGCACTAATCGTTATGACATTATTGTGCTTAATCATGTCCATGAGTTTAATGGGGTAAAGGGTATCAGAGTATTTTTTAGCACACCGTTCAACTGCTCATCGCTAGGATGCGACACATCATATTCAACGATCCATTAGTGCCACGGGGCGTTCCTACGATGGTGACATCAAATTGGTGAAACGAAATTCAGTTTAAGCCCTTATGTAAGCACATCGTAATAAAAATACCTATGTATTCAACAAATTTCTCATACCTGTACGCCATGAAAAATGACGCAGACAAAACGACATGGAGTCGGCTAATTCCGAAATTCAACTCATGGGTGCAGGTTTACCAGTTATCTCGATATTAAAAAGTTAAAATTCTGAACTCGTGGAGATCAAATTCAGAACCTCTCGAGCAGGGGGCATGAGGCCATTTCCTTTCACTCTGGAGAAAGACGAAACTTTCGTAGAATATAAACGAGTACATTATTTCACACGCCAGATACTACATTGAATTTTAAAATATTAGGTTTTCGGCACAGAACGTATCTGCTTTTGCTAAGGAAATTACCTCATATATTTCACCATGCAACGTTTCACATTATCAATCGAACTAATAAACCCCGCTCTATACATTAGCGAGAGTACTTTCCAGAAGAATAACCACATATTAAGACGAATCCTATTTTACTCCTTTTCAGTGTGCAATACTATCAGGATTGTAGTATGTGGCTGAAGAAATTAATCCTTCTTAATACATTCTTTAATTATGCCACTATGTAATTTTCTGTATCATACTTATACCTCCGAAAATAATGTAAAACCGACTTGAATGTATAAAAAAGCACTTAAAAGTAAAATAGTTTTCTTTTTTAATTTGTTGCGTCTGGATTGACGCAACGCGACTCCAAGCTCCTTGAGGCTCTGAGCGCTTTGCACTTAGATTAATCCTCCATTAACATTATTTGTCTTTGTCTCGGCTCGTCGAAGTCAGTTGTCGAGAGGACCGCCAGGTAGCATCTTCACGGACGTGCTCGTGCGCCGCTACCCAGAGGCCAGCATTGGGAAGGAATTAGCATAGGGATCGAGTTTAGGACACTTCATTGGGGTTGGACGAGCCCTTGCGAAGCAGCCAATTTCGTTTTGTTAGAACAAATTTCACATGAGATTGTCCGGTAATCGACGGGGATCGAAACCGGACCGGCTTGGGTGAAACGCGAGCGACTTCGCTCTAAGACAGCGAGACAGCTGTTTACGTGAATAGTACAGAAAGTGAGTCTTTGTCGAACGAATCGAACGCTGATGGACAAGGCGACGATAGGAGCAGAGTCCGGCTTTTGAAATGAGAACGCCAAAGAAACTTTCGTATGGCTTGCGCACATTACTTTTTAGTACGAATTCATGGAAACATAAGAATATATAGTCTTGGAACCATTCTCATTCTGCAAAGCGACATTAACGTTGATTCATGTTGCTGCAGTGTTTTGTTTACGTTGCAGTACTCAGTTGATTTATACTGAAATTAAAAAAAAATATTTTGTCGTACGCGTACTTCACAGTGATACAACATACAACAAACAAACCGTGAAAATAAGTACCAATTTCCGTGGATGAATGCTTAAAAGTAATTTTCAACAAACATTTATTCTTCGATTTGGCAATTTTAGTGGCAATATTTTAACATAAGAAATCTACAATCTAAATGTATGTTCAACATTATTCTATTTTCTGTTTTAGTCTTTTTTATAATTAAAAGTCAGTTTTACATTTTTAAATTAAAATTTTATATTTATCTTTTCAGCGGCTTTGGTGGAAAAATAAATGCATTATTATTCCCTTCATGTTCATTCCCTTCATATTTATTCCCGAGAAGTAAGGGTATGTACGCTTTTGTGTAATTTTTGAAAATTCAATTTTTTTAACACAAATATCACGTGTTCCATTTAACTCAATGCGTTGTTCTCTATCCGTACAAAAAGTTTAAAGAAAAATGTGAAGTCGATGTTGAAATAACCGGGTTTTGGAATTTTTGAAATACTGAGACAGAACAGTGATTTCATTCAATATCACGTAAACATATTTTGAAAAACTGAACATGAAATAATTTAAATTGCAATATTGATGAATATATTGCATTAAGAAAAACATATCTGCATTAAGAAAAGTAATGTTTAAGATTAAAAAAGTGAACTTTTTCAATTTTAGAAAAGTCACAGATTTTAATGAAATGCAGAGATTTATTATATGTCTCAAATGAGCAAAAATGTAAAGAAAGAAAAATTGATACGCTTTTGAAAATAGATTGAAAATGCATCATATAAATTACATCTTAATAATAAAAGATATCTTTGAAAATCATAGGATGTCAATTTCTAAAGTAAATTACCGAATGTAATTCGTATTTGAACAGGACCCGGCAATGAGGGCTTTTCTGCCGAAAATTCGCTGTTTTCCGGAGCATGATTACATAACTTTCTCTTCTAATGAAGTATCTTCGTAAGATCAAGAAAATAGATATCCCTAATTTAATTTTAATTCAAATTGTTTCATCTTTGTGTATTTATTACAATGTTTTTAAGCCCCATAATCAAAATACCATTTATCATTTCAGTATCATTTAAATTAAGGAACATTTCCCCAAATCATGGCTGAACATACAAAAACATATTTACATCAAATTGTATAACTTCTTCCAATCCTAGTGATTTACAACAATGTCTCTCAAACAATAAATTTAAAACAATAATTCATTCCATTACGACTGTAAAACTTTTACAATTAGCATCGGTACAAATTCCACTATTCTTGAAAAAAGTTGGACATTGACAATAGTATTAACGAATATCTTACTCCAGAAACACATAACAATAGAAGTAATTATTATTATTATTATTATTATTATTATTATTATTATTATTAATGTAATTTATATTAACTTTGTAACCATCCGTACATACACTATGTGATCAAAAGTATCTGGTCACGCCCAAAATTGTGTTATTGTGTGTTGTCGTGTTTTTTATGGAGGAGGCTAGCACCCCTAGTTTTGCGTGGAACTATCACTGCACAGGCCTAAGTTGATGTTTTAAACACCTTGCTTCCCAATGTTGAAGAGCAATACGGGGATGGCGAATGCGACTTTCAACACGATTGAGCACCTGTTCGTAATGCACAGCCTGTGGCGGAGTGGTTACAATAATATCCCTATAATGGACTGTCCTGCTCACAGTCCTGACTTTGAAAATCTATCGAACACCTTTGGGATGTTTTGGAACGCAGAGTTTGCGCCAGGCCTCACCGACCTACATCGATACCTCTCCTCAGTGCAGCACTCCGTGAAGAATGGGCTGCTATTCCCAAAAAAACCTTCCAGCACCTGATTGAAAGTATGCCTGCGAGAGTTGAAGCTGTCATCAAGTCTAAGGGTGGGTCAACACCCTATTGAATTCCAGCATTATTGAACTGTTAAGTCATTTTCAGCCCCGTGACGTACGATAGTTTTGATCACATAGTGTATGTGTATTCATTTAAGAATTATTGTAAATATTAGTTAGGAAAGAAACATTATACTATTTAATGTCTTTCTATTGTTTCATAATATTGAAAGAACAAAATATACATTTTCCACTGAAAATACGACTATAATTATCACATATTTGAAAACAAATATGTCGTATTCAGAAAATATAAGTAACAATGGATATCTATAAAGGAATCGTAAAATAATTTGTATTATATATATTACAATAAATTGATTGTTATTTTAAATACAACGTTTAAGTAAATACTGAAAAGGTTTATTTTTGGAAATTCCAAGAATGTTCAAAAATAGGTTTGAGAAGGTTCTTGGGTTTATAACAGAAAAATCCTCCAATGGTTGATGCTGAAACTTCTCGCCTATGTGGAACCTCCTGAATGCAAAAATATTTGCATGTGTATTTTACGTGGCTGAACCATTATACACGGCTGATAATAGCAATCCAAAGGATTGCTAGCATAAAACAATATTGCTGTATTGTTTCATAACTTTGTATTTCCTTAAATTTTGGCATCAGAAATCTGAAATCAAAAATTAAAAAGATGAGAATAAATGCGAGTAAAAGTTTGTTCCTTTAAATTTTTATTTAGTTTAATAATTTTTGTCCCTTTCGCCTTTCATTATACTCTGAGACATTAAAATTTTGAATAATGAATATCCTCGCATTCTACTTTAACCCCTACTTTATTCTACGCTCAGTAATTATAAAATAGTTTAAACATACATAAGAAGTGCAAGCTGAACTAGTGTCCCTATTTTATTTCTGTTTTTGCCAGCTCAATTTGGAAGCAAAAGTTTCTCACCCTGATATATGTGTGGCCAAACGTTTATTTCACACATGCTAACAGGTATGTACAGCAAATGAAGGGCTATAATAAAAAATTAACCTTGATAAAGCTTTCACACAGGCAATAATTTATTACAAAGATATTTGAAGAAATATATATTTTAAAACTTATGTAAATTAACAGAAAAAATGATTATATATTCTCCTAATTGCAGAATGTTTAATTTTTTCGTCTTACTTCGTAAGAAGAAAATGTATTTTTGTCCTGTAGCAGAAATCGACGTTGTTTTCGACAGAAAAACTTGGGAACTTGGTAACGAAGAAGTGGATACATTTTATTCTTATGTGTAGTAAATTACTTCCTCTAGAACGCTGTGCAGTCAGAATCAATGTTTTGTGGGTCATTGATGCCGAAAACTCAAACTCAACAAAAATTGTCTTTCTGTTCGTCTGTGGTCAACGCTAGTGCCAAACCGCTTAGACGATTTTCTAAAAAATTTGCATTCCCGGATCGATCTGAACGAGCACAAAGCTCTGCGAGTTTTTAAAAAAGTTGATTTTTGGCGGTACTTTAAATGCAAGCTCAATAACATTTTCAAAATTTTCTCAAAAATTGCTCAATATTTTTTGATTAAACTTTGTCCTCGAATAGTGTAAAGGGCATTTAAGAGAATGGCACAGGTCTAATTTTGGCTGTTCTTTACATGTTGAAAGGATAGCGGATTTCTTTCTTCATAAGTCAGAATAGGTTTGCCATCATAACAAATGTTCACGGTTCGTTCTGCCAGCCTTTGTAATATAAATAAGAATAGTGGTATTCAGTGTGGTTTGTCGTTCCAACATGGATCAGAACATGAATTATATAACTTTTTTAAATACTGTGGGAAATGAGTCAGCCAGTGTACTGATGCTACCAGTGTTGTGAACTCGATCCCACTCAAATGCCAAATGTTCGGATTCAGGGGCATTATTAACTGCAATTAGAAACAGAGAAAAGGGATTTGGAGACTTCTCGTGCCAAAATAATCATCCAAGCTTTCTGCATCAAGAGGCACGATTTTTGAAAATGTTTGTTAATTATCGGGCAAGCTCTTCGAATGATGTATTACTTCGCATACGTACGAAGATATTGTGATTCAGTGTTCCGACGGAGGCAAAAAATAGTCTCACAAGACTGTTGGCCATTATTTCTGCGTAATGTTTGCATGGGTGCTATGGAAATAAGGTATTTGCAAGCACCGAGAATTGGCGGATCTAAATAGGTCGTAGAAATTTATGAGTGCTAAATAGGGCGGCGAAAATATAATTAGAGGTCGTGTAATGGAAGGCAAGTGGGTGCTGTCCTCAATGATTGCGAAACGAAGGAAATTCGATTGGTGATTTGCCCTGGAAATGGAATGGATGCTATTTTTTCTCGTGATTCAACAACATATACAACCAGGTTGACAAGACAAAATACGAGTGCAATGTGCTGCGTCCTCCATCATGAAAAGAATATCCTTGTTTTTCGTTAATATCCCTGATTTTTTGAAAGTTGCAAAAGTTAACAATTGTGCGGTGTCTTTCTACAACTATAATATTGCAGATACAGATTTTTTTCTTAATAAAATCAGTTTTTCAAAGAAGATCTTAGAAGAAGATCAAGTACAATTTTCGAAAATATGAGTAATTTTCGACAAATTTTGCGTGAAATTTAGGTCATTTTCAAAGTATTTTTTTCTAAAAAACGGTTCCGAATTTTTCTTTAAAGTTTTTCTCGTTTGTAAAAAATGGGGTTAGTCCCATTTTCGGAAAACTCTGTAATTTAGAAAATCGCAAAACTAACATTGTAAAAATACAATATTGAAGATTGAGGTTTTTCGTTTAATTATATCGATTTAAAAATCAGATCTTAAAAATAATCATGTACAATATTTAAAAAAATATTTTTGGCGTAACTTTCGCTTGAAGTTAATGCAATTTATAAAAAAACATTTTATTCAAAACCGCCCGAAATTTTATATTAAATTTTTTCCACGGATTGTGCAAAGAACACTTAAAAATGCCGCTCATTTTAGCTGGTCTCATTTTCGTTGATTTCTCTGATTTTTCGAAAATTGCAAAATTAGAAATAATGCGAGAAAGAATGTGCTACTAGGTTTACACATCACTAGTTTTATTAAGGAACGTTGACTATCTGCCCAAATATCGACTATTCGAAACATTTATGTTTCATTAAAAGGCAAGGCGTATGCCGATTATTTTGGTCCTTTAACACGTATTGTTCTTACGAGATATAATATTAGTGTATGCTTACGAAAAGGAACCATGAATTTCCGCGAAAATCGCTCAACTATTAAGATTTAAGAGAAATAGTTATATTTCAGGTAAAAATAATAAACAAAATATATTCCAATTCTCTCCACGTTCTTAGTGTTATTGTAACACAGAAATATTTTTAAAAATATTAAACAATGCAGGCAGTATTTATTGTCTTTTGAAAATCTTTCTCCTTCCGAACTTCCTAGTGACACGGGGTCTAGGAAAAGAGGCCACTTCAAGCTACGAACTGCAAGTGCTACACACACGAGGCGCATCACAGAGCACGTGACCCGCGCAGTGGGGACCATTGCCTACTTCATGCATGGACCCGGAGAAGCTTAGTTTGGACAGGGGGAGTGGGAGGAGCGAGGGCCCCGGGTGATTAAAGATATTAGCTGTCTCGCAAACGAATAAAGTTCAGCATTATCTTCACTTGGATTATCAAAATTCAACGGGAAAATAGGTTTGATATAAACCGGTTTTGAAGAGCAGAAAAGAAATGTGACACACGGGAACACCAGCGAACTCGTGAGAATGGTGAGAAAGTCGTCTTGGTTAAGAACGCTGACTTTTCTTTGAAGGCAACGGAATTGACACTTTCCAGAAATACATTTGTTCACTCTGAACTGCAGGTTGGTATAATTAAAAATGAATCAACGTTCTTAACATTATTGCGCCATTGTCTTCCTCAGGTTGAGAAAGAATAAGAAATAAAACAATAATGAATCATTTTGGCACCAAGAAAATATTCTGTAAAATTAAGAAGTGAACGTGGCTATATTAAATATTTGTTGATAGATACCTGGGAGAAAAAATCGTGAAACTATCGTCTGATATTCTCTTTATTTTATTTTCATTTCTCACTAGTATCAACACCCCGCCTCTTTCCGATTCCCCAACTACCAATATAGTAGCAATATGTAGACTGTTATTTTATGTTCAGTTTCAACAGTATCAATTGTAGTTCGCATGCCTGAATTTCGCTTATTTAAAAATTGAATCCTGCCCACCATTCAATTGTTATTTACGAATTTATCTGAGCATGATTAAACATTTTTTTCAATTCTTAATTAATATGGACAACCAATATCCTTTAGATATGTTATTAGGGTAGTATTTCTTAGGTATTTTCGAGTTGCGATGAAATGCAGTGGTAAAATAGTCAAGAGATTTAACATAACTGAATTCATGAAAATACCAAAAATATGTATTAATGTTAATAAAGAGTTGTGTTCATACATTATACCCGGAGAAAGTAAGGGAAAACACTTCTTGTGAGCACATAACAACCAATCATTTCAGAGATAAGCTGCAGAACTATTGTGAGCCAATAGCCTAATGTATTTAAAGACCAGTCCACAAGGGCATAGCTTGTTTAAATAACGTGCAGTCATCAACAAACCCTTTGATCTAAAACGTGGAGGAACATATTTATCAACCAATGGCACCACGTACTAAGAAGTCTGGAATGTAGGAAGAAGAATGCATCACAAGAGGAGGCATTATAAAATCTCCCTAGTACAGTCTGGCCAGATATGGAAGAATCCGCTGATGCACACATATATTTTCTTACTTTAGCCATCTCTTACGTCTGTCGTATTGTTACGCTGAGCTCAGATGGTAAATCGTCTGTCATAATTTGTAAAAGAAAACATTTGTCAAGATGTAATTTAGTAAGGAACCAGAGAAAAAAACAGTAAGGTCTATTAAAGTGGTTCTTACATTGGGAGGTTGAATTAAAATGTCGACTTATTTCCCTCACCTCCACATTTCTGACAATGGAGTATTTTTAATTACAATAAGTTAACAATAACACGATCCACACAGGACTTAATACATTTTCAGAACTTTACTCAGAATATTAGTATTTTTTATTTCTCAATTGTTATCATCCTGTTACTTCACTTTAGAGACAATTAAGCATCAGTTAACGTGCATTCCTAAGAAAGAGTGCAAAGAATTGTCGCCTCGGAAGTTTAGTGGGATATACATGAAACCCTGGTTCGACTCAGGGTTGGGGTAACTAATGCATCAAACAAAATGAATTATTTTTTATTTTATTATCTATAGTTTTTAAGCAAGAGGAAATCGTACATATCTCCAAATACGAATGCAATGAACTGTTACCATAATGTATATGATTTTTTCTCAAGAATTAGGAATGAAATATAACACATCTGCAATCTTCTTAAACACGTATAAATTGTTAAAATAATTTTTCATTTATCTTACAAAAAATAATAAATATCCGCAAGAACAGTGTACTTGCTCTGAGTTCCAAAGGTTTCACCCTTTTGATTTCTAATTACACCTAACATTTACAAACAGTAAAAGTTTACAGGTCACATTCACAAAGCTAGGTTTCTCTCTTTGAGAAACTGTCAGAAACTTTGGAGAGAATTCACTTCATATTTAAATGTGAAAACCATATTTAAAATATTCTCGCGGTAAAGATATGGCAAAAAGAGGAATGAAATTAATGCAATATTTCAATGGACTATACTATTAATAAAGAAGATAAAAAATCGTTCCGACTTGTGACATTCATCGGAGGCAGTTCCAAGATTTTTAAAAAGAGGGATTGAAGAAAATATCGATGAAAATAGCAATGATTCGTGATGTTAACAGTTCACATCCTTCATATGTCAGTGTTATTTTTGTTCATATTTTCTCGCTAAATAAAAAGAAAAATAAATGGAAAAATATTTAGATTATAAGGGTCTCTTAAATTAAATTCAGGTACTGTGTGGCTCGCATTAGTGTTATATTCTCTAAAGGAATTTGATACACTGCATATCACATTAGACCAAAAATAAAGTAAAATGGGGGTGCGCAGTGATACGTATACGAATGTCGTAAGGGAAGAACCATCTTATTTTCCGTGCTTTGGAAAACGACAGTTTCATGGAAAAATATTAATGAATAGCATTAATAAATTTCAAATTAATGAATGGCAAGACAACTATAACGGAGCCGACAAGAAAAGTATCCGGGCTTTCTGCCTCGTGCCTCAGTCTAATGAGTTGGAGGTGTGGGAGAGAGACGACAATCAAGAGTGGAAATCACAAGGGAGAAACAATTTGAGTCTGTGGAGAGTCTCGCCGTTTCCCATTGCCACATAGCTGTCGTGGACTTCGTGGCCTGTGTGTGCGACGCGAGAACGGGGTTTCGCCCCATCGTTCCGCCCCGGGGTACCTGTGCAGGGCTACTGGAAAGAGTGGCGCCGGGGAAGGTGTGGGCGCAGGAGGGCGGGGAGGGAGGGGAGGGCGCGGGGCGCGGGGCGCTCACTGCACCACGCAGCGCCGGCCGTCGTCGCTGGGGGTGCCGTAGGGCCCCGCCGCCCCCAGAGCGCCCAGAGTGGCGGGGGCGGGCGCGTGGGCGGGCACGGCGTTGGGGCGGCGGCCGCGGAGCAGCGCGCGCACGCCGGCGAGGAACGGCCGCGCGCCCGCGCCGCCCGCGCCACCTCCCACGCCGCCTCCGCCGCTGCTGCCCAGCGAGCACGTCTTGGTGCGCATGATCATGAGGTCGGTGCGGATGCTGGGGCGGCGCACGTTGGGTGCCACGACGCCGCACGCGTCGCTCAGCCGCCGCTTGATGGACAGCGTGCACTTCTTGGACTTGTGGCCCGGCGTGGACGGTGGCAGCGTGCAGGGGCTGCCGAACGCTGGGTGCAGGCGCTTGTGGTGGTTGGGCGCCATCTCCAGGGGCAGCCCGGCTACTACAAACAGCTCGTAGAAGAGGTCGTCGATGCGCAGGTTGCGCTTCGCCGAAGTCTCCACGAACACGCACGCGTCGTCCTGAGAGTCCACGTACGCCATCGCCTCGTCCGTCGACACCGTCCTGCCAACACACGCAGCACCAGTCTCACATGCACCTCTCAACACGTTCTCTCATTAGACACATGTCAACAGCATGTCAATTATGGATATTAGTATTAGATATTAGTATTAGTATTATTATCAATTATTAGATATTCGAAGATTCAAATAGTGTGTGATATTTAGATGTAAGGATCAGCAGCCAAGGTCGTGATTCGGCCAAGCACTACGAATTTTATTTTATTCAAGAATTTTAGGAAAATGACCTTTATTTTCAAAAGCGCGCAAAGTAAGTGATGTGTGTTAATCTATTTCTGCGGAGTTTCATTGATTAAAAGAGAACCATAAAACGTGCGAGCAGCTCTAAGACAAAAATAAGTGTTGCCATAACATTACATTCTTTCTCTCATTATTCGTAATTTTTGCAATTTTCAAAAATTTAGGATGTCAACGAAAATCAGATCGTATTGTCAGATTTCAAAGTCAGACAATCAGAAAATCAGATCGAAGAAAATCAGCACTATTGTAAGTGTTCTTTGCTAAGTGAAGAAAGAAATGAAACCAATTTTCATACAAAAAGTATCTATTGTTTTTACTTCAAGCAAAAAACGCAAAATCTACTTGCTTTCCCTAAAACAGCACGCAATTTTCCCTGAAGACATACTTTTTCAGAAACGATTACATGAACGCAACAAATTATCAAATTTGTACTTTTGCAATGTTAATTTTGTGCAATTTTCGAAAACAGTTCGATGAAAATTGGACTAGTTCAAATTTTTACAGTCTTGTGGTACAAACGATGAGAAAATGTGAAGAAAAATTTGGATTTGGTTTTTGAGGAGACAATTGTCGAAAATTTGCCCAAATTCCACTCAACACTTATTTTCGAAAAACTGTACATGACATTATTTCAAGATCTATCTTTGTACAACATATTTCATTCAGGAAAATCTATCTTCAATGTTGTAGTTGTAAGAAAACGCCGAAATTTTTCTTAAAATCTTTGCAATTTATGAAAAATCAGGGTTTTGATCGAAAACCAGATACGTGTCATTTTTAAGAGTTTTTACGCTATCGGAAGAAAAATTTCATTAAAACATTTGGTGCCATTTCTGAGAAATTACGCTTCATTAGAATGTCTCTTACATTGAAGAAAGGAAAAAGAAATCGATACTCCATGGCATTAACACATTCCAAAAAGCGTTAATGTGCTCTTTACTAGAAGAATTTTGCAATTGGGACACCCAGTGAGCTGCTGACCGTCCCCAAATGTAACAATAATTGGAAGTCTTCTTCTTTTGGGTCCCTGATATTTAAAGTAGGTAACAGTGTACCATTCCAATGAACAGTTAGAATTTCAGATATGGTACTCTTAAAAGCAGATTTAATTGTTCCTTAACGTTCTCTTCTTGTCTCCGATTTGCAGAATAGAAAATTCATTAATAGAGAATTGGGTATTGTTGCCAAGTGCCTCTATTGTCGCCTGAAGGATGTATAGAGAATCTCTTATACTCAGCTGCTATCTATCTAAAGCAGTCATTAGCCTACGAGTAATAAAATTGTTGGTGCCATGTCTTGCAGCATTCTGTATTGGTGTACTCTCGAATGTCTCTCCTAAAAATTCAGCAACGTTGAGTTCATATTTGGAAGCTCGTTATCTAAATATTCAGACGATGAAGGAGGTACTGCAGAAGACTAGACGCATCACACTGTTATTTTTCTTTCATTTCTTTTTGTAATGTTCTTTGTCTCGCCTTTTCTTCTTTATCCGCGAGATTTTGGTCTACTCCTGCAAGATAGATTTTACGTACTGTCTCTCTGCCGAAGTAAAACATCCTGTCTTCTTCCAACGTAATCATTTGTAAAGCATTCGGATGTGCAATATCAAATATGTTGTTCAAATTATTTCTAAACTCCTCTTCAAAATATCTTCACACTTGTTTGCATTTAAAAAAAATTCTTCACTCCGAATTGTACAAATTAAAAAGTTTTTGCGAACAATGCTCTGATGAGCATTGTTCGCAAAAACTTTTCCGAGGTAATCCTCTTTTCGGAATTCTTGCTTTCTCCCAAAATACCATGCACTCACGAACCACAAGTTTAGCACTTGCACTAAGTGTTAATTTTACTTCTCGTGATTTATAAAATAAAACTTCAAGCACTTGTTTTTTGGATGGCAAATTGTGTCTAGTTATTTGGTGTTTTATATTAATAATTAATATTATCTCCTACTAAAAACGGGCTCTTCGGCACTGCTTATGACACTAACGTGTGAAATTATTTTAGATCAGTGACCTGTAAACAGCTGTGTCACGATCTATTAAAATGCATGTACTGTTATGCTCGGTCCAGACTCAGCGGTGGGTGATAGGTTAGTAGCTGTATTCTCGAAACCATGGGAATTATGTAGTATGCAAATTATTTCAAACGCTTGATATCGAATAACTGCATTCTCGAGCGTATTCGAAAGTTATCGCATGCATGTATTTGGCAACATTGGAAATTGAATTTTATCTCGTCTCCGTCTCACAAAGAAAAATTATATTTTAGCGCAGGCGATTTCTCTTTGTAAGCATTTTCCGTCTTCCACGAAATTCAAATAATCAATTTGATTGCGTTCAGCGTCACGTGAATGTGGCAGAGTGTTTTTTTATAGTGTTTCTTAGTTTTTATTCGAAAAATTTTATTTTTACAAATATAATTTTAAGGGCACTAAAATGGAATTTAGTCCTAGTAATAATAGTGATTTAGTATTGATGTTGTGTTTCCTATTTGACAAATGAATATTTATTTGTAAGAGAACAAAAAAATAGCACAATTTAAAAATAATTCTTACGCTAATCAGGAGCAAAAAGTAGCTCTTGCTGATTTTATGAATATAAATAAAGTTCTGTCAAGTGGGACATTTTCATCCACTTTCACAATTAAAAGATTCCCAAAAACTGTGGGAACAATTAGCTCTGCAATTGTCCCAGGTGTACAGAAGGACTAGAAACACTGGCGCAAAACATGGCATGACATGAAATCAGCTGTGAAAGGGAAACAGGCCATCATTAATAACGAAGCGAACTGGAGGAGGCCCTCCACCATCTATGGACTTAACTTCTGTGGACGAAAGAATATTGTCAACAATACCCCAAGCATCAATTAAAGGGTTAGATTCAACAGCAGAATCAAGCACTGAATTAAAAAAAAAAGATTTTGAAATAATTGTAGAGCATGGTGTAGCTATTACTGAGGAGGAAGATTTAATTTTATTAAATAGTGCTCAGGCATCTTCTGTAACTGTATTGAGCATAGATGCTTCTGGACCTTCTCACACAACGTCTACAACACAAACGAACAAAAAACAGAAACGCACAGTAGCTGGAAAACGACTAGGGATCTGCTGATAAACAGCTGGTCTTTTTGAAGTGTCTAAAGGAAAATGGAAATTAAAACTAGTGGTGCTACAGAATGACGCAGACTTTTCCGTATTAGCTTTCTATTTCCTATTGTCACACATACTCTTGCCAGCTGCCGCCCAAAGTACATTTTTTTGAAATTTTCTTAATTTTTCGGCTTCTTAATAGTAGAACCGAATTATTACTTTAAGAATATAAAGAAGAGTAAAACCTCGTCTCAAATAGCAATTTTCATTGAAAAATTTGGAGCCGTTTATACGAAAATGGCATTTAAGCGTAAATTTGAAATTTGAACCACTTTTCACAGAAAACTATTGAGTTTTCGACAAACTTCATATGACGTCATTTTAAGCACTTCCAGTCACAAATGCAATAGTATTTACAAATTGCTGGAAAAGGAAAGGCTTTAAAGGCGTGAGAGATCTTTTAAAAAAATTATATTTGTGTAATTTTTTGAAAAAAACAAAAGAAAACAGAAAATTTAATTCAATGACATCTTAAACAGTGCAATTAGCACTATCTATTGGAAAAGTTTGAAGAAAGATTTGGAGCAGTTTTAGAGCAAATAGTGTTTGAGCGTTTCTGAATATGTGGAATTTTGAGCTCATTTTCACGGAAAACTGTTGTTTTCGGGAAACTTTATCTCACATTATTTAAAGAACATACTCATAAATACATGAATGTAAAGAAATTGCTGCTAATGAAAATATTAACATACGTGAGAGCCAAGTCAAAAAATGACATTTTTGTAATTTTTGAAGAAAAAAAGAATCAAAAGAATTGAGAAATGTGACGTTTATGTTATCTTATAGAGTGCATTTAGCACAATCCCTAATTCCCAAAAGTTTAAAGAAAAATGTTGGAGTTGTTTTTGAGAAAATCTTGTTTTTCTAATTTGTTAAAATTGCACATGTTGCACGCAATATTGCGCGAAAACTACGATTTTTTTAAAAAATGTACAAGATCTTAATGAAAGAACTCACTATGTAGAACAAATTTTATTTGAAGGCAAAATTTCTATCTTCAATTTTGTAGTTGTAAGAAGACACCCGAAAAATTTTGAAATTTTCGAAAATTCAGTTAAAGTCAGTTCAGTCAATTCAGTTCGTGTTAAATATAAAAATCTGTCCCTATGCCACATTTATAGTATATTTTACTCTATTCTCGCAAGAAATTTAAAGAAAAAAAATGGAGCAGTTTTTGAGAAAATTTTGAAAATGTCCACAGTTCTTTATGTGAAGCACCTCCATTAAAGATTTTTTGAAAATCTCTTAGATTCGATTCTAGCCAAGTTGTCAAGGTTTCTTCAATTTGGAAAAATCCTACGCATGGTTTAGGCGCTAGTAGTGTTCACAGACACCAGACTGATGGACAGACAGACGTTTAGAAAAAAAACAACACCTTTTCGGTATCAGGGGCCCCAAAACGTGTATTTTCGTTGCAATCTCCAAATCGATTTTCCGCAGCATTACGTAACTTTTCCTACATAACTTTCCCACGGAGTAATAACTACGTTTATTACTCCGTATATAAGTACGTATACGGGAAAGTAAAAAAAATATAATGAACAAAAATTAAAACTTTTAGAGAGGCAGATTATAGCACTAGAGAAAATTTCTCAGCGTTTACAAAATTATAAATAATAATAATTTATTAATGACAGTGCATATGCTAATATAAACTCTTTTGCAGCCATTTTAATTGATATTCAGCACGATCCATAAGCAGTGTTTTCTGTAACACGTTTCAATTATATCTATAGAGAAAGAAAACCAAACAAATTCTGTATATTAAATGTATTTGGGCTTTTTCTAGAACAGACAGTCTAAAAATATCCTGGTTTGAAAATATAACTAAAACTATGAAATGTAACTAAAACTATAAAAGTACATTGTTAAAACATTGACAAATCAAGCAAATATTTACATATTAATTTGATTAAAAAGTTCATGAATAATAATTTTCAATAAAAATTTGTTGATACTGCCTTCTCTTAGAAATTCATTTTGTGCATGACGATTTGTGGGATGCACAAAGCACAATTTATCATGCACTCCAAGATCCACATCATCATCATCATTATCAGTTTCTGTCACTTTCAGAGAGGCAAGTTGTAGCATTGGAGAACGTTGCAGAGCGTTTACAATGTAATAAATCATTTTAAATTTTGTTTTTGCCAGTGCGTTGATGCTAATATAAATTTTTAAGTGCACCCATTTTAATTGATATTAAACGTGAGCCTTAAGCAGCGTGTGTTTTCTGTAACTAAATCTAGAGAGAAAGAAAATTTAAAAAAACTTCGAGTTCGAAAAACAACAAGCTATAAAAATACAGTGTCAAAGCATTGATAATACAATAAAATATTTACACATTCATTTAATTTAAACGTTAATGAATAATTTCTAATAAAAGTTTGTTGATGCTGTCTTCCTTTTTCCTGTTTTCCTATCTTCATTTTGTGCTTGACAATTTGTGGGATTTTCAATGAACAATTCATCATACACTCCAAAATCCATATCATTATCATCATTTTATATGTCTGGTAAGTTATGAAAACGACATTTGTCATGAAGAACCACACAAATTGTTTGTTTGTCTGCCTGTCCGTTTGTCCTTCTCTGGTTAATTACACCGTTCAGATGCTTTTCTCAAAAATGGATATTCCCCAATAGTTCTGACCGAACGGGAGGGTCTACAAATTTGAAATATACTTTAATTTTTGTGACTACTTGGTATGAAACCTTAATATTTTTAACATTTTCTCAAAAGCCGCTCTAAAATTTGAATAATGTTTTTGAAAATATGAGTATTTATCGCGTAAAGACAATTTACAGATAATTAAAGATACGTTCTCAGAAACTACTTTCATTTTGTCTCAAATAGAGCAAAGCACGCTTACAAAAATGGTGCATGTCCAACTTTTGTTGAACTGTCAATATTTTTTAGATTTGATGTATAAAATTCAGGCTATTTTCTGTAATTACAATATTGAATATAGAGATTTTTTTTAATAATGAAATCAGATCTTTAAAACTAGCTATTAAAATAATGTAAACAAAAATCTTTGAATTTCGTGTACAAGAAAGGCTGGTGGCGTGGGAGTAATATAAATGACGCGCTGAACCTTAGAATTTGAGTTCGAATCCTAGCAAGAGTATTTTTTTGGATCGGAATCAATTTTGCAGCTTCAAGAACTAGTTTAATATTATACCAGTAGATGAATAAGGAAGTACACTCTTGGAAACAAAGTTTCGCGTCGAAAATGCCTTGGCCCGATAGATTGATGGCTCTGGACATCCCTGCTTGCCGACAGCGCTATCTAACATTTATTTCCGAAACTACGTTCTGTAGACCGTACTATAAAGATTTAATTTGTCTCATTGAAGAGCGTTTAAAATATTTTAACATCCATTGAGAGCAAAATAATTGTAGCACTGAGGAAAGCGACTTTCGTAATTCCTTTCCAGTAAAACTCAATTGACGTTAATTTTTGTAAACGTAATGTTTCTTTCAAGGCTCGTTAATATAAAATGTGTTAGCATGAGAGGAGCGTTACAAGGGCGAAGAATGGCTCAGAATCAAAGTTCTAGATTCTGATTCTAGTATTCCAGAGCTCGTGAAGTAGCGGATTCGGTTCCCACTCTACATAGATATTTTATCCATTCTACAGTGCAATAAAATCCACTAAATTACAACATTTTACATTTGTCATGACAATTTTATGCATACAACGGTGAAAATTCACTGTCGCGAAGAAGGCGAATATAGAAAGTGTGAAGAAATTAGAAAATTGAACACTTTTATTAAATATTAAAAATTGTACATTATGTAGTGTGGAGATAACAATAATATATGTTAGTCCTGTACCGCTCGAGCCTTTTTATATCCTGTATCGCGGTGTTTGGACCGCCCATAACGTCTTGGAGATTTCTAAAACATTTCAGCCAGTATGAGCAGGACCAATAACACCAAAACATTACATAAATATTTTATTTGAAAACTAAGCCAAAAGTCCTCAGCTCACGTGGAACAATCAAAATATGTAAAAATTAAATGTTGGCTGATAACACTTAGTTCAGGTGTCTAGTTTGAAAATGGGACTTTTCCATTCCAGTCTGTTTTGAGAAAAACAAAAAAATGTCATATCATTTATTTAAAACATTCTGATGGCTAAATGTTTGGGATTAATTCTCCTGGCTAGTGAAAGTAATCACAATAGAATAAGATAATTCAGGAACGTCTAGTCATTACGAAGAAAGTTGAGCTAAAAATTAAAAAAGGTCTAATTTTAAAATTTAATTTTAATATTTTTGTATTTTTGGTGAAAGCGTTTTTTTGGTGAAAACGAGTTTTCATTAAGTATTTTTCACAGTGAAATTTTTTATCAAATATAAAGATCAGCAGCCCCTAACTGCTGGCGTTCACAACACTAATCATTTTCAGTATCAGCTTAATAATGCTTAGGCCAGTTTGATTTCTATAGAATGATACATTGGCAAGATCGTACTTTGCAACGAAATGAACTTTATGGAAAGATCGCGTTCTGATATTAACACATTATTATTCATAACGCGATCTTTCCATACTCTTGAATTGAATTGAATTGAATTAATGCCTTATTTTACGTGGCGAGACTCAGGCCATTAGGCCTGCTCTTCCGTCTGACCACGTAAATTTCGCTACGCTCCTTTCACCAACTAGCAGAGAAAGGAGGTATTTCTTGGGCGAGAAACAGGCGATTTGAATTTAGCTCAGAGGCGTCATTTAGGCTTGAGGATCTTTTACATGCAAGTAAATCTACTAACATGGGACAGCCGGCTTTACTTCCCCTCCGAAGGAAGGCGTACGAAGGATTTTTTCGCCCTGAAAAACCCACGGCTTCGATCGGGTTTGATCCCGCCAACTTGGGTACAACAGTCCGAAACGCTAACCGTTACACCATCACCGCCGCAACTACTCTTCAGGAGCCCTCTGGAGTGAACAAAAAACACGTTTTGTTACAAATCATTTTATAAATCGACGTGTAATTGCAACTGACCCCTATTGAAACCAGTATCTAATTTTTCACCTTTGGTGAAAAAGTTGCGTTTTGAAACTAGACCTCTCAATTCGCCGATTCTAGCAATATTAGAACAATTTTGCATTTATTCCAGTAGAATTGACATTTGATGTATTCTGAGATAACGCTCGGGCATTGCCTGCATCCGTTCGTCATTCGTATTAATTCTGTGAAAGGAAACAATCTGAATATGTTTTCCGCACCCGATACGGAGGAAGGTACCATAGATAACATCGTCAAGCAACATGAGATAGCTTCAGTATTCTTCTAAATGCTTTGATACCTTTAATAATGCAAAGCCAACTTCTTAGATAAATGAACACATAATAATAATAATAATAATAATAATAATAATAACAACCGGTGGTGATCAGGAGCTGAACAGGCGGGCTCTGATCGGGGATAACCCCGAATATACTACAGCCGAACATAGCAGCACCCATTCATCTCCACTTACAGCTGCACCTGCCGCAAGTGCTTCCCAGAGAAGCAATCTATTGCTTCCAGAGACCACTGCCGCAGGCAGGCAACGCAGAAGGATGAAGTGGACTACAGAAATAAATACCTTCATCATGCGTGAATACTACACCATTACCAAAATGGAGACTGACACTACGGCCTACCGACAAAAGTTACATCAAAGATTTCTTCACCGTTTCCCTGATTCTGAAGTTAGTGAGCAAAGAATAGCGGACCAGCGTCGAGCAATTGTTCAGAAAAATCTCTCTGCACCAGTTTTGGAAGCAATCAAGGAAGAAGTGAGAAAAAATGCTTAACTCCTCAGAACCTAGTAATCTGAGGGCAGTGGAGATATCAGCTGTGCAAACTCAGGATGACAATGGGACAAGCATGTCAGAAAGTATGGATGATAAGAGTAGTGAAGAGGTGCAAATTCGCAATGAATTTGCAGTCGCACTAGCGTAATTTCAAGGAACTGACCCACTGAACCGCTATCCCATTCCCAGACAAAATTGCTCGAAGAAATCAGCAAGAGCAATCAGCGTCTTGAATGAGAAAGTACTGCCAGAACATCTACAACAAAGACCATCTTTCGAAGAAGTACACACAGCAATTTATTGTGCTGCGGTTGTGGCTTCAAGATGTAACGGTTCGAAGCTTTTCAGCCGCGTAGCAACTGCCCACAATGATCAAAGTGAAAAAAGAATGCCACCTTGGGAAAGACGGCTGGTGAATCGTATAGAAAGCACTAGGAGAGATATTGGGAGACTCACGCAATTTAAAAAGGAAATACCTCAGAAAAACTGAGAAGAAAGGTGAATAACAACCTTATCAATACAAAAATACATACGAAGCACGAGCCCTTGAATTCAACAATAACAGAACATCTTGACACCCTACGACAAAAGCTTTTGGCGTTAACAAAACGCCTTCGACGCTACAGGAATTGCACTACGAGGAAGCAACAGAATTCTCTTTTTAACAGAAACCAGAAAGCATTCTACAGGAATATGGCAAAGGGTAAAGGGCTTGTAAATGATATGAAAGAGTCAAAGCTTCCCTCAAAGGCACAAATAGAGGACTTTTGGAAGCCTATCTGGTCATCTGCTGTGTCCCACAACCCAGATAGGACGTGGATTGAAATGGAATATGACAGACACCGAGATATTCCTCTAATGGGTGAACCAATCATCACCGTAGAAATTGTCCAAGCAGCTTTGAACAAAGCACATAACTGGAAGGCACCAGGCAGTGATGGCCTGCACAATTATTGGCTGAAAAAATTTACAAGCACTCACCATCATATAGCTAATATAATTCAATATTTTCTTCACAATCCAGAAAATCTACCTTACTTCCTCACTGAAGGTAGAACATTCATGTTACCAAAGGAGGGTGACACTAAAGACCCCTCGATGTACAGGCCTATAACCTGCCTTCAAACTTTCTACAAACTCATAACATCTTGTGTTTCACAAATGATGATGACACACATTGAGGAACAGAACATCTTAGCAAATGAACCGAAAGGATGTAGACCTGGATCTCAGGGATGCAAGGAGCAACTCATAGACTCTGTAATTATGGGGCAAGTGCTTGCAAAACAAAGAAACTTGTACGCATGCTACAATGATTACGCTAAAGCATTCGACACCGTGCCCCATTCTTGGCACCTTCAATGTTTGGATGTATACAAGGTCCACCCGTTTATCCAAAACTTCCTGAAAACCGCGATGAGTCGATGGAATACAAAACTGTATCTCTCTAATGAAAAACAATACGTCCACACAGATACTATACACATCCGCCGAGGGATTTTCCAGGGTGACTCTTTAAGCCCTTTGTTGTTCTGCTTAGCCTTGAATCCCCTGTCTACTCTACTTAATTCAGCTAATTATGGAATAGCTCTTAAAAAGGGGAACTCAACTCTTCTCCGGGTCTCACATCTTCTTTACATGGATGACCTGAAGCTCTATGCAGACACTGAGAGACATATGCGGCAACTAATAAACGTGACGGAGAAGTTCACTGACGACATCAAGATGAAATTCGGTTTGGATAAGTGCAGGAGAGTGAATATCATTCGGGGTCATATGCAAGTTATAAATTTGGAAACTGATAATGAACCAAAGATTACCTTCATGGAACCCCATGAAACTTACAAATACTTGGGTTTCCAACAGTCACTCCGAATCAAACACACAAACACTAAGAACATACTAACAACTGAAGTGTGTAAACGATTGCATGGACTCTTAAAAACTCAACTCTCTGCTAGAAACCTTGTGCAGACCATCAATGCATTTGTTATTCCAGTGCTCACATACTCCTTTGGCGTTATTAAATGGAGCAATACCGACCTCGACAACCTCCAGAGGACAATTCGAACCGCTATGACTCAACACCGAAAACATCATCCCCATTCAAGTACTGAGCGTTTTACCCTTCCAAGGTCGCAAGGAGGGCGAGGTGTTGTAGATCTCATAAATCTACACAGCTCTCAAATTGCTTCACTCAGAAGATACTTCTTGGAACATTGTGGGAGAGTTCAGCAAGCAGTGAGCGCAGTTGATAATAACTATAATCCTCTGAACTTGAAAAAGCTTCATCCGCGTGTTCAACCAATCATTGAAACGGAAGAGAAGATATCCTTATGGAAAGCGAAGGCACTGCATGGAAGGTACCCTCACGAACTGAGTAAACCAGAAGTCGACATCTCTGCGTCGCACGCATGGCTCCAGCACGGGGATCTCTTTCCGGAGACAGAAGCCTTCATGATAGCTATCCAGGACCAAGTGGTACCAACATTAAACTACAGAAAACACATTCTGAGAGATTCTACCATTCATTCCGACTCGTGTAGAAGATGTGAGGCTGCAAGCGAAACTATCCAACACGTGACAAGTGGATGTAGCAGCCACGCAGAGTTGGAATACATAAAGAGGCATGATGAAGTGGCGAAGCAGGTCCACCAATTATTGGCATTGAGAACGGGCTTACTCGCCACTTCCGTGCCGTATTATAAATATGTGCCTCAGAATGTGCTTGAAAGTAGTGAGCACACACTCTACTGGGATCGCTCCATTATCACTGACAGACATGTCGGCGGCAATAGACCCGATATAACGTACATTGATAGAAACCATCAGCAGGTTTTCCTTATCGATATATCAATACCCAATACCCACAACATATCGGGAAAATATCAAGAGAAGATCCAGAAGTATACCGATCTCGCCCATGAAGTCGCATCTCAGTGGAACTTCAGTAAAGTGACAACTGTGCCTATAATAATATCAGCTACAGGAGTGATCCCAAAAATGACACTTCGGGCACTGGAGTGTCTTCACTTGGATGCCAGGAATGTATATAATATGCAAAAGTGTGTAATTTTGAATACATGCCGTATTGTCAGAAGCCATCTGAACCTTCAGTAAAGCAACCACACACCTGGTCATCATTCCTGTGTGTGGTTGACATACCGACCAGTAGATACTGTGAATAATGTATAATAATAATAATAATAATAATAATAATAATAATAATAATAATAATAATAATAATAATAATAATAATAATAATAATAATAATAATAATAGCAGCAACAACAAACATACAGTCGGCCCCTGTGGCGCAGACGGTTGCGGCATCCGTCGTCTGTGCCGAGGAGGCTGCAGGTTCGATTCCTGCGTAGACATGGTCATATTTGTGATTGCCCCTTCACCTATCATCATCATTCTTTCACCTCATAATTTAAACTACAAGGCGTAACAACCTTGTGGTAATCCAAGGATACTGCTGAAAAGCTGATCCTGGAAGAATTACACACGTTAATCGTGTAGCGTGGTCAGTAATGGCCTATACGCCAATAATAATAATAACATACATTTGAGAAAATCAGAGTATAAATATTAATGAAATATAAGATTGAACAAAAATGCCTAAGTTTTTTTGTGCTGGGCAGAGTTAAGAAGGCGCGCGGCAGTCTTCAGACTGTTCCTGCAAGTCGCTCCTGAACTATTGAATAAAATCACACTCCACACACGAAATTTGAAAAAAAGCACTATGTGATAAGTATATGTCCCTAAAAATACCTGGGCACTGCCACTGGCTAAACTCAGTTGACAGATTTTTCAGGCAAAAGTTTTCAGAAAGTCATTCAAATACCGCCCGCGTGCGCGATGCATAGGTAAATCAACAAGAAGAAAATGAACTTTAATATATTGCTCTATTATTTTTACTTTTACAAAAATAAAATGATTTTTATCTCGTAGAGCGCCAAAAATTACCATGAAAATGCGCTCGTAAAATAAAAAAAAATCACCATCAACAGGAAGACAAGAAAAGATACATCAGAAAGGCAATCACGCGTCAAGAAAGAATTCTAGCAACTCGAATTCATTTCCAATTTGTTCATTAGGATAAGTTCAATTGTTGTGGGGCAAAAGTATATTCAAAATTTAAACGAAAACAAACCATATTTTTTGCCGGGGATGCACAAACTACATTATTATTTTTATTTGTTATCTGTTCAACAGTTGTGTGTTCAACAGGGAGTTTTACCAACTACGGGCCATCCCCATAACTTCTAAACGGTTCACGATACCGAAATGTAGTTTTCGCACAACAATGTGAAATCATGAGGCAAGTAATGTGTCGTAGGAATATTGTTCAAAATATTGTTAGTTTCCGAGAAATTTAATCATCTTTAATTTTTTTAGATGGAACCATGTATTTATCTCACTAGCAATAGATAGATCATAAATAGACGAATGCAATGATGTAACACATGTTAATGCTTTGATAGTATTTTGAGAAGAAAATTATACTTTCCGCCACGAGATTTTAAACTAAATATATAAGATTTCAACTGTAAATATACATCCCTTTCAACTGTCCCCTTTTGGGAAGGTTGCCTTCGTGGTGCGGGCACTTTTACGGGGAGAGGGGAGAGGCCGCGAAGGTCACGTTCGCCAAAAGCGACAGTTGCGACGGCAGCTACAGAACAAATTGCACGTTTAATTTAAAATTGCAGTCCATAAAGTATAATTTTATGCACAAAACACAATCAAAATATTAGCAATGTTACATCATTGCATTCCTCTTTTTAAGATCTATCTTTTGCTAGTGAGAAAAATATATGGTTCCATTTAAAAGTCAAAGATGATTAAATTTGTCGAAAACTAAAAATATTTCATACAATATCTCTACACCATATTATTTGCCGCATGATTCCGCATAGTTGAGCGAAAATATAAGCCGATATCGGGAACCGTTTAGAAGTTATGAGGTTTGCCCATATTTGGTAGGACTCCCTGTATGCAAGCAATATATATGTATTTCAGTAATTCGTGTTTTAACACCGTGTGATAGAAGACACGCCATATATTAACATTATTTGAAATTGTCGAAATATGTTGGAGACATTTCAAACGTTCCGAAATTTTGGCCCAATAATATTTATGTAACTAATTAAGTTAGAAAAGTGTTTGTTTGGCTAAGTGGTAAAATCGGGTTTTTCTGCACTCTACGACCTGACCTGACCTGGAGACTTGCTTTACGTACCGAGAATCATAGCGGCTTCCTTGGGGCCTGAAAACGCGAACGGGTCCATCATTTGCGGAGGAGAATATACTCTCATAAGAGAAAATTACATCAGCCCAGTCTTGATGTAAATTTTCCTCCGCAAATTCCAGCCGACAGAGCTGGTGTTCTTCTGTCAGCTTCGGTTTTGGAGCTGCACTTCTGGATCGCAGACCAGCCTCCGAAAGTCTGTTTCGTATTGTCCTGGAACATCCAGGAAATCTGGTGGATCTTTGCAGTTGTGAAGAAGTTTGAAAATGGTTTTCCACCGCTGCTTGTATCAAAACTTCATCTTGGGCAGCATCTGAAATACTCCAAAGCCCCGTTCCTAGTTTCCTCCCGGATTCTCCCGTCTCTCGATAACGTTTAAGCCAGTATTGCGCTGTTCTTGCCCCAACGCCATACCGACTCGCCGCCTCTGAAACAGAGAGGCGACCCTCTTCTACTATTGTGATAACTCGCTTTCGTGTGGCTCGGCTATGGTGAGCCATGTCGAATAATGAATGCGGAGTAGTTCGATTTACTTAGCCGCGATTTTTCTTTTCTTACCAAGTGGCAACGCTGCAGAGCCCCTTATCGCCTTTTAACCTGGAGTCGAAAACACAGAAGTACTGCCATATACTAGACGGTAATACCGTGAGGCTTACGAGAGAAAATCGATAATCTCTCTCAACAAAAGAAATGAGTTTATTCCACTGTCTTATGAACGAGAATATTGTAGCAAACAAAATGGCATCGCTAATATGGCTAATTGGAAGTCTGATGTTAAACTAGAAGCAGTCATATTTCGCGTTAATTTTTGGTAGAAATTGTTTTTGAAATGAAAAAAATCGCTATTTTCTGCCATTATTTTTTATTTACAATCTGTATTATATTTTTTGTGCATAAAAAACGTTCAATACACATAATGGATTTCTACTTACATCTGGAATAGATGTTTGAATGATATTGTAATGAACTTCAATAGCATGACAAAGTCTAGGAATATTTTCCCTTCAAAATTCGTTTTCGGCAAGTTGTATTTTGATTTTTGTTTTACTTCACAGCTATGAAATATCAGTACCGACATAACTAAGGCCTCCCACGTGAAGTCACGGGATCTCTGAAATATTCATCATCAGAATTAATGAGCCACATTTATCATCAAAACCATCTTATTTACTTCAGTGTAGACATTGCATTTCAAAGACTTGTCACACTAAGAATTATTGTAATTACAGAACATAAACAGTTCCATCACCTTTATTCACATTATATATCAATAGCATAAGGGAGTCTATGCACAGAATTTTTTAAAAATTTATTTATATATAGTAGTATAGTAGAAATAAGTCATATCAAAGCAAACAAGAGATGTCAAAACAGGATTTAATGAATTATTTACAGATACAAACACAAGTCGAATTTTCATGTCAGTATATCACTATAATTTTGTGATATTGTTAAACGAATTGTCTTTCCGAGCTTTTAGGAGTTCCATTTCATGGTTTTATTCGAGTAAAAATGAAAATAATATTTTAACGTTCTTTTTATTCGCAATTTAAGATTAGTAAGGTATATATAAGATTATAGAAGCTTATATTATTTTGGTCTCCTACGAGTATTACCGCTTTTTGAGAATTGATTGTTTGCATTCCTTATTCGCGATCTAGAATGTTGCTTAAATGATGCATAACATTGACAAGACATATATAGGATGTTGTAATTTAGTGGATTATATAGCACTGTAGAATGGATAAAATATCTACGTAGACTGGGAACCGAACCCGCTACTTCGCGAATTCTAGAACACCACTTGGACACTGAGCCATTCTTCCGCACTTCTAACGCGCCTCATATAACAATTTTATATTAACGAAACTTTAAAGCAAAATCACGTTTACCAAAGTTAATGTCAGTTCTGTTTTACTGGCAGGAATCACGAAAGTCTTTTTCCTCTGTACTATTACTATTTAGCTCTCAACGGTCGTTTAAGTATTTTATACACTCTCCAATAAAATAAATTTAATCTTTAAAGTTGGATCTACAGAACGTAGTTTCGAACATAAACGTTAGATAGCGCTGTCGGCAAGCAGGGATGTCCACCGCCATCAACCTCTCGGACCAAGGCATTTTTGACGCGAAATTTTATGTTTCCAAGAGTGTACATTAATTTTTTTTACCATACTTTTGGTTTTTGAAATGCACATAATATATTGAAATGCGCATTGATATATACTGAATGGATTATTTAACCATTAAGGTACCGGAACTAAGTAAGGTACAGGAATTTGGAATTGAATTCGCCAATACAATTATGGGTAAATAATTTTAATAAAGGAAGCAGACCATTTGAAAACCATAGTTCTTGGGGGTTCTTTTTATAGTATAACTCAAAAGTAAAACAATGGTATACGAAGTCGGATCTCCATACATCAAACCTCTTTACATCGAAATTCTCTATAAATTGAATTATTTTTCTGCGCCTTCAAAATTTCATTTCAAAAGTTTTTGTATTTCGAAACTTATTACTATACATCGAGCTCATTTTGCAAAATTAATTTTATGTTACTATTCATAAATATGTGGTACGAATGATTAAGACATTTGTAAATTATTTGTTGTTAAAGTTTTCATTTTATCCAATGTTTCCAAAATTGTTTAAAAGAATTTAAAACATTTCATAATTATTTCTGTATATCGAAGTTTTTATGTATCGAATATTATCGAAGGAACCGTCTGGTTCGATGTATGGAGATCCGACTGTAATTCCTAGCCTAACGTTTGAAGATCTTTTTATCTTCTCCGTTTATGCGGATCCTCGTAGGTTGCAAAGGGCTAGCGGCCACGAGGCCCGGTCGGTGTGAATGAAAAAAAAAAAAAAAAACTAAAACTAAACATGTAGTAAAATTGTACTACAGTCTACTAAGTACATTTAGTACATACTTAAGTCTTGTACTAATCTTAGGTTGCCGGCCAAAGTGCCGGCTTCATCCATAGGTTAAGTTAGAAATAAGTTAGTAAGTAAGCACTGCCCCCTTTGCCGCATAAGCCGTAGACTTGTATCCCAACACGGAAATAAACTCCCGCCTCGCCAGGGCTACTGGCGGGGGGAAAGTTGAAAGGCCCGGTCGGTGTGCTCTATCCACGTGTCCCACGCGGCGGGAGACGGGGCGTAGCGGAACCACGCTTGGCTGGCCTCCCCAACGCCTGTCCTCAAGGCGGAAGGAGAAAAGCAATGCGGGCAGGGCGAAGTTGCGTGTTGCAAAATGTTTTGCTGCCAGGGTCCGTTCTGCACCCCACTACCCATTCGGGCCGGAACGTCATATCAGCTCATGAAACATGTAACTGCTTCCAGAAAGAGCAAATAATATGCAATAATTTTAGTGATTGAAATCTATTTTCCAATCCGCTTTCCAATCCGCTTTTCCAATCAGCTTTCCAATATTCATAAAATTGGTATTTAAAATTGCATATTGTTAAGGGAATGCTATCGAATTGATATCGTAAAGTGAATTTTAGTGTATAACAGTTACTTAGTCAGTGGTTGTCATGATGCAAATATTCTTACGGGGCGTCACATGAAATAATAATTGACAAAAGCACTATTCAATAGGAAATTGAAAGAAAAGATTTAGGGTACAGTGATCACGATGGACAAATTCTTACCATTATAGGAAATGCGAACACTGACACAATAAATAATACACGTATTGTTTACTAAAAGTATAATAAAATTATTCATCAATTGCTTCCTGCAAGAGTTACGGGACGCGGTTTACAATACTGTTGATACAAACAATAAATATAATTCTTCTTTTCAACGCTTTCATTTCATTTTAACACTTGCTTTCCCCTTCAAAACAGAAAATTATATATATTCACGGAAAAGTAATTCTTGGATAACACTAGAGATTAAGGCATTATGTAAAACCAACGAATTCTTTCTTTTATTTCTAAGCATCATAACGTATTTCAAGAAATCCTCTTTTACTTACAAAATACACGTCATTGTTTAGAAAAGTCATAAGGCACGCTAAAATCATGAAACATGATCAGAATATTTTGAATTCAGATAATAAAACAAAAAAATGTGGAATATAGAAAAAAATTCGACCAAAACCACTAGAAACCTTGAAGAGAATATTATTTTAAAAGATAACGATGGAAATGTGAACGATCCGGCAACAGTGGCTAATGTCTTTAACCAATACTTTTCGAGAATTGCTGCCGATCTCACTAAGGGTCTTCAACCACAAAATTCAACATCAGACGTTCCCTCAACAATTTTAGCCACGATGTTCGTTTCCGAAACTTCTAATGAAATTCTCAAAATAATCGGTAGACTAAAAAATAAATATTCGGACGGTTTAGATGAGTTTCCGGATCATTTGTTAAAGACTTATGCTCCCGCCATTATACACCCGTTAACTCACATATTTAATTCATCTTTATGCACAGTGATATTTCCAGATATTTTTAAAATAGCTAAGATTAAGGTGGTTAGAGCAAGATAAGTGTTATGTTTAATGTTTTTTTATTGCATTAATGGAAAGATGAGAGGCTCTTCTATGTTCCGGTAGAGTTTGAATCGAGTTTACCGTCTAGTTTTTGCGTAACGAGACCGTAGAAATTGCTGTTTTAACATGGGCTTTTATGGTGACCTGGGAGATATCACCTGAAATTTTAAAATTTGTGAGAAAATTAACTGTTGAACATGTTTTAAAAAACTCTTCTTTTGGTAGATAACGTTTCACAGAATCAATATGCGCAATTTGAAGGAAATCTACAGTTTCAAATGGGTTCGCGCGCTTTCTAGAGTTTCGGGACTGTGACGCGCATCTCGGCAACACCGCGCGCGCAACGCGCTTCATTCAAATCGAGTGACAAGACCTCGCAAGAGTTCGTCCATTCCTCTGGATCTCCTACGAGCAATTAAGATATCCTCTGTCCTGGAGAACATTGCGTTTGATAGTAATCACGTATTCAGAAAATCTGGAATTTGATGGATATAATGATTAGTGCCATCTGAATGAAAATCTTAATTCAATTAATATTCCCAATGACTTACTCTGATACTACTCCCTATGAGAAAATGGATGATCTTGAGAGTTTATTGAATTGTTCAAACATTCACTACAATAATATTATTTTATATTTTGCCGTATGTCAGTTTTTTGCTCCTGAACAATGATTATTTATTTAATTATTCAAAAATTATTCATATTCTCTTTTTTATTATGGAGATACACAGTAGATTCTCATTGTCTTTTGCACCACAGTTGCTTACACTGGACTCAAAGCAACAATCTTTAGTACAGATCAGCGCTTCAATCTGTAGAACTACCGAGCGGGCATTAAATTCAGGATGAAAGAGACTTTTTAGTGGCTTCAAATGTGTTGCAATGATAAAATACTGTTTTGATGGAGTTAATATCAACCATTCAAGGTATAAAAGAATGCAGAGCTGGATATCCTCCAAGCAAAATTAGGCTTGGGACCATCCCCATGCCGGCTTTTTAAAATAAAGATTAAAAACTTCATGAAATGTTTTATATGAATAATCATTAATCAAATAATTTACTGAACAACCAAGTTTGATTTTAAAAATAAATTAAATAGAACAATAAGAAACCAAACATGTATCTGTAAATGTATGTATGTTATTGTAATTCAAAATGCATTACTACTGTACTTGTGAATATTCTATCATAATTATTGTTTTTTAGATTTATTCATAATTGTTTTTTTTTAGTTTTAAAGATTTTTCTGAAGGAGTGCCCAGTATAGTTTTGTGCTTGATGGCCTCCAGTATTTAAATCCTCCCATGAGAAAATTTAATAATTACATTTTATTGAAATTTTAAGAGGAATGATGTATTCAGCCTTTGGCAATTTCACGATTGTAATAGAATCTCCTTTTCACTTCAGCACTTTATTTTATCAAATTGTTTGCATTTCCTGAGCTGTAGTAGCATTTTGAATGGTTCCCATGTCTTATTTTCAAAACATTTAAACCTCTTTTCATTTTGAGTGTAACATGAAGACAAGCGATTACAAAAGACTATGCCACTTGCAAATCTCTTTTGAAGATTAAATCCCAACACTGTTATAATTTTATTATAGAAGATCTCAATAATACAGCTATCAGAATTATATATTGCAGTAATTTCATTTTATCAGCTTTAGTTTGATATGTACTTTACACAAAAATCTGCATCTAAATCAATATTATAACATGATATAGTATTACACTGAAAACCAGCAAATAGTTTCTATGAATTATACAATCGCACCGCAGGAAATAATATAGCACATTGCAATTGTAAACATAGTGATAAAATTTCAATCATAACTCTTGAAACATAAAAAAATGATCATGCAGTTTAATTAACTAAGCAAAAATAAAATAGGGGAATAACAGATAATAATAAAAAGTATATATTTTGATGAGAAGGATAATAAGGAGCAGTAGGAGTCAATGATTACGATTTCTGTCAAGTTAAATATAAAGCTTTATATAATATTGGAGAGAACCAAACTGTTCATCTTGTTAAGCAATCGAATAATCTATGATTTGTCCTAGTATTGACTCAGGTAATCCAAGAAATAAAAATTAATGAAAAACAAACATTGAAAAAATATTTGAAAACTTTTTATTACGTCACTGTTCTCGCAATATTGGGGAGATTATTTCGTTTTCTCTCAAATTCCGCTTTGAAAATAAACCTTCCGCCAATTCGTTCAAATTGTGATATTTACCGTGTGACGACCAGGCAACGAACAGTGAAATCGGACGTAATTCAAAACAACGAAACATTGAAGAAGCATGAACCCTGAGCAATCATGCCAATCTCAAGAACATTACGGCGTTGCCCAATTTACTATAGACTTTCCTTTCCACTCAAACATGTAAATTTTTGCCATTATTAGCGATTACTGTACAAAAACATATAGATATGTGTCTATAACATTGCATTTCATGATTTTGCTCGTACTAATTGTGTAATAGTGCTTTTTTATGTTCACTCTTATTCTTCAATTTTTTACTCCGTGGCCACGCGATCTGTTAGTACTAGTTAAGAAATTAGTCAACGGTAGCTCTTTTGTGGTATACAAATATATTTATTTTACATCAATGAAACAAAATTAATTCGAATAATTAAATAAAATTCAGCATAAAAGTCCCTATTTCGTTTATGTAGGTCTCACAATACCCACTTATCTCGCAAATAAATAATTTTGAACGTAATATGGACGCTCTATCTACCAAGGAATATCTCGCTCTAAGCACCTTAAACAACGATCTCAGAGAGTAGAAATACCTTACTGGAATAATGGATCATTATGTACACACCTTTCCGATTCTTTGCCAATTGGAAGTGGAGTCCCGCAGGTGTCGATTTTAGGCCCTAGTCTCTTCCTACTGCACGTAAACGATATGCCCTCGACGATTAGAAACGGAAGAACAGTTCTCTTTGCGCATGATTCGAATATTGCAATTGAATTTGCAATAAAGAAACCGTAAATAGTTCATCAGATAATTGAATTTGGTTCCATAATAACAAATTAATAGAAAATAAAAAGAAAACTGTTTCAATACAGTTTTCCATTTCAAATAAACAGCTCTGTACTCCATTGAAAATGAACGGTGTGCCGTTGACTGATGTTAATGTAACGACATTTTTAGGTCTTTCAATTCAGTCAAACCTTAAAAGGAACGTCAATTTAAATGAATTGAACACTGAATTAAGTTCTTTACGCTATTCTTTCAGAATTCTTTCAAATTGAGTCAGCCTCCATTCTGCTCGTTGTGTATATTTCGGGAATGTTCATTCCCGCCTGATATATGCCAGAATATTCTGGGGAAATACATATTATAGCTCCAAGACTTTTAGATTACAAGAAAAGAATTATACGAATAATAAGAAAATACCAGAGTAGAGGAAAAAAGGAAAGTAATATTAATTTTAACGACATTTAGTATAATACTTACCATTTGGATTGTATAATTCTAAAGAACCTGTAACAAGTATTCTACTTCAGATTCTGGGTCAATGACCCCTATCTCGATCAGGTGTGTGTCCAGTTTCCCTGATCCTTCAGCAAATGCTGAGATGGCGCCTTGTTTCTGACCATAAATATAACTTTAATTTAACTTCTCCCCATAGCACGTCACACACAGTTCTTAACTGTTTTTTAACGTAAATAAATAAATAAATTCTCAAACAATTCTACAAAATTCTAAATATTAATTTTTATAATGCTAAAGCCTTGTTTCCAAAATGCAATTTTTTAACATTTAAATTGCTAAATTCTACCATAGCTACAAATACCTAATGACTCATGATGAATTCCAAGGGAGAACTTTTTTTAAAAGTTAATATGCATCTTTTGTTTCAATATTCAGGCAATGAAATTTACAATACGAGTACATATACACACAATAATTAATATATACAAGGAGGTATCGTCCATTAATAATATAAGATATAATTAGTATTTTGGGGGTGAATTTGGTCACGAATATTTTGCTAAACCTAGTTAATCACGTGCTATTTGTAAAAATGCCTGCAGAATTAATAAAATTAGACTTTTACCACGATTAAAAGCGATCCGATATGTAAATATAGCTAATAGTAAAGACCTGTAATAGCTAATATCATCAATTCCCCAATCAAAGTCTCCCTCGCTGCTGGAACAAGTGGCAGGCCGTTCCTTTCCTATCCGTGCCGGGCCGTCTGTAATGGGTGACTTTCAAGCCGAGCCGTGCCGCGCGGCGCCGTGCCGTGCCGTGCCGTGCCGTTCCCGGTGGTCCTCATGGGTGGCCGTATTAAGGTTCCTGTGTCGTTTCTCGACGCTTCTGTCAGTTCGGCCGATTTCACGATAAATGAAGGCAGACATTTTCGTTTAAAGAACAGTCCACTCCTTGTTTGCAAGCAGAGTTCTCTTGAACGAAACGAAGAAGCCTCGATTACATCAGTAACTTAGTACCCAACCGCTTGACTAGTACATCTGAACTGGTTTGATCAAATTTTTGACGTCATTTTCCTTTGTTTTTAGTGCTATTTAAAGCATTTTAGGAGCATTCTATTGATCATTTTTGGTAATGTTTTAGGTAAACAAAATCCGCCCCTTTCTCATGGCCATACACGATCGCCTCGCAACGGCTAGTGGTGTCAGAATGTTAAAAAACAACTAAAAAAGTGTAATTTTCTTAGCTAAAGGAGAGTGTTAGGGTTAGGATGAGCCGCCCACCACTTCATTAAACTGTCTGCATCGTCATTAGTTGTCTGGTACAAACAAATATTCAGATAGAACTATCCGGTACACAGCAGATGCAATCGATTGAGTGTGATTTCCCGTTTTTTACGGTTCCTATGACGAGAATGGTGGTACAGTTACAATGCACCTTCCGCCGCCTCACTAAAATGGCTGTATCTTCATTAGTTGTCTGGTACAAACGAAACTTCAAGTGGAACTATCCAATACAAACGGTTTACAATGTTTCCAATTTTTTTGGTGGTGGCTGTGCTAGTTTGGAGTTGGCACTACCGCATAGAAAGTGTTGTGTCTTGTAAGTGGTTTTGGTGCAAACTAATGTTCTTGTGGTACAAACCAGGTACAAACGAATGGTAATGGTTTCAGTGGTTTTCGTTGTAGTGGTGGTACTAATTTAACGGATATGGCAGAGTAAGCTGTAGAGCTCACTGAATGACAACTATCGTTGCCGATGGATGTGTTCGCCCGTGGCAGTCAATACATCGGTTCTCATTTCTCTTGGGGCGTTGCGGACTTCCAGTTCCGGTATGTCGTGTGCACGTGCCTTCTTTTGTTCCCTCACGCCAACAGCGGGCGACGGTGGTGTTTGCACGAACACGACAGGGTCACTCAGCCACCAGCGCTTTCAAGTGATGTTATGGAGACACTTTCTGTCTTAGCCATGCCCGGCACGGCAGTTTGAGACCTCCTTATCCGGGCTCGAAGGACCGACGTCACATCCCCGTCCCCGAGCTCCGACAGAGCGGTCGGCTGTGAAAATGGAACGAAATGGAATTGGGTTGGCTGATGAAGTGCAACATTCCCGCCAAGTTTGTAGTGCGTCGGTTGGGTACTTAAGAAGAGCGTTCTTTTACGATGAACGCTCAATGAACGTCAATGAATAGGAAAGGATAAGCTTGGAATATTCTAAGATCAGTGGAGTGAGGCTTACAGGTAACATCTGGATGGTATTTGCTTATCATTCGAACAATTTTTACTTCCTCACCTACTATGATCTTACCTAGTTAAGACATGGTATAGTAAAGTTCCAGCAGAAATCGTCGATTTTTTGACAAAAAAATTGCATTACTGGTAACGAAAAAGTGAATAATTCTTGATTATATAAGTAGTAAAGTACTTCGTCACGTTGTGTAGTCAGGATCCATGGTTTATGTGTCCTTCGTACCGAAAAATCGATTGATGGCAAAACGTCTGTTTGAATAGTCGTATGAAACGTCTGTCTTAGCAACTAATCTGTTCAGAAGATTTTCTCCAAATTGATATTCCCCTATCTACCTGAACGATCTCACAGCACTCCAAGTTTGAAACGGATATTTTGGTTTTAAGGGCACATCACAGCAATCGTCATTTTCAAAATTTTCTGTAAAAAATGGCCCCAATTTTTTTTATTAAACTGTGTCCTGAGATACTACCCAGGTCTCTTTTTTCTTGAAATTTCAGATTTTTCGAAACTTGAAAAAGTTTAAAAATTTTTCGGCGACTCCATGCACCAACAATAATGAAAATATATTTTTGGTAGCGAAAGCGATTGTTCAAAGTCAGATCTTGAAATACGCCCATGTTCAATCTTTCGAAACTGAGAGTAGTTTTCCTGTTATTTTACGTTAAATATAGACAATTTGTAAACAATCATTTTCTCAAAAAAACGGATCAGGTTTTTTAATTTTTACTTTCTCGGCCACTACGTACTTACGTAGTAAATGGTAATGTAATTCTGCGGCAGCAAACTGCTATTTTTCGACAGAAAGTCTTGTCAGGCTCTGGTAACGAACAAGTTAATAGTCGTGTTCCTATCGTATATGTCATAAAATACTTCCTCTAACACATTTTGACATCAGAATGCGAGTTTAGTTGGATCTTGGTACCGTACACGCGGCGGCGGCCATGGTGTAACGATTAGCGTACCGGACTGTTGTGCCCAAGTCCGCGGGTTCGAACCCGATCGAAGCCGTGAAGTTTTAAGGGTGAAAAATCCTTCGTTCGACGTAAAGCCGGCTGTTCCATGTAGTAGTAAAGATCCTCAAGCTTAAATGACGCCTCAGAGCTAATTTCAAATCGCCTGTTTCTCGCCCAAGAAATACCTCTTTTCTCTGCTAGTTGATGAAAGGAGCGACGCGAAATTCGCGTGGTCAGACGATAGAGCGGGCCTGATGGCCCGATTCTCGCCACGTAAAATAAGGCAAATTCAATTCAACATTTCTTTCACGGCAAAATGTCTGTTCATGTGTCTGTTTGTGGTCAACGCTAGCGCCATCTGTCAATATCTCTAGAGTCTAAACCGTTCAGACAATTTTCTCCAAAACTGACATTGCCCAATCAATCTGAACGAATTCGAGGCCCAGAGAGTTTGAAACGTATATTTTGATTTTAAGGTAATTTACAAGTCACAACAACCTCAGTTTTCTCAAAAATGGCCTCACATAACTTCATTTTTTGTCCTCGAATAGTGTACAGAAGACTTGAAAGAATAGCGCAAGTCTCATTTTCGCGGAAATCTCACTTTTTGAAAATTGCAAAGATTGAAACTATTTTGGGGTCTTCCTTTAACTACAATATTGGAGATAGAGATATTTTCCTTTGAGAAATATGAGTTTCAAAAACAGGTTTTGAAGTAAGGTCATCTACAAGTTTTCGAAAATATAAGTACTTTTTACATTTTCGTGAAATTCGGCAATCGTCACACAGGCAATAATGAACAACAGGCAATATGAAATAGGCATTTTTTCTTAGAAACGTCTCCAAAGCTTCTTCAATTTTTTCCTCGTATGTGACAAAGAACGGTAAAAAAATAGTGCTGCTCACATGTTACGCGAACTTTTTAATTTTGGAAAATTGTATAAGTTAGAAATAAAGGAAGATATCATTTGTTTTCTAAGCGTCGGCAAAAGTGAATACCGTCGAGCGTCTGCGTAGTGTAACTGTGAGCATGAGGAGTTGAGTCGATATACCTGAGTTCGGAGAGGTGGAAAAAGGTTTGCTGGATGGAAATACTTTTACTGGTTCGCGTGCTATTGTTTAGCCGTTACAAATAGTACGAGAAAGTATGTGGTATTACAGCCCTAATACTTTAAGTCAAATTTTAATTAACACATTTCCCCACTTAAGCCTAAAAGGAATATATCAGAAAACTAAAACGTTTTGGCTAGTATTGTAAATGTACATCCATTTAAGACATGAGCAACTTATTTTTCGTTAGTGATTTTCGACTATTTATTAATAAGTTACGACCTTATTGCTTAGGAATTATATCCGGTACCTTATTTACATTGCTACGGAAAGATAATAAGAAAACACCATCAAACAAGCAAACTTGAGATTCATTTCTCGGTTTGGGAGCAGTACTGTAGTGTTTGTCGAACACGCTAGCTAAAGGCGGTGTGCCTGTAGTGCCCACAGCCGCGGCTGTCCTCGGTGGCGCCGTGTGTTGTGCAGGGGGTAGGCGGCGGCTGCGGGAAGCGCTCCCAGCGGAGAGGCCGTGCGTCACCTCATCTCCTTGTCGCTCTTGTTGCCAACGAGCACCATGGGCACGCGGGGCACCGCCGCCTTGCGCCGCCCGCTGCCCGTGCCGTTGGCCGACGCACACGCGCTCAGCTTCGTCTCCAGGATCTGCTCGCGCAGCCGCACCGCCTCCTCGAACGACTCGCGGCTGTCCAGGCTGAACACCAGCACGAACAAGTCGCCTGCGCACACCAGCCACGCCCAGCTTAACACACGACGAAGCGGAAGCCCCATCACATGTGCACAAATAACATTTACACATACATTTTTGGCAATTAAAATAATATACATATACTTAAAGAGAGATACTACAAGAAGGGACTGCTTTCAGAGCTACTGCCTGGTTATTGCTGGTAATATAACTGCAAATTACGACCATACACTCATTTTGTCAGTACGTTCGTTCACGGTTAGCTCATTTGTAAAGGACTTCATCATTACCTCTTGCAATGTCATCGCCCTGCATGACGCTCATTTGTTTCCCGACTTGTCAAAGTGGTCCCTTCTTAGAGAAATTCCTCTATAACTTATAACAAACCAGAGGAGTTTTTCTAGAAATTTCAGCAGGGTTTTCTAGAAAACTTGTACAAACGCAGGGAAAATGTAGAGGCGATCAAGAGAAGTTATCTTCGTCCTTGAACCTAGGGTCTAAAAGGCCGACGATCACCTCTAGGGTAGGCCAAAAAATACGTCAATTGAAGTGTGTAAGAGTGCAACTCTGAAATCATGATTCGTTTTTGAGAACCTCTTGAAGCTTCTCCTAAAATGCGACGCTCTTCGACAACTCATACTGCAATGTTTTTCCCTCCATTTCTGCGTTCTGTCAGCGTGAAAAAATGGTCATCTGTACGCTTGAGCGTTGTTATGCTGACCTCGCAGAGGGAGAGAGGTATGTTGTTTCGTAAATGCAGAAAAGAGAAAGGAATGCAATGTTGCAGAAGTGGATGTCAATATTTTGTCGGATAAACACGTTTCCTTGATACTGAAAAAGTGTGTTTTTTCCTCAAACTGTCTGTTTGTTCGTTCGCCTGTCGGTCTATTTGTGAATAACATTAGTGCCTAAACCGTATAAAGTATTTTCAACAAAATCAATATTCTTCGATAGATCTGGCTGATGTCGAACCCGCCTTCCCAATTTGAAATGGATCTTCTACTTTTAGATTGTACTTTACATAACGCTCCTCTGATGTATTTAAACTTTCTCATAAATAGCATCACTTTTTGCTTTCTCGCCTACTATTTACTAACACACAAGCGAAACCCAGCAGACATTGTTCTGCCCTTCATCTCCCTTTTTCGCCTTCTCTCTCTGTGTCTCCCCTCTTCGTCTCTCCCCCTCTTAGCCTGTCACCCCTCTTCGTCACCCCGTCTCCCTTCGTCTCTCTGTTCGTCTCTCCCCCTCCCTTCGTCTCTCACCCTCTCTTCGTCTCTCCCCTCTCTTCGTCTCTCCCCCTCTCTTCCCCACCTTCCGTCTCTCCTCTCTCCGTCCCTCTCCCTCTCTCCTACTCTCCCCCTCTCTCCGTCCTTCCCCCTCTCTCCGTCCCTCTCCCTCCCTCCCCCTCTCTCCGTCCCACCCTCTCTCTCACTCGCCCTCTCTCCCACTACCTATAACTCACTCTCCCTCTCGCTCCCTCTCTGTCTCTCTCTGTCTCTCTGACCCTCTCATACACATTTAGTTGCAGATTCTGCATGTCTTTAAGCAGGTGGGTTAATGTCGAGAAGTGCCGGACCAACTGAAATGAAATAGAATGTTGAAGAAGTTTTAATGCCCTAGAACGCTTCGTTTGGAATTTATTTAACGATATAGAGTCAGAAAGTTTGCCGTGTGTTGCGGGATATAGGGATATCACTGTAAAACAAAAACTAACGTTGTCCATGGGTAGTGCCTGTAATGTGTTTACATGTCATACTTATAGAATAAGTATTTTTAAAGCTAAATCGGTTCTAACAGTCCGATTTACATGCAATTAAAATTTATTTGACAATACATTTTACTTATACAGCCCGAGTTACATCCGTCTCTTTGTTCGTCACTCACGTAAGCGTACTTCCCATAGAATTCAACTATTTTTGAGCGGATGCTTTTTCAGGAGTCGCAGACTACCCTCAGTTCAACCATCAACGCTGTCCAATGGCATCCCCAGCCGTCATCTTTCCCAGCTATTACGTCAGCGCTATTACGAACTGCTTGATCTCAAGCAGCAACCGCCCACTCTCTGTCGTCTCCCAGCTCAGCATTAGTATACGTTCCCAAGCTCTTCCTGTCCTGCTCGACACCACCCTGGGTCAGACGGTAATGGAGAGCAAAATGAAGCTCGTGTGAATCGCAGTTTGAATAGAAATTAAATTAAAAAGAATTAAAATTAAAATGAAAACCAGCAAAAATGTAAAGATCTCGTCGTATAGATTACGGTGTCAGAAACGATTCTTTGACTAAAAATTTTAGTTTTTAATGCCCTAGAATGCTTCGTTTAGGAGTTATTTAATGCTATATAGGAAAACAAATCTTGCAGTGTGCTGCGGGTTGCATTTAGTATAAATATATAGTTTTTTCTCGTGCATTATCCCGATATTTTAAGTTATTCTGATATTCCGAGATGAATCCAACAAATTAGAAATAATTCAAATTGGTCCAGCCTCCAGCCATTCTTGAGTTATAAATATGGTATAACTAACCCAACTTTGTTATATATATATATATATATATATATATATATATATATATATATATATATATATATATATATATATATATACATCTTTTACAACAATATTTGATTCTTCCCTGGATTTCCTTAAAACGTCCGTGTTTTTCGCCCCTAATTTTTGAAGAGATTAAAACTTCATCAACTCAGTATAATCTGTGTTCACCTCTACTTCTGAAATTGCTCTATTAATCGTTTTCTGTGCGAATCTAGCGTTGCACGCGAATCTAACATTAAAAAGTGACTATTTTGTATGTAGGTTAATAAGGTGTCAGTCAATTTGAATATAAGAATAAGTTGTTGGTCACATTCATTTGATAATTGGTGTTTGCATACTTGTGTAACAACGTAAAATTGTTGTCTTTGTTAAACTTCAACGTCTTTGTTAAAATATTACATGTGGTTTAATTCACCACTAAGAAACATTGTAATATATTATTTTAACATTTCATGTTTAATATTTTAACAAAGACGTTTATTGTGTTTCTTAATGATGCACTAAATATATTTGATTTATTTACAGATGGTTGCACAGTCCTTGTGTTCTTCACTAGGTTATTTCCTTACACACGACTCACTTCTCTTGGTTATTTATTTACACTGTTCACTTCTTCTGATTATTTATTTACACTGTTTGAGAGGTATTATGTAGTGTTGCAGCGAAAAGTCGCGATATTTCGACAGAAGAAAACTAGTACTGTGAGTCTCTGATTCCAAAATAATAGTAATTCTTTCTCTTATCATTATTTAGTATTTCAGTAAAAGTCTTGAATGTGCGGATGCGCAGATGTGTGTGTCTCTTATTCCGTCACTTGCGTCTAGACCACGTTGCGTGCTCCAATCGAAACGTATGAGGTGTCATTCGACGCGTCTCGGTCTCCTGATGGGGGACTGATAATGATGGGGGCAAATCGGGGCAAACGATGGGACAACGTACCTGCTCTGCGATAATTTGTTTTCGGGTCCTATTAGAAGATTTAAAGAAATTTCAAAAAACGTGTTTTTCGTGTTTTGACACTGCTGTCTTATTGAAATGGCAAAAATTAAACCAACGCCTCCTAAATCGATATATGTAGATGGCGTTGATGTATGGCCTCGGAACTTATTGAAATTGAAGAATGAGTGATGAGTAATGCTAGAGAATGAATTCAACTTCGCAATTTTACGTTGTTACACAAGTGTACAAATACCGATTATCAAATGAATGTGACCAACAACTTATTCTTATTCTAATTAACTGACACCTTATTAACCTACATACAAAATAGTCACTTTTTAATGTTAGATTCGCGTGCAACGCTAGATTCGCACAGAAAACGATTAATAGAGCAATTTCAGAAGTAGAAGTGAACACAGATTATACTGAGTTGATGAAGTTTTAATCTCTTCAAAAATTAGGGGCGAAAAATACGGACGTTTTAAGGAAATCCGGGGAAGAACCAAATGTTGTTGTAAAAATGTTGCGATAGAATTTTCGGAACTAATTAGGCATGATTTGCATTTTTGCATTTAGAATTTATACTAATGTGCTACGCGCATTTTTGGGCATATTACCAAAAAAGCGTAAAAATGTAGCTGTACTAAAATTTTACTATTAGCATCAAAACCAGGAAGTAATTGTTAGGCGATTATAATTTTGAAATTGCAATAAGAACAGTCCGTGTGAAAGTAACACACAAGGCTATTGGGCATTAGGCACTTTTGAACGGGAGAATAACATTATCAGTTACTACGTTACTACAGCAAGTCCAATGCCAGATATTGAAAGAACATATTTAAACAAAGCTGGGCATGAAAGAAATTTTCAACTCATGAAACTATTTTTAAAACCGTTTACAGAGTCGGTGACGCCAAAGTTTGCTAGTATGTGTAAATTACTTCCTCTAATACGTTGTGCAGTCAGAATCCACATTTTATGGCTCCATGTTACCGAAAATTTGGTTTACGACTAAACGACTGTCTGTCCGTTCGTCTGTCTGTGGACAACACAAGGGCGGAAACCGTAAAGACAATTTTCTCCAAAACTGACATTCCCTTACGAATTGGCATAATCGAGGCCCAGCAAATTTGAATAGGTTAGTAAGAATTTTGGAAGAATTTAACAAATAGCCTCATCACCATTTTGAAACTTTTCTCAAAGATAACTCAAAGTATTTTTATTACAACCACAAAATGAAATGAGCGCAAGGCTTTAGTGTGAATTCCGTGCCATATGCCGCATGTGCCAATATCGAGTACGCGCGAGATATTTGTGCACTCGACTACCGTTAAAGTGCGAGCGGGACCCACGAGAAGACTGCTCCTGCACTGTAGACACATCTACCCACACCATCGCTGTTCGGAGAAAATTGGGTAGTCTGATGCAAGCTAAGTATTTTAATGTTTACTTGTTTTTTTCTGTGCGTTTTTTACGTGAAATGTGAAAGTAATTTTTTTGTGTCGAGCAGTCGATGTTTTTCAGACGGCATTCAGTGTTGTCGTTTTCCTCCTCTATGACGCCAGCCGGAGCTCAGATTCCTCGTGCGAAGTCCACCCTAAAGCTGATCATGTACTATGCCATCTATCATAGGCATGAAGAAAATTATTTATTACCTATACTGCAAGAAATTACTAGAACGTGGAAGAAAACGCTAATTTTACAGTTTACTGGTTAATTATTTTTAAATTTTCCTATGGACGTTGTTCACATATCTCTTACAAGCCTAACACGTACTTCTGGAAGAACACATACGACCACAGTTTGAGAATCTCAGCGTTCTCTCAGTTATCTCAGTTATTTCGCCCTTGGTCAACTACATATAACTGAAAGACATTTGCTAACTTAGGAATAAATAGCAATAAATATGACAGCTCCTTTTTCAAAGTACTCTTCCTCTCAGACTGTCACTATTCTCTTACGAGTATCGAGTCATACGTGATACAATAAACTGTTCACAGAAAAAGAAAAGGTAGAATCATTTTATTCTCTGTTTCATAATTGATTAGTATTATTAGATGAACAATGCGAATCGCTGTAGCCAGTCAATTGTTTTATCAAGCAACCCGCTTGTCATTGGTGCATTACAGTCTTTCATATTAAAATGCCATTGTCATTGCTCATTAATATTATTTGAGACACCGAAAAGAAATAGAAGGAAATAGAAAAGAAGAAGAAATATAATGAGTAGAAGGAGAAGAAGAGGGAGAAGAAAACGAAAAAGAAGATCTGAAATTTGGGACTGTACGCCATCATGTTCCAATTGATACAAAATAAACTGAGGCGCTCAAAAGATGGTGGATGGGACTACAAGGTAAATAGGGGATGGGACTACAGGATAAAAGCGGAAGTACGGGATCAGTGGAAGGCGATAGTTGAGGAAGGAGAGGCTCATCCCCGGCGGCAAAGTTAAGAAATCAAAAGTTTATTGAATAAATAAATAAATAAATAAATAAATAAATAAATAAATAAATAAATAAATAAATAAATAAATAAATAAATAAATAAATAAATAAATAAATAAATAAATAAATAAATAAATAAATAAATAAATAAATAAATAAATAAATAAATAAATAAATAAATAAATAAATAAATAAATAAATAAATAAATAAATAAATAATTAAAGAGTAGGAATTGTCAAGCGAATATTATAGTCAAATTGGAGTCATTATTTCCCTGATCTGAGAATTAATTAGAGTGACTGATGAAGGTCGGATTGGCCTACTGTTGATTCGTGGAAACGAGAAAGGATTGTGCTTTTCGGGGACCGTTGAAGGAAATTTCTTATTTATGAATTGGCACAAATTTATTTGAATTAGTTCAATTTTCTACTATTGTGGCGATTTCTTTTAGAAATTGGCGATGTTTTAGAAATTAAATGCCACGTCGATGTGTTAATCTCAGAGCAGTCGTGGGTCTTTTGAAAACAGTTTGAAGGACTAATTTAAACTGTTTCCTTAAATCAGTTTGTTTGAATTTTTACTTACCAGTCAAAAACGACAAACGACGCATTGCTGGGAAGGGATGATTACCCGATGTATCCAAAATGTCCAGTTGGTATACTTCACCTCGTATACGATACAATTTACGATGAAAATCTTCGATGGTGGGAGTATAGGAGTCATCAAATTTGCTATTGAGAAACCTGCAGAAAATAAGTCGAAAAAATGATCGCATCAAAATTAAAACTTTTATATAAGAGCTGAAGCTCAAAATAATCCTAGCTTTGTTAGAGAACGTTAATAGTTATTAATGTGCACTAATAATTCAATTATAATCAAATAACGAATGAAGATGTATATTATTCCATATATCGTTTCATCGTAAAAGCCTAAGATGAATTATTTTTTTATAATTATCACCGTATCTTTCCCAGGCAATTTTCACCGTAACTTTTCCAGGCATATTATTAATTCATTTTTATCTCGTGGAAGAACGTAAAACAACATCTGTACCAATTTGGAGTTCATTTTCTTAGACCTAGAAAAAAATAAACAAATAAAATGAACATATCTGGGATTTATTTGACAGGGTTCACAAATCCAGACGTTTAAAAAAAATACCTCTCTTCATCAGCATCAAATCAATTCGAATCGAAATTTAAGGAAAAGTATTTCTCCAGCTCACATATTTTTTAAATAGGTTAGGTTGATATATTGACATCAAAAACAAAGGATATGACATTTAATTTATCTTTCACGCCACCCATCTCGATCAAGTTTTTGCCCAGTTTCCCTGATCCATTGAGCAAATGCTGAGATGGCCCTTTGTTTTGCTTCTGGACGTAAATGTAGCTTCACTATGAGCGCGTTTGTTGAACTCTCCTTTTGCTTAAAATGGTAGGAGTAGAGACAAGGGCGAGTTGCTATTTTTTTAGCAATACAGAAAAATCATACTTGCAATTCGTTTACCGATGGAAATAAATTTTCTATAACTCGTGAATGAAAATGTCTATTTTTTCAAATATTGCTAATCTTTCGCTTTTTAAAATTTATTTTTATTTATTTTAAATCTTTATTTATTTATCTATCTTTATTTATTTTAAATTAAATTTATTTTAAATTTACTCATCTTTCAACTATTTATAGTTAAAATGATGGGAAGAGATTCTGGAACTCAAGAAAACTTGCGCAGTTGAGTTTCTCCCCCATACGTCACATACAGTTTTCACTGTTTTTCTGACTAAATCTAAATAAATTGGTACCATTTGATTGTGGGTGGAAAGAATATATACTGATGACTTCAGATCATTTACCTTAGAACCAGCGACCGCTAAACATACTATTTCTAGTATTTAAGACTTTATCAAGTTTCTTTGAATTCTTTATTGAATTTTTATGTATTGTTTTGAAAGTATAATGTCTCGTTGATGAAATAGCATAATTAAAGATGGTGACTTGTCTCATCTTCTTCCAATTACCTAATTTGTAACGAACGACTGTTTGCGTGTGCTCAAAAATGGATTGTAGCTACCAAAAATGAAGTACTCGAGATGTGAAGGGTCTGTTGTGTAATTGAAGTTTAGATGTGTGATTTTATTTGGAAATATTTTAACTCGGTATTTACTTTTTGGTCCATTGGGACGATGTTACATATGTACCCATGAATTATTGATGCATAAATCGAGAGTAGTATTTAATTCTTTCAGGAACTGAACGCGGGCCATTTCAGTGACCGAACGGATGCTCTTACCGTCTGGGCTATAGGGCAAAGGTTACTCCCGCGACAGTTTATCGATCTTGTACCATCTAGATCATATTAAAAACTTGTAAGTATATAATGGATGAAAGGGGCACCGTATGAATGAAATGTGAAACCTATTTTAGGTAGAGTCAAACGGACTAGTTGTAGCACCAATGACTGCCAAACCATCATAGGAATAACGTTTCCCTCCATACCTCACGCGGTAAGAGAATTCAGCTGTCAATAGAAAGCTTCGGTTCTTGGTGGAATGAAAACTGTTCTGTGACCGACCATTTTCATTCATTTCTAGACATCGGATATTTAGGCTATAAAATCTACTTTACGAACCCAATGTTTTTAAGGGCAAAATATGTTATATAATATTACTTCAGTATATTGTACAAATTGACATGAAAATAACTTTTTCATTCAATTTTTATTTTACTACAAAACTTCATTAGAAACATCAGAATGAAATATTAAAATGAATACAAATAGAAAAAATTTAAAACATCAATTACTTTTTTACTCAATTCTTTACAAGCAGAAATGGATAGTTCTATTTCAACATTCGTAGATGGTGCATATTTTAATTTTGGAATAACAGACAGTGCAACAATTGTGTTTCACTAGCGGATAATGAGCCACGTTTTTCATATATTTTTTTGTTTCGCGAATCGGCCATCATGGGGCGACGCGATACGTCCATCACCCCGGCGCTCAGACTTCATTATCGGGGTGGGTGCACGTTACTTTTTCTGTAGGAGGAATTAGCATTTTAGGTAACAATTAGCATAGTAGGCATTTTTGAACACTATAAATATTGTTCATTTGTACCTGAACTAAATTGCGTTTCTAATTAATTTCCAGTGTTTACGCCATTTGAAGAATAAAAAACATTTGTTTAAAAATCCGAAGTTTAATAATCATAATACAATAGTAGTTTTAGTTCGTATGTACTACAATTACACATTGGCAGCTATACACGGCACCAAATCTGTTTAATCCAATGTTTAACTAAAATAGGTGTCTCATTTCATTCGTATAATAATATTATACTCTTCGGTCATTGTACTGTTTAAAAAACTCATCATTTCGGCGTTTATTTGATTTCATCTGTACAAACGAATTTTATCGAAATAAAATCCTAAGGGTAAAATTCTAAGTGAATCAACATTTAATCTTAAACTATCTCAAATATACTGCAAGAATTTGCTCTCAATGAAATCAAGCCTCTTAGTTTACCTAATATTACGTGGCTGGCTGATTATTTTCGAAATTTTGGATTCAAGAACGGCGGATAGTGATCTGCATATTTTATTTTTAATTTATGTTAAGATTTTCTAAAAACATTTCAACGATATTTTTTAACAATTCAAGTTGAAATTCACACCGAAAAATAGAAAGAATGAAAGCGAAAGCAAGTGAGTTTTGTCAATATATTGGTCTTTGCAAGAATATCATTTGAGTGAGACTTGTACAGTAGTATTTATAATTAGTGCAAAAAAGGAAACACTAAATGAAATAAATTTTATTTTACAAACTATAATGCCCTGGTGAAACGAACGTATATGTCGATAAGTATTGGCGCATTCTTGGCAACAAAATTCCCCCGTGTCAACATTGCTGAAGCTCCCTTCCTAGAAAGTGGAATGTTTCCTCTCAAACAAATTGTCTTGTTATTTCATGAATTCGATATTTCGTTGTTGAAAAGGTCCCTCCCTCGCTTTCTTCTCGCGCCCCGTGCTCGGCAACGAAGGTGGGGTGGAGAGGGGGAGGGGAGACACGAGGCTGAGCCAAATACTATGTATCTATCTCTATAGTATTTGGCAGAACACCTTGTGCGCTGCAAAAGATTGCAGCAATGCAGCTCGACATGAAAGCGCGTGGCGGCGTGCGCAGGGGAGAAAAGCGACGACGGGGACGGCGGCGGGGCGGGGGTCACGGCGATAGCTACTGCGTTTACCTAGCTACAATGGACGTCTTTCCCACACGGGAGGAGCCCAGCAGCACAAGACGGAAGCAGTTGCGCAGCGGAGGCTTGCAACTGTCTTCGCAGGAAGAGGAGGAGCCCGGGCTGGGGCCGGGGCCCGACTGCTGAGTGCTCTGCGCGGCGGTGAGGGCGTCTGCGCTGGAGTCGCGGCCGAAGGCGGCGGCGGGCGCGTGGGCGGGGGAGGTGCACAGGCGGAAGACGGTGCCTCGCAGGCAGGCGGCCGCGGCGCTCAGGGCCACGTGCATGGCGCTGCACGCGCTGCCCCTGCCCGCGGCCCCGCCTTCCGACACAGCGCTGGCCGCCACCATCGCTCCCGCTCCCGCCCCCGCCGTCACCGGCGTCAACGCCGCCGCCGCCTCGCCGCCGCCGCTGCCCCCCGCCTCCCCCGGCTCTTCGTCTGCCGGCAGTGTCGCCGCGACCTCGGCTTCGTCGTAGCCGGCGCCCGCCGTCTCCGGCAGCTGCGCCACCCGCGCCTCGGCCCGCAGCTCTGCAACACAACGCACTCCTGCCACCACTCGCCCTTCCTCGCTCCCCTCTCTTCCCCTACACTCTCAACAGTACACTGCTTATCGCATTAGAAACCTGCAATCATTACAGATAATTCTCAACCTTACGATGGCTCCACACATTCGTTATTTGACAAGTAGTGAGCTACCTTTCGTCGAATTACAAGTACTGTGGCTTGAAACAGGAAAGAATGGCGGCGCCATATCGAAAGAATGGAGGAAGATCGTATTCCACAATTAGTGATAAACTACCTACCGAAGGGAAGAAGAGATATCGGCCGACCCAGAAAGAGATGGTCCTGAAGTGCAAAGAGGACACGGAACAGGCATTCCTGCCTAATCCTTGAAATGGAGAAGAAGAATTAGTTAGTATGGTGTTGAACGTTTTGCGGTTGCAATGTTTTGTATTTAAGGAATGTGAGAGTGAGCGAGAAGCGGGGAGTTGCTGTGCCGAGATTACTGCGGGGAGGTGATCCGAGTGGAGTTCCCAAAGCGTGTTTGTAAAAAACATAATTTAAGAGTTGGATATGGCTATGTCGAGGACATCCAGAAGCTTGTTAATGTCCTTCGGAATGTGAGGTACAATTATTTGCAAATTAAGATCTGAGATGTTTTGTTGTAAATACCTACCTGCTGGAGTGGAAATTCTACAGCCCCAGGATGTGTTTTTGGCATTCAAGTCTCTTATATTATAGTTGATTGGTTAAGTAGGCCGTTGAAATTTGTTGTGTGAAGCTTTACTTTAGGTGGCGTGTATAGAGCTATTAGAGTGTGAATTTGGTTATTTATTGGTAGGTTTATCGCTATGCACTCGAGATCTGGAATAGTAATGTAACGTATTAGCCAGCGAGCCCCGTGGCAGCTATTTGAGGACGCGTGGTAAGGGATTAGTAACAGGAAATCGCCTCGCCACAGGAGGGAGAGAAGGGTTTTTCCTAAAAGCCAGCACGCGGCAAAGGGAGACACGAGACTTTGGGGTCCTCCGGTCTTTAGGAACGGACACCCAAACCTCATGGCGAGCAGAAGGGCGTTGCGGGTGCGGCGTGACGTAGTAGATCACGTAAGCCTCAAGTATATAAGGGGGTGCACAGAGCCAGTGGGTGGGTTCTGGAGACAGTGGGAGCACCTCGTGCAGTTGCACAAAAACTTGGCGCCACAACGGTGCAGCGGCGAGCAGGGCTCGCGAGGCAAGTCACGTATTGACGAGCCTGTGAAGGACTTTGTGTCCTTGGGTGACTGCGGTCACGCGGGAGCGATGCTGTATGCGTGATCCGAGGTGAGGAGTAATCGGGTAAGAGCGTTCCTGCGATCAAGGCAAACCATCAGTTGGTGCGCCGGTACGGACATTGTGACCCAGTGTGACATCCGGTCATGGAAGCTTGGCTTTGTGCGCGCTTCAGATGTAGGAGTGGCGAGTGCCACAATTGAAACCGATCATCAATCGAGTTGGGATCGCTCACGCGAACAGGGGATAGCAGGTCTATCAGAGCTAGGGTGTAAAGTGTAAATTCATTGTAAATATTTGTTGTTTTCTTTGTAAATAAATATTTGTTATATGAAAGCTCTGTGTCTGTGTTCGCTGTGAGTATCCATGACGTCACAGACGGATATGACGTTACAGTAGGCAAGTTAGTTTTGATGTATAGAATAGAATTATGTAAAAGGAGTAGGACATCTCCGCCTGTTGATGAGGGTCTGACCTCTCTTTGTGTGTAGTATTCGGATATTTTAAAGCTGTCTTTAGGATTTAGATGCGTTTCAATGATTGCGGACATTTTTACATTGTTGGCTATTAAGAAATAGGATAATGCGGCTTTCTTGTTTAAAATTCCATTGGCATTCCAATTGATGAGGACTAAATTACTGTTGTGTTGATGCTTTACCAAAGCTATTGTTAAACGCTGACGAAATGGAATTTTGAATATTACTGATTAATGAAGGGATGATTGAATTTATTAAGTTGATAATAAATCGTGAGATGAAATTTAGAATTGAATTGATGAGTGGAGATTGTTCGAATTTACATTGTTAAGGGTGGGGGTCTATGTGTATTTTCATTATTTGCGCGAGCTGAGGTATTTCTATTGTTGGCATTAGGAGGGGGCGGGGTTAAAGTTTGTAATATTTTCTGTGAGAGGGAGAAATAGAAAGTTTTGGTTTGGAAGAGTGAGAGGAATATTATTGTTGTTGCTAGTTTTTTTGTTCTGGTCTCACTGCTTTTGGTTGCCGACTCCAATAAGTTCTTGTAGTAAGAACATTTTGGAGTACGTAAGTCTGCCCGAAGAGCGCCCTTGCACAGTTTACATTTATGAGTATTCTCCTCATTAGGACACTTAACCGAATAATGCCGTTCTGTACAGAAAATACAAGCTAGTTCGTGCTTACAACTGTTTTTTGTGTGCCCGAAATCAAGGCAACGAAGGGCCCTTACTCTTGTTCCTTTTGTATGGCTTTACATATACAGTATGTATGTACTTGGCGCGACAGCTCGTAAACGGGCTCAGGCCTACCGGCGACGTCCCTGCCTTGCAGCCATGGGTCTTAACCCCGAGATACATGTGGTTAGCACGTAGACATCCGCGCGCCGTTATTTCGGTCTTCTCAACCTGAGAAGTGGATTTTCTTATCGTTACACAGCAAAAAATACTGGGACATAGCAAGGAAAACGAACAGTATAATCTTGCCTTACCAGGAATTGAACTCGAGGCCGCATAGTGGAAAGTGAGCACGCTGACCAAAAGCTAGTCACGAGGACTTACACATACAGTAGGTGGACAAATTATTAGGGGAAACACTCAATTTGTATAATTTCTACTTTAAATGTATTTTTTAGCAAAGGATTTGGTTTCAATAAGATTTGTAGTATTACTGTTATCATTACTATTGTTTTTAATAAGTTACTACACTATGCCTGCGTTACTAAGAAATAAGTGATGCTACCTCTCATTCGGTTGAAGTTTGTTGAAAACTGCTGCTGTACTGAGAACATTCAAATATTTTTTTAGTTGTTTCTTGCCAGTTTTCCTTTCCAAAATAATAAAAACGTAATTATTGTTCCTTACTGCATTACTTTAACTCAATTTTATGGGTGAATTTCATTTCAGTTTGCAATGTAACGTCACAACCTCGAAGGTTTTATTTTTACTTTCTCACCTTACGAATTCGTCGTAAGAAGAGAAAGTTTTGTAATCGTGCGACAGAAAACGCCGAAATTTCGCCAAAAAACAACAAAACCTTATTGTCGGCTTCTGGTAACAAAATAGTGGATAGATCCTGTTGCTACATTTAGAGGGAAAATCCTCTAAGTCATGCAGCCAGAATCCATGTTTAGTTGGTTCTTGATATTGAAAAATCGATTGACGGCAAAACGTCCGTCTGTTTGTCCCTCTGTCTATCCGTTTGTGGTCAACACTGGCGACTGAACCGTTCAGCCGATTTTCTACAAACTTCATATTCACCTATCAATCTGACTGATGTTGCTCCCCTTGGAATTTAAAACGGATATTTTACTTTTTTTTTGGGGGGGGGTACTTTACATGAAGCCCCTCGGACCTTTTCAAGCTTTTTCAAAAAATGGCTCCAAATTTTTTGATTAAATTTTGTTGTTTAATAGTGCGAAAGACGCCTAAGAGATTGGTGCAGGTCTCATATTCGGTGATATCCACGAGTTTTCGTAAACTGCAAAAATAATTTTAAAATATACAAATTTAAAGATAGATATTTTTGGCTCAAAGAAAAACTGTTGAGGAAAATTACCTCTTTAAAAAGGTCATGTTCAATTTTTTGAAGAAACTAGCAGTTTTTGCGTAATGTGGGCTTGAGATTTACAACAACAAAACAAAATTCTCAAAAACCGCTCCAATTTTTTTCTTTAAGTTTTCTTCACATATGTAATATGTGACGGTAAGAAATATGGTACTAGTCCAATTTTCGGGTATTGCTCGTTTTGGTGTAGAAAATTTCAAAACTACAAATTTGAAGGTAGAGATTTTTGCGTCAGACAAAGTTTGTTGTACAAAATTAGCTATTTAAAAATCTCGGCTGTTTTCTTTCGTCGCCCAAAAAACATTTTTCACATTTTCTTAATCACTCGGCTCCGTAATACTAGATCTGAAACCACCATAAACTTAGTTCTATTATAGAATTATTCACTGCAAGTCGTAATTGGATAGCCGTGGTATCTAATTGGAGGGGGGGGGATAAGGCCTGAGCTCTTCGGTGGGCAGGTTGGCAGGTTCAAGTCTTGGTCGGGAACTCTTATTTGTGACAATGCTGTGTTGTCGCACTAATGATATAGCCATTCAGATTGCTCTGACATTGAATAAGGATGAATGTGGGTATAAGTTATGCAGACATTGATAGGAGCCATTGTGTGGGTAAGTGGGTATGTGGGACGAGAAAGGCTGATAATTCAGCAGTTATAGAAAACGTGCCGATGTCTTTCGTGCAAAGAGGCATTTAACTAATTAATTAACACTAAGATTACTGTTAGGGAGACTGTTGGTAGGTGGATGATGGTAGATAATAAAGGGTAGAACTCTTAAGAAACTGTTTTGATAAGTTTGGTCGAAAAAATGTATGGACCCAAGATGGCACAATAATCGTTAAAGATAACAATTCCAAAATTAGAATAAACTGTGATGCTGATATTTTGAAACTTTGTAATAGTCAACCTGCCACAAATTAAATTATTATGATAAACTACCTTGTTTGATATTTTCTAATAAGTTATTAAAGTTAAGGCCTCTTATAAAGTTGCTATTCTTAACTTGCTAGGAAAAGAGAATATTGCAAGCTATTTCGGTATGTTAAACCCTTCGCGGAAACCACATTTCGGCGCAAGTGACCTCCCACCCGCCATGACTCCGTTTAACTCCGTACTACTTGTACCGGAAATACCACAACCCTTGAGCAGTTGAAAGGGACTTTGGCCACTTTTCCTCTTCACGTAAACACAGTGCACATAAATGCCCAATCATTGTGCAAATACCATGATAAAATTCTTGCAATATTTTTGGAAATATGTGTCATGTAATAATGATTAGTGAATCGTGGTTGAAACCATCTATTTCATCCAACCTCGTCGCGATACCAGGTTATAAAATAGTGCGTCAAGATCATAATATTCTTACAGAGAAAGGCACTAATAAATCGGATGGTGGTGTAGCATGTACATACGGAATGATTTAAAATGCAAAGTAGTACATTGATCTGCCACAGAGTCGACTGGTATTTAATTTTTATTTGTGGAAACGATGATAGGTGTGAAACGTTGCATGGCTGTAGTAGTGTATTGGCCACCGAAAACCGGAACAGTAAAAGTGCTGGAAGAGCATTTTTCCGCTGTTAAATGCCATTACGATACCGTCATCATCATGGGCGACTACAATTGCAATTTAATAAATACAGACAAACACACTGTAAGCAACATAATGAAAACTTTTTAATCCCTTGAATTTGGATATTCTCAAATTAAATCCAACCCATTATTCCTCCAATATTGAAAGCTGGTTTGATCATGTCATTGCTTCGGAGCCTGATAAGGCATCCGATTTATCAGGCTCCGAAGTTTACGGCCCTAGTTTACGGTCAGATCCCGGTTCCTGAAATATCCGGGCATGATTTGTTGTATTTGTCATATTCAATAAATTGTCCTAAATCAAATATTATTTCTTTAAAAATTATAAAAAAAATAAATCAAAAATTATTTCGTACCGTGATTACAAATCTTTCAGTGCAGTTAATTTTCTTTCCGACAGCATCCGTTCGCCATGACAATTAATGTACAAACACACTACTATTCATGACAAAATTCATGTGTTAAATAATATCGTAAGTGACTTATTCGCAAAACATGCTCCATCATGGTTGAATGATGAATTTTGGGCTTGCATGAAGCATCATGACTTAGTTCAGAAACGATACCGACGAGAAAAAAATGGCCATTCTGAAACTTGAATATACAAAATTGCATAACATAGTTAACCAAAAAATACGAAATGCTAAGTTGCGATACTCGCCACGTAAAATAAGGCATTAATTCAATTCAATTCAATTCAATACTACAATGCATTGTTTAAAGCACAAACCGATTCTAAACAAATCTGGAACAGTCTTAGAAACATTGGTGTGGGCAAGGACAGATCAACTTCAGTCATAGATATACCCTTGGACAAATTGAACAAACATTTCTTAAATGCAGATCCTTCATTGACCCAGTGCTGAAAGCAAAAGCGTTATCAGAATATTCGAACATCAGTACAGATAACCTCAGAGACAAACTGTACTTTAAATGTGTTGGCAATACAGAGGTTCGTTCGGATCTGACGGAATTTATGCTAGACAGTGAGTTGCAGATGTAGCTCTTCCCGTTATTACTCACATGGTTAATTATTAACTATCTACGTCTTATTTCTCACTGGCATGGAAATTAGCCGAAGTTCATTCTCTTCCAAAGTCCCAAAGCCCTTCCTCTCCCACCGATTTCTTGTCTATAAGTATTCTGCTGACACTATCAAAAATCTTCGAAAAAATTGTTCACAGGCAAATCTACTCACACTTAGCACAGTATGGATTATTAAACCGAACCAGTCCGGTTTCAGGCCAGGTAGAAGTACACAAACCGCATTACTTGAAGTTACCGAAGATGATGGGAATGATGGGGAAATAACAGTATTAACGATACTAGACTTTAGTAAAGCTTTTGAATCTGTCGACTATGGCCTCCTATTCACAAAATGCAGGAACTTAACCTTTTTATTAGCTTCCACGCGGTGAATAGAAGATGACCTTGGGAGCCATCAGCAATTTGTTAGTGTCGGGGAGGATTACTCAATGACAGAAACAATAGATAAGGGTGTACCCCAGGGATCCATTGCCGGGCCATTATTTTTCCTAATATACATAATGACTTGCCAAATTCCATTAGTTTCTGTCAACATCATATGTATGCTGACGTTTAAAAATTTACATTAGCGGAAGACCATCTGATCTGAAACAATTAATGGAGAGATTAAAGGTCTTTCAGACCTTGCTGAAGGGAACAAAATTAAACGTCATTTCCTTGATTCCTGTTAGATCACAGACTTACGGTAATTTGTTCAAAGAAAGTGAAAGAAAAACCACAAAATTGAAGATATTAAAAAAAAAGAAGTTTGCTGTAGTAAATTACCTATTAAAATTAATATATATATATATATATATATATATATATATATATATATATATATATATATATATACATATATATATATATATATACTAGTGGTGATATAGAATTACACAGACTTTCTCTAGTTAGTTTTCGAATCTCTCTACTCTTGCCTAACTTTTGGGACAAGCCTCATTCTCTTCACGGCTGCTGTCATTTTGTCGCCCGAAAAACAATTTTTTTTCACATTTTCTCAATACACGGCTCCGTAATGCTAGAACAGAAACTACCATACACTCATTACTATTATACAAGTATTACTCTGATGTCTTAACGGGATATCTGAGGTGGCTAAGTTGGTGGGTACGGGTAAGCTTTCCGGAGGGAAGGTTGGCTGGTTCGAGTCTTGCCGGGGAATTACTATTTGCGTCAATTTTGTATTACCGCCGGAAATAATTGAGGATTTAATGAATTTTATTGAAATCCATTTGAAGCAATTCTAATCGCAAATAGTATTAATCAAGATAAATGAACTGGAAGGGTCTGTATGTGATTTTTGATTTTTTAAACAAGTTTTCACATCCCTTATTGGATTTGTAATACGTATATCTCGTCAAATAAATTATTGGTTTGATTGTTTGAGATTATATGCACCTGTATGGACCGATTTAAGTAAAATAATGAATATATATCAACATGAAATTAAAATACATTATGAATACTAGCCAACTAACCAACTTAGTGATCCCTACCGGTTCAAAAATTATTATTACTCTCTCGCCTTACGAATTCTTTGTAAGAAGAGAAAGTTAAGCAATCGTATGACGAGAATGAATTTTCGCCTGAAAAAGTGTTATAAGTGGTCCCCGGTAACGAAAAAGTGAATAAATCCTGTTGCTAAAATTAAAGAAAGAACCCTCTAACACGTTGTGTAGCCAGAAACCATGTTTTGTTAGTTCTTGATACTGAAAATTCGATTGACGACAAAACGCCCGTCTGTCCGTTCGTCTGTCCGTCTGTCTGTGGTCAATGCTGGCGACTAAAAAGTTCAGCCGATTTTCTCCAAAGTTCATATTCTCCTATCGATCTGACTGATGTTGCGGACCCTGGATTTTGAAACCGATATTTTCATTTCGGGGCATACTTTACATGATGTCCCTCGGAGATTTTAAAACTTATCAAAAAACGGCTCCAAATTTTTCATTAAATTTTGTTGTTTAATAGAGCGAAAGACGTTTATGAATATGGTGCAGGTTCCATTTTCTGTACCTCTCTGAAGCTGGCTAGCCACCTATAGCGGACCACAAAAAACTACATGCCATCGTTTAATACTAATTAATTACTCATTAATTATCATACTTTTAAATTAATTACGCCAGCCATTGTTAAAAATAACAAGGGTCAGCTAGCTTCAACCTGAAGCTAGCTGACAACAAAACCAAATACAACAGAAAATATCAGAAAAATTTAACAAGAACAAATAAATTAATTACCATTTAATTACTTTATTTTGCCGTTATTATAAAACGTAATTGTTTAAAAAATTTTAAATATCTACAAAAAGAAAATTTATGTACGAAAGTGATGGGAAAATTCTTAAAACTACATTTTATCGGCCAAACCAAATTTACTAACACCACATTGTTACTATCTCTTTATATTTATTGATTAATTAGCTCCAGAATTAATAACTGTATGCAAGTGTTTATAAAGTAGCACAAAACTTTACAAGAGGCTAAATGAAGTACCATCAATAAAAACTAAAAAACTCTCACTAAAAAAACTAACCGGCGAAATTTAGAAATACTTCACAAGTTCTTGCATAAGACACCCATTGATTTAATAAGAGATTGTTTAAATTAATTACGCCGGCCAGTTGTTTTTAAAATTAGCCAACGTTTCGTAAGTACATAGCATTACACGCAAAACATTTTTAAAATTCTTAAAATTACACTGTACCGGCGAACTACTGAATTACATCCATTATTTTGTTACTACTCTTTTATATTTATTGAATAAATGGCTCCAAAATTAATAACTGTAGGCAATTGTTTATAAAGAAGCGCAAACCTTTACACAAGCTATACAGGTACCATGTAAAAGACATACAATTCACAGTAAATAAACTAACCGGCGAAATCCAGAAATACTTCACAAGTACTTGCACAAGACACCCATTTTTTTAATAACAGATTATTTAAATTAATTACCCCGGCCAGTTGTTTTAAATCAGCCAAGGTTTCGTAAGTACATAACATATAACGAAAAGTTTTTAAAAGTTTTAAAATTACACTTTGCCGGTGAACCACAGAATGACAACAAATATTTTATTACTACTTTTTTATATTTACTGAAAAAATTGCTCAAGAAATAATAACTGTATGGAATTGTTAATAAAGAAGCGCAAAGCTTTACACAGGCTATAAAGGTACTATATGTAAGACAAGAGACTCTCCGTAAAGAACTAAACTTCGAATTTCGGAAATACGTCACAAATTCTTACAGAACGTGTCGTCGAGAAACGGTAATTTTATATTGGAGTCATTATTACACTTGTATTATTTAAATTATATCTTTAAGTTAATTACTGCCATATTGCTGTTAAAACTGCACGTTGTAATAATGAATAATTAATGTATTGTCAACATTATTTCTATATACTTTGGGGATATTTAGAATAACATTTTTTTCTATTAGCATGCCATCAAATTATTGAACATTTTTCAGTTGTTCATCTTCCAGTTTTTTCAGGCGTTCATCAACCTGTGTACTCCAACGTAATGTTCCATGCATATCAGAAACCGTTTGTAAATTAAAACGTGTAATAAACTTCGGAACTCAGACATTATTAACCAACGAAGAGAAAAAAACACAAAAATTCAACAGCAACACAATAGCATGTTCTGAAGTAACATGACTATTACAAACGTCCTTCTCCTCATTTAAAATGCAATAACGTAGCCATTTCCTTTCCATAAACTAATTTGACAGACACTTGACGGTGGATTTAAAGTAATCAAAGAATATTTGTAAAATCTCAGGGAGGCCCGAAAGATGAAAATGCAAACTACTGACAGTTTTGCAGGTAAAGAATTTGAAAATTTCCCATGTAAAATCCAGTAAATGACGGAACGATTAGGTGGCCCAGGTTTTATGTTTCCCCGGATATGTCCTCTTCTCAGAATAATCAAGTTTTCTCCGTGTACAGTAATTCAACCCCTTGAGAGTGCATTCCCCCAGAGGAGAAGGGGTCGCTACGTGTCCGGCTGGTATTGCTGAGGGATTACACGGAAGAGAAGTGGCTGCAGGTAGAATGTTCATTGGCAAAATTACATTTCTTCTGAAATGACTAGCTTTTCTGTTAATGTCAAAATATCCCAGCTTCATTCTTGTACAAATATAGGTTAGAAACAACTGCTGCAGCATCATTACTTCACAATTTGTAAGTACAATTATTGGAATTTTGACCACATCCCTAAAACCCTGGAAGTTATCGAAATCCACCAGATGCTACTTGTTTTATGTTAAATTGTTTGATATTGCTGTTATATTTTTTATATTCAACTATGGACCGTGGTACGCCGTTTGTAAATGGAAATTTCCTTTCTCCTCTAAACGCGGTATGCCATACCTGGACGGGATGGATTTTCCTTTCCTAAGCCATCTCAGGACGGAAGGAACCTTTACCTGTCTTTCCTCTCATTTACGGTGCGCAGTCTACAGGCGCTGATCGCTTGGCGGTGCCTTGCAAAGACGCTGGAAGTGTGTCACAGGGAGTTTTCGGCTTCTTTGCGTGTGGTTTTGGATACAAATATTTTAATATCAAAGTGTTTCTATTTCTTTGTAGATGTTTTTTATAGAAATAATTAATTTACAATACAGTGTCTTCTATGTACTACGTATAATATTAAATCATTGTAACTGTCAGACATACTATTAATAAAACACAGAAATTGTCTTAAATTGAATACAGCCTTTGCTAAATAAGGACCACACATCATTGAGGGCAAATTACTACAATTCCCCATCATTAGCTGCGATGTTTAAAAAAAAGATTGCGTAGAAACATTACGTTTGAATAGAAAAAAAATCCTAAAATATTTCTGAAAAATAAATTGAAGCTAGTATATCGCCCAACACTCGGGCCCCGTTTCAGTGTTGCAATGGATGAGTAAAATGGCTGTTTCTATGATAAGCACCTAACATGAGGATGGATTTGAAACAGTCATTACAAAGAAAAATGAAGAAATTAAAAAACCCGCGTACATTCTAGATTACAATATATACATAGGAGGGGTAGATCTGAAAGACCAGTACTTGCAAACATACCTAATTGAAAGGAAGAAGAGCAAGAAATGGAATATTTTTGGATTTCACCTTCATTATAAACAACTGTAAACAGTACTTAATTTTGTGGCCATTTCATCAATAAATATTAAGTATTTGTAACAAAACTGATGTAGTATTTCTGCTGGTCACCTGTAAAGTGTAGTTTTAAGATTTAAAAAAAATTGTGGGTGAATGCAATGTTGGTGCGAAACGTTGGCAGATTTAAAAAAACTGGGCAGAGCGATTAATTTAATCAAATTATTATTAAATCAATGGGTGTCTTGTGTAGGAACTTGTAATGTTATTTTTGAATTTCGCCGGTTAGTTCATTAACTGTGAATTTTTTATCATATATATTGTACCTGTATAGCATGTTTAAAGGTTTGGGCTTCTTTATAAACAATTGCATACAGTTATTAATTCTGGAGCCAATTATTAAATAAATATAAAGGAGTAGTAACAAAATAATTGTTGAAATTCTATGGTTCGCCGGTAAAAAGTACTTTTACGAATTAAAAAAAAAAAAAATGTTAGTGAAATGCCATGTTGGAGCGAAAATATTAGCTGAATTTAAAAACAACTGGCCGGCGTAATTAATTTAAACAACCTGTATTAAATCAATGTGTGTCTTGTGCAAGTACTTGTGAAGTATTTATGAATTTCGCCGGTTAGTTTATTTACTGCGAATTGTTTGTCTTTTACATGGTACCTGTATAGCTTGTGTAAAAGTTTGCGCTTCTTTATAAACAATTGCCTACAGTTATTAATTTTGGAGCCATTTATTCAATAAATATAAAAGAGTAGTAACAAAATAATGGATGTAATTCTGTGGTTCGCCGGTACAGTGTAATTTTAAGAATTTTAAAAATGTTTTGCGTGTAATGCTATGTACTTACGAAACGTTGGCTGATTTTAAAAACAACTGGCCGGCGTAATTAATTTAAACAATCTCTTATTAAATCAATGGGTGTCTTATGCAAGAACTTGTGAAGTACTTCTAAATTTCGCCGGTTAGTTTTTTTAGTGAGAGATTTTTAGTTTTTATTGATGGTACTTCATTTAGCCTCTTGTAAAGTTTTGTGCTTCTTTATAAACACTTGCATACAGTTATTAATTCTGGAGCTAATTAATCAATAAATATAAAGAGATAGTAACAATATGGTGCAGTGTTGCCAGTTTAGCGGATTGGCCGCTAGATCTAGCGGAATTTCAACCGTTCTAGCGGCGAGAAATAATCATTTAGCGGCTAGCGGAAAATCTAGCGGAATGGAAGCAAATTGGCGGAATTTCTAGCGACAAGGTTGAAACATGTTTCCATTTATAAGCTTTTGTTTCGATGACCAAAAACTAATGGGGACATGTAAAGTATTCCGTCCCTTATTATCCAAAGTAAACAAATACCACTGGAACCATAAATCTGATATCTGAGTCATATTACCTTAACCCTGAACTAGGCGCGTGGTGCCTTTCTCATTGGCTAGCGGCCGGAGATTCTCCACCAAATATCCAATCAAACGCGGAGAAAATATTATACGCGTTCTCTTTAAATATGCAATATCTCTTTGTACAGTTTTTGAAATGCTAAGCGTAATAGTTTGTGAATAAATAAATAAATATTCAGCGTGCAAATTCAAGTCACTATAAGAACAATATTTTAATAATATTGCAGTAATATACTTTAATATTTTTTCTACATCCGCGTTAATATTCTATCATATTAAATTATGAAACTAATATTTAAAAAGTATTATTTTAGTAGACATAAGAATATTTTTTAATTGAATTTCAATTTTCAAAAATACATCTAATTGAATGGCGTGAATTGAAAAACACAATCAATTTTTGGACTGAAGTCAATCAATATCGGGATGCATCAGGCCAAAATCCATTTAAAGAATTGGTTGACTTTGCCCTACAAGTTCTTGTTCTTCCATATTCCAATGCCGAAATAGAGCGCGTTTTTAGTCAACTGAACATCGTGAAAACTAAGCTAAGAAATCGCACGGAAACCGAAATGGTGAATGCTGTTTTAAACATTCGATTTAATTTAAAACGGCATGGAAAATGTTGTAATAATTTTCGATTTCCAGATGAAGTTCTTAGGCTTATAGGTTCAAATGCGAAATATAATAAGCGAATAAATGAGGACAATAATGAAGTCCAAATAATAGACGAACTTGTTTCAGAACCTAATAGTAGTGAATAGTAATGTAAAATTATAGTAATAATAAGTCAATATTATTATTAAATTATTACTGCGATTTGTCTGTGTAAACTATTATATAGTTAGATTTAAGTTATAAATTATAAATATAATTACACAAACATGTGCAATATTTAATCATTGCTTATATTTGTATATTTTATATATATTTAAAATAAGTTGTAAATATCGAATTTGTATTTTTATTATCATGTAATAAAATAAAAAATTATAAATTATTTATTCTACACGCGTAATTAATATTATTTCTTACATGGCATATTTATCACCCTAGTTCTGATTCATAAATTTCAAATATTTTCATTTTTAATACTTTTGTATCACATATTCATTTAATATTTATAAATTATTCATATAAACAATTACTCGATATTATAAATATTATTTATTAAAAACAACTGTTATTATATGTAAAATTAAATATCTTGATTTAGCGGAAAAGTTAGCGGCAAGAAGTTTTAAATTTAGCGGAATCTAGCGGAATTACGCGTGCCATCTAGCGGCCGAATGTCCATCGGACCTGGCAACACTGGATGATGAGCCAACAGCGTGGACAGTACTGTTGGCTATAGACGCGCACAGCACACACACATATCGGCTTCCGGTACGTCACGCGATGTAGCCAGAGGGCCACAAAAAGAAAAGGGCTGGAGGACCCCCTCGTACGAGGAAATGAGGGATCGGCCGAAATGAATTGGCAAAGCGGATAGCTTAAATGTTAATTTAATTTATATTGCTTCTAGGAATTAATAATTAAAAAACTTACAATTTAATAAAAATATGAAAAACAAAAGGACACATAACTCTAAAACTACAACAAAACAAAATGCGTGCCGGGCCAGAGCGGTGTATACTAATAAGAATTAAAAACTAAAACTTAAAGAGTAGTTTACAGAAAAAAGATGCAATGAACATGACAAAAATCCAATGAGTGATTATTGAGTTGATAAATGTTCTGAGCCTGAGCAGCTTTGCTCGGCACTTCGGAAGCAGAAACAGGTACCTTGTTAATGAAGCCGTCGATATCACCCCAATTGTCGTCGGGGCATGGCACTCGCTGCGCGGAGGTCGCTGAGCACGCACAGTGCGCCTCTAAGTGAACGCTGCAGCCTTTCCGGACACGACGACCAGGCAGTGCACGCTATCGTGGTCCAATTTATGAGGTGTGGGCAAAGAAATGCCGAGATGGGCGACCCTGGTGTCGACCATCGGCTATGCGGGCAGCCTGCGGCCCTGAATGATGTAACATGTCACGTCTGCTCCACTCCTGACAAAAGACCTGTATCTCAATGACCTGTATCTCAACTGGTGATCTCAATGAATCTCCCGGGGCGTTTTTTTTTCCTTCCAGTTACCCTGGAGAGGCGGGAGTTTATTAGGAAATGCGGATACATAAATATTTCTGCAGCCGTTAGGCTTTTGCAGCTACGAAATGGCATTATCTTAAACAAACTACCTTACATTCTATCTTCAAACTAATACATATGCCGCTTTGGGCCTATTCTACTTTTATAAAAAATTCTTAAGATATTAATAAAGTTTTTTATATTGTTGTTGTTGTTTTCTTCTTTCACTCACTCATTCACTCTTAAGGTGGTTAGAGCGAGATATTCCCTAGTAGACAGAGAGTCCATATTACGTTCAAAAATAATTATTTGCGAGATAGGTTGGTATTGTGGGACCTACATAAACCAAATAGGGACTTTTATGCTGAGTTTCATTTAATTATTCGAATTAATTTAGTTTAATAGATGTAAAATAAAAATATTTTAATACCACATAAAGAGCTACCGTTCACTAGTTTCTTAACTAGTACCAACAGATGCCGTGGCCACGGAATGAAAAATTGAAGCATAAGATTAACATAAAAAATCACTATTACACAATAAGTACGTGTAAAATCATAAAAAGTAACATTATACACACATATCTATATATTTTTGTACAGTGATCGCTAATAATGGCAAAAATTTCCATTGTGTGAGTGGGGCAAAAAGTCTATAATAAATTGGGCAACACCGTAATGTCCTTGAGATTGGCACGACTGCTCAGAGCTCATGCTTCTTCAAAGTTTCGTTGTTTTGAATCACTATGAATACTGTTCGTTGCCTGGTCGAATATCACAATCTAAGCGAATTGGCGGAAAATATATTTCCAAGGTGGAATTTCAGAGAAAACGAAATAATTCCCCATTTATTACGAAAAAAATTACTTCATAAAAAGTTTTCAAATATTTTTTCAATGTTTGTTTCTTTCTAATTTTTATTTCTTGAATTACCTGAACCAATGGTAGGGCAAACCATAGATTATTAGATTGCTTAACAAGATCACAAGTTTGGTTCTCTCCAACATTGTATAAAGCTTTATATTTAACTTGACAGACATCGTAATCATTGACTTCTACTGCTCTTTATTGTCCTTATCACAATATATTTTGTTGTTGTTTTTTTCAGTTATTCCCCTATTTTATTTTTGCTTAGTTAATTAAAATTCATGATCAATTTTTAATGTTTTAATAGTTTTGATTGAAATTTTAGGACTATTTTAGCAATTGCAATGTGCCGCATTATTTCCAGCGGTGCGGTTATATAATTCATAGAAACAATTTGCTGGTTTTCAGCATAATTTATATCATGTTATGATTTTGTATTAGATACAAATTATTGTGTAAAGTACACATCAAATTAAAGCTGCATCAGATAATTCTGAGAGCTGTATTATTGAGACCTTCTATAATAAAATTATACCATTGTTGGAGATAAAATCTTCAAAAGAGATTTCTAAGTGGAATAGTCTTTTGTAATTGTTTGTCTTGATGTTGCCCTCAAAATGAAAAAAGGTTTAAATGTTTTCAAAATAAAATGAGAACCATTCAAAATGCATTATTATTGTTCAGGAAATGCAAACATTAGATAAAATATAGTGCTGAAGAGAAAAGGAGTTTCTATTAAAATACTAAAACTACCAAAGGCTGGATGTATCATTCCTCTTACAATTTCAATAAAATGTAATTATTAATTATAAATGTAATTATTAAATTTGCCCATGCGTATTTAAATACTATAGGCCTTCAAGCACAAAACTATACTGGACACTCACTCAAAAAAATCTTTAAAACTAATTATGAATAAATCTAAAAAACAGTCATTATGATAGAATAAATCATTGTTCCAATACATATGTAAATTAAGAAATTGCTTTCAAAGTAAAAATTGCTTTTAAAATTTATCATTTACAAATACATGTTTGGTTTCTTATTGTTCCATTCAATTTACTTTTAAAATTAAACATTGTTGTTCAGTAAACTATTTGATTAATGCTTATTAAAATAAAAACATTTTATGAAGTTTTTAAAATTTATTTTCAAAAAAAACGGGCACGAGGATGGGAGTCCCAAGCCTAATTTTGCTGGGAGGAAATCCTGCATTCACCTATGCATTGAATGGTTACCATAACATTTCATAAAATGTTTTTATTTAACCCCAGCATTTTATTAACACCAGCAAAACAGTATTTTATCATTTGAACACATTTGAAGCCACTAAAAAGTCTATTTCTTTCTTAATTAAATCCCCACTCAGTAGCAATACCGATTGAGGTGCTGATCTGTGCTAAAGATTGTTGCTTTGAGTTCTGTGTAAGCATCTGTGGTGCAAAAGACAATGACAATCCACTGTGTATCTTCATAATAAAAAAGAGAATATGAATAATTTCCGAATAATTGAATGTTGTTGGTGCGATCATTGTTCAGGAGCAAGAAACTGACGTACGGCACAATACAAAATAATAATACTGTACTGAATGTTTAAAAAATTCTATAAACTCCCCAGATCACCCATTTTCGCAGGGAATAGTATCAAAGTGAGTCATTGGGAATATTAAATGAATTAAAATTTCATTCAGATCGCACTAAACGTTATATCCATAAAATTCCAATTTTCTGAATATCTGGTTACTATCAAACGCAATGTTCTCCAGGAGTGATGATATCATAATTGATCCCAGAAGATCCAGAGGAATGTACGAACTCTTGCAAGGTCTTGTCACTCGATTTGAACCAAAGCGCGTTGAGTGCGCGGTGTTGCCGAGATGCGCGTCACAGTCCCGAACCTCTAGAAAGCGCGCGAACGTCTCCCTTTGGACTGGTTTAGGCTTATACTTTTGCAAAATTCTCCCATTTGAAACGGTAGATTTCCTTCAAATTGCGCATGTTGATTCTTCGAGATGCTAGCTACCAAAAGAAGAGATTTTAAAAGCATGTTCAACAGTTAATTTTCTCGCAATTTTAAAATTTCAGGTCAGATCTCTCAGGTCCCCATAAGAGCCCACGTTAAAACAGCAAACTTTATGGTGTCGTTACGCAAAAACTGGATGGTGAAATCGATCCAAACTCTACCAGAACATAGATGAACCTCTCATCTTTCGATTAATACAATAAAAAAGGCATGTTAAACACAAGACTTATCTCGCTCTAACCACCTTAAATTATATTTACAGCACATTCATTCACACACTCACACAACACAACACTACACTATTTACACTATACACTGGTTTATTTCGCCACGGCGCCGACTTTACTCAAGCGTCCGTGGCGCCGCGACGTCTTCATTTGCAGGCGACGCTGGCCCGGCGAAACGCGTCTCCGCGCCGCCCGCGCGGTTTCCGGCGTCCGTGAGCGGCGCATACACATACGGTGCGCATACACATACGCTCCGTCTCGTCGCAGCTAGAGTGGCTAGAGTGCCGTTCCTGTTGGAACCTAAGCATCCCCATGACCGGTGTCTTGCATTGAAATCACCAAGTAGCAGAACCTTGGGGTCTAGCGCTAGAATTGCTTCAATCTCAGAGGCGTTGAGAGTTTGATCTGGGCAGTAGACAGACACGACAAGGAATCGTTTGTTTCCCACCCAGATGTGCGCTCCAATAGCTTCGAGTGATGTCAGCATTAGGGTCGAGAGGTTTGCCTGGAGCTGAGGGATGTCGCGGCGAATGCTCAATGCGACTCCGCCTCCCAATCTTCCTTCGCGGTCTCTCCGGTATGTTGCGAATCCTTGAATTCGGAAGTCACTCCGGGCGTTGAACCACGTCTCTTGTATCGCCATGATATCGAGATCATGCTTTCGAATGAACTCGCCTATTTGCTGGGCATCCCTCATTTCCTCGTACGAGGGGGTCCTCCAGCCCTTTTCTTTTTGTGGCCCTCTGGCTACATCGCGTGACGTACCGGAAGCCGATATGTGTGTGTGCTGTGCGCGTCTATAGCCAACAGTACTGTCCACGCTGTTGGCTCATCATCCAGTGTTGCCAGGTCCGATGGACATTCGGCCGCTAGATGGCACGCGTAATTCCGCTAGATTCCGCTAAATTTAAAACTTCTTGCCGCTAACTTTTCCGCTAAATCAAGATATTTAATTTTACATATAATAACAGTTGTTTTTAATAAATAATATTTATAATATCGAGTAATTGTTTATATGAATAATTTATAAATATTAAATGAATATGTGATACAAAAGTATTAAAAATGAAAATATTTGAAATTTATGAATCAGAACTAGGGTGATAAATATGCCATGTAAGAAATAATATTAATTACGCGTGTAGAATAAATAATTTATAATTTTTTATTTTATTACATGATAATAAAAATACAAATTCGATATTTACAACTTATTTTAAATATATATAAAATATACAAATATAAGCAATGATTAAATATTGCACATGTTTGTGTAATTATATTTATAATTTATAACTTAAATCTAACTATATAATAGTTTACACAGACAAATCGCAGTAATAATTTAATAATAATATTGACTTATTATTACTATAATTTTACATTACTATTCACTACTATTAGGTTCTGAAACAAGTTCGTCTATTATTTGGACTTCATTATTGTCCTCATTTATTCGCTTATTATATTTCGCATTTGAACCTATAAGCCTAAGAACTTCATCTGGAAATCGAAAATTATTACAACATTTTCCATGCCGTTTTAAATTAAATCGAATGTTTAAAACAGCATTCACCATTTCGGTTTCCGTGCGATTTCTTAGCTTAGTTTTCACGATGTTCAGTTGACTAAAAACGCGCTCTATTTCGGCATTGGAATATGGAAGAACAAGAACTTGTAGGGCAAAGTCAACCAATTCTTTAAATGGATTTTGGCCTGATGCATCCCGATATTGATTGACTTCAGTCCAAAAATTGATTGTGTTTTTCAATTCACGCCATTCAATTAGATGTATTTTTGAAAATTGAAATTCAATTAAAAAATATTCTTATGTCTACTAAAATAATACTTTTTAAATATTAGTTTCATAATTTAATATGATAGAATATTAACGCGGATGTAGAAAAAATATTAAAGTATATTACTGCAATATTATTAAAATATTGTTCTTATAGTGACTTGAATTTGCACGCTGAATATTTATTTATTTATTCACAAACTATTACGCTTAGCATTTCAAAAACTGTACAAAGAGATATTGCATATTTAAAGAGAACGCGTATAATATTTTCTCCGCGTTTGATTGGATATTTGGTGGAGAATCTCCGGCCGCTAGCCAATGAGAAAGGCACCACGCGCCTAGTTCAGGGTTAAGGTAATATGACTCAGATATCAGATTTATGGTTCCAGTGGTATTTGTTTACTTTGGATAATAAGGGACGGAATACTTTACATGTCCCCATTAGTTTTTGGTCATCGAAACAAAAGTTTATAAATGGAAACATGTTTCAACCTTGTCGCTAGAAATTCCGCCAAATTGCTTCCATTCCGCTAGATTTTCCGCTAGCCGCTAAATGATTATTTCTCGCCGCTAGAACGGTTGAAATTCCGCTAGATCTAGCGGCCAATCCGCTAAACTGGCAACACTGTCATCATCGTGCGTGGCGCCGTGTGAGAGGTGGGTACCAGGTGAGGACCGCGTCTGCACGCGCTCGCACGACACGGACGCGCGGTGCGCATACATGTTGTTTGAAAAGAAAAGGCTGATATTTCATTGAATTGCCATCAATTCAGTAAGCAGTAAATTCCGGAGAAGTTCCAGGAATCGTTACTTACTTGGCTATCCGGGAGACGCCGCATTCAGGGCACAGGTGCCAACGTTTCGGTCGCCATTCTACGACCTTCATCAGGGCGTAGTTATTGCGCAATAACGCGGCGTCTCCCGGATAGCCAAGTAAGTACTGACTCCGGCAGCGGAAGCCTACGCTCTCTCCAGGAATCGTGATGTCTGAACAGAGTCACATATCCCCTTGCAACAGGTAAGGTAATGAATGTTGTACGTTGAACTAATGCAAGATATAAAGAAACAGAGAGCTAGTCAAACTATGAGTTATTAGAGTATAGCTTAGCTAGTCAAATTATTAGAGTAATTAATTTACGAGTATAGCAGGTTGAATTAAATTAGAAGAATCGTAAAACAGTTAAAATTGGCTACCCAGCTTAGGACATAATAAAATAAGTTCATTTAGTAACATTCAATGTTGATGCAGGTTACAAAATATCTGACCAACCCGGGGCAAGGTAATCGTGAATAAGAAGCACGTTACAATATATTGTGAGGCATTTATTATGTTTTAAATTTCAGACCATGTATATTTCATAGATATAAATTGTAATATAATTATGTACAAATGCTTCTAATTTTCTTTTATTAAACATGGTTCCAGTGACTGCAGTAGCAAGCATTCTTTCTTTCTAGTGTAATTGACTAAATATTAGTTTTTTGCTTCATGTAATACTTTATCAGCTTGATGTCTAGAATCTAAATCTTTATGGTCTCTATATGCAATATCATGATATTTACAAGCTTCATCAAGTGGAGTAATTACTTCATCACCTCGTTCTAATAGAGTTTTAAGATCTGTACCAGGTCCAGGAAGATGTTTAATGGGTACTATTAGAAGAATTCTAATGGTAAATGACTAATTGCCCAATTTATAATACCAGCACCATGTTTTCAGATTTACAAAACGTATGTGATATACAATGTACAAATCGAATGAAATATATAATTCCTTTTGGATTTTGAGTAATAAAATGTTGAAATTAACCTGTTAACATCTTTATGATACTTTTTCCTTATAAAAATTATCATTACCAGCTTTTTCTTCACTATGTATCACTAATAATCCATCTATAAGATCCTGTACATCATTCATCCAAACATATTCAACATGTTTTTTATTCTATTTTTAAATATCACCCATTCCAGTAAATGATTGGAGTGATGTAACTGATTTTGTTCTTTATTTTTTTGTTCAGCCCATAATCCTTTAAATATTATATTCCTTTTTTCTCCAGTAATTGATCGAACGTAATTAGTAATTGGATCCTAATCATTAAATATGAGATGTATTTTGTTAATAGACTTAATCATTCATCATTCATAAGTTTTACATTGCATAATAATACCATCAATTTTAAATTCAACTCTCGCTCACCAATATATTTGTATTTACCTACAGGTCTAAAATCAAATGCAGATCTGAAATCTAATCTCATTTGCGTTTTTAAGATATTCAGTTAATTTATGTGCTAAATGTATATTTTTTATATTTTCTTCTTCTTCTTCTTCTTCTTCTTCTATTGCTTTCAATCGTTTTTATAATTCTAATGTTTTGGAGTATCTGGTGATTGTATATAATTGCTTTTCAAACGACGGTTCTGATGGTGTTGCTGGCATTGGAAATAATCATAATCAAAATCATGTTTATTAGATACTATTTGTTTATCCTGATCATTTTCAATAGATTGATTAACTGTTTACGAACGTTTTCTACTTTAACAACTAAATCATTTAATTTATCTGTGACAGGTTGATCTTCCTTTTTATATTGATTACGATAATGTTGTTTTCATTCTCGCAATGTATCATTTAATTTTTCCTTCTGTTCTATTTGTTTTGGCTTACACATTGCAAACAGTTATAAAACAAAAAATAACAAGATGCAAATAGTATGTCTGTTTTTGTGTTTAAACAGGCAGGATTTTATATTGCGTGTCAGGTTTTGTGTTTAAATACCTAAATATCAAAATGAACAGCTACACAGACTATCTTATCTTGCATCTGTTTTTTTTAAACAAAGAGGATTTTATAATACGTCTGTCTGTTCACAGATACTGTGTACCTATTTTACTAAAAAAACGATTGTATTTTATTTCTATATTTACCATCATTACCACCATATTTACCATCATCTCTAATCGCTTAGGAATTTTTGAACATGTTTGAGCTAAATACCAGCAATCAATACCTCTGTCTACCACGTGTGAAATATTATCTTACAATAGCTTGATTCCCTAATATATAATCATCGAATAATGCTAATAAATGTTCTTCACAATTTTCAAGTGGTATTGTATCATCGTGATAACTTATGAATGTAATATATATATTATTTTCAAGCTTACACTTATTCATAAATATCTGATATTTATCTTCAAAAGATTTATAAAATATATACACATTGATTTATTTTATCCCAATTTAACCATCCGGGAATGATAATATAATTATCAATAAATAAAGATTACCACACCCAATAGGTCCTATAATAGCACATCGAATAGAAGATAATCATTTTCCACGTTTCATTTTTATGCGTTTACTAGCGGTATCCGACAGACGTCTTGTCCTTTAACTCTTTCATCTCCTACCCTTCCTGTCTCTCCCTCTCTCTTCGTCTCCCACTTTCTTCGCCTTTCCGTCTCTTCGTCTCTCCCTCTTGGTTTCTCCCCCTCTTCGATTCTCAGTTTTTCTTCCTCTCTCCCCTCTCTTCGTCTCTCCGTCCCCCCCTCTTTGACTCCCTCTCCGCCCTCTTTCTTACTCGCTCTCTCTCTACTTCTCCCTCTCCTCTCTCCCTCTCACTTCCACTCTCTCTCTCCCTTTTTCTCTATCTGTCTCTATCTCTGTCTCTTTTTGTGTCTCTATGTCTCTGTCTGTCTCTCTGACCCTCTCATAAACATTTGGTTGCAGATTCTGCATGTCTTTGAGCAGGTGGGATAATATCAAGATGCGCCGAACCAGCAAAAATGTAATAGAATGTTCAAAAAGATCTCATCCTGCAGATTATGGTGTGAAACAGAAACGTTTCGTTCCGGCCCTTGGCCTCAAAATTTTAGTTTTTAATGCCTTAGAACGCTTCGTTTGGGAGCGTTTAAAGATATAGAGCCCAAAATCTTGCCATGTGTTGCGGGATATAGGAATAGCACTGTGTAACAAAAACCAACTTTGTCCAACGGTAGTGTCTGTAATGTTTTTATATGTCATGCTTATAGAATAAGTATTTTTTTGGTTTAAATCGGTTCTAACAAACACATTTACAGACAGATAAAATTTATTATTACAGGCAATTAAATTTTATTTGACAATATATTTTACTTATAATAGTCCCAGTAACATCCGTCCGTTCGTTCGCCACTCACGTTAGCGATCGATAGCATCCGATAGAATTCATGTATTTTCTAGCGTATGCTCCTACAGGAGTCGTAGAATCTCAGGAGACTCAGTTTAGCCCATCGGCGCTGTACAATGGTACCACCCCGCTGACGTCTATCCGTTCTACCAGTGCTGGTTGTTCTCATGCTGCAATCGCCCCCTTGCTGTCGTCTCCCAGCTCAGCATTAGTTCACATTACCACGTTCCCCAGCTCGTCATGTCCTGTTCGACGCCATCCCGTGTCACACGGCCATGGCCAGCAACAATGACGCTCGTGTAGATAGCAGTTTGAATGGAAATTGAATTATAAAAATTAAAATGAAAGATAGTAAAAAGGTGTCAAAAACGTTTCTTTGTGATGTTTCTCAAAATTTTAGTTTTTCATGCCCTAGAACGCTTTGTTCTGCTAATCGTTCGCTAATCTGCTATTCCGGGCGGAGATGAATTCAACAAATTATAGATAATTAAAATAGGTACAATCGTTCTTGAGTTGCAAATGGCGTCACTAACAATTTTGTCATATATATATATATATATATATATATATATATATATATATATATATATATATGTACACATACCAACATACATCTTCTTCTTTGGTCCTATCTTCCATATACGGAAGTTAGGTGACCCATAACGGGTTTTCTTGGGATAAATTATTCAGGGTGGTTTCCCGTTGCCTTCCCTGATATGATGATGATGATAGGGGGTGAAAGGACGAACACAATACACCCATGCCCGAGGCGGGTCTCAAACCCGCGATCTTTCGGTACGAGATCGCTACGGCACTACTGCCTTAGCGATCTCGGCCACCGGATCGGCACCTACATACATACATACATACATACATACATACCCTGTGTGGTTGCCGTTTTTTTTGTAGAATAGCGCCACGGGACCTCCGCCTTTCATATAAGGCGACTAAAAGGAGCAGCTGTCCTCTACCCTTTCCCCAAATATCCCTACTTTCCCACCTAGTTTTCCTTCCATCCCACAAGATCCAATAGGTGGACTGAGTAGCTTATGGGACCTAGCTCCCTATCCCTACGAAAATTCCCTTCTCACCTTCCTTCCAATTCCATTTCTGCTGGCGGTAGCATATAAAACGCTAAGGGAAGGTCACCCCGAAAATAAACCAGTGATGGGTATGAGTGAGCCTCAAAACTTACTACCCCAAGCGAGTCGAGCGTTGACGCCGAATCTCGCCACCGATTCTGATCGGGTGAAAGCCCCGATAGTCGGTGCCGGCTCCATGGATTTTGGGGGAAGCCAAGCTCACAAGAGTGTCTGGGAAGATAATAGGAGAGTGAAGTTTCTGGAGTTGGGGAAGAAGGTCGGGGATCTCCTGCATTTTGTCCTTCCAAGGAATAATGTCCACGGGGAGATAAAGCGTATGGTGAGTTCCATCCGATCTGACTTTGATGAGATGGTGGACATGGAGGAGTCACTATCTGTAATTAGCTCGAAGACAGTTGAGGCGGAGACGCAGACTTCACCGCAGACATGTCCCACGGATACAGGGGAGACGCAGATCTCGCCCGGACTGGATGCCCGACAGAAGGTGGATAAGTCGGGTAAGCGGAAGATGCATGAGTCGCCTTCCCCTTCCTCCTATAGAAGGGAAGAGGGCGCGTTGTCGCGTCAAAGGGATCCTGGCAGAACACCGGCAACTCCTGAGGTGACCAGCGAGAAACACGGAAGTGAGCGACTACCGGAAAACCCGTGGGAAGTTGTTCCAAAGGGGAAGAAAAAGAGGAAAAAACCGGCCAATGAGGCATCGCAGGGTGCTAAACTCAAGCGTCCGCGTCCTAGACCTACCCGCACAGATGCTCTCCTCGTCAAGGTGGACGGGCAGAAATTGTCATACGCGGATATTCTTCGCCGAATGAAGAGCGACCCTTCCTTACAAAATGTCGGTACCTGTGTCAAGCGGATCAGGAGAACTGGAGCTGGAGACCTATTACTGGAGCTGGAGAGGTCGGCTGGCGGGAAGGTGGATGAATTGAAGGGCTCCATATCAGACAAACTGGGAGATGCCGCAACAGTTACCGCACTGAGGGAGGAAACCACGGTGGAGCTGCGAGACCTCGATGAGCTCGCAACCAGGGAGGAGATCTGCGCCGCGCTGGAAAAGCAGCTGGAGACAAAACTTGATCAGACAGCGGTGAAAGCACTACGGCATAGCTTCAGAGGTACGCAGGTGGCGGTGGTCTGCCTACCAACGGTTCTGGCGAGGAGGGCTGCAACGATCGGGAAAATTCGAATTGGCTGGGTGATAAGCCATATTCGAATTAAGGCTACGCCGTTAAGATGCTACCGATGCTGGGACTTCGGTCACCGTGCCAGTTCCTGCAAGGGACCTGACCGAACCAAGCTTTGCCGCAAGTGTGGCGAAGAGGGTCATGTGGCGAAGCCTTGCGAAAAGGACCCGCACTGCATGTTATGCTCTGCGAAGTTTGACTCCAGCCACACTTCTGGCGGCCCGAAGTGCCCGGTTTATCAGAGGGCACTCCAGACGACGAACCGGCAGAAAAAATGAGGTTACTCCAATTGAACCTCAACCACTGTGAGGCAGCACAGGACCTGCTGCAACAAACGGTGAGAGACCTTAAGATCGATGTGGCGATTCTTTGCGAGCAGTACACGAACATAGAGGGCCCTACTTGGTTTTCAGACAGGTCAAGTCGAGCCGCGATATGGACTTACGGTTTGCGTCAGGTCCGGGAAGTCATAACTGTACCATCGACCGGCTTTACCAGGGTTAAGGCAGATGGCATATACATTTACAGTGTATATGCACCCCCTAGTCTCTCAATACCCGAATTCGAAACGTTGCTGAACAGTCTGGTGGCCGATGAACGAGGACGGAGACCCCTTATCATCGCTGGCGATTTCAACGCATGGGCTACAGCGTGGGTCAGCAGGGTAACGAACCGAAGAGGAGAGGCCCTTCTAGACCATCTAGCCTCACTGGACGTTGTCCTAGCAAATACCGGGAACTCTCCAACCTTCTCCCGAAATGGCGATAGCTCCATAGTCGATTTGACATTCGTGAGCGAGTGCATTGCTCGCTCGGGTCTAACCTGGGTTGTGAGCGACCAATACACGCATAGTGACCATCATGCTATTCTCATTGAGATGGGTAAACCCGAGAAACGTCGGACACTGCACCAGCCCAGTCGCAAGTGGAGCACGAAAAAACTGGACACGGAGGCCTTCGTCGCCATGATGGAAGATGTGACCATATCTGAAGGACCACCGGAAGAGCAGGCAGAGGAATTCATGACGCATGTTGTCAATGCATGCGATGCCTCTATGCCGAGGTGCTCACCAAGCGACCGCCGACCACCTGTTTACTGGTGGAACGAAGAAATTGCTCAACTGCGCGGGAAATGCATCAAGAGCAGACGTCTGTGCCAAAGAGCAAGGAGCCGGCCCGACTCTGAGAGGTTGCGGGAACAACACCGGAATGATCGCAACGCCTTGAAAAAGGCCATCAAAGCGAGCAAACGTCTCTACTGGCGTGAGCTGTGTCGAGAGGTTGATGAGGACCCATGGGGCAGGCCGTACAAAATCGTTATGACAAAGCTGAATGGCGCGGTCAACATGTCCCCGACCTGTCCAAACCTACTGCAGAACATCGTGGCCACTCTCTTCCCGATCCAGACGGAGACGAACCACGCAGCCCCGATACATCGACCCACGGACGTGCCCCCAGTCAGCCCAGATGAACTTCGGAATGCTTGCCGCCGGATCCGGGACACTAAAGCTCCGGGTCCGGACGGAATACCAAATGCGGCTCTGAAGGTTGCCATCGAAGCTCGCCCAGACCTCTTCTTGGGCGTTCTAGACAGATGTCTGAGGGAAGGTTCCTTCCCGCGCTGCTGGAAACGACAACGGCTAGTGCTCTTGCCTAAGGGCAAGAAACCACCATGCGACTCGTCATCTTACCGCCCGATTTGCCTGTTGGACACAGCAGGTAAAATCCTGGAGCGAATTGTTTGCAGCAGACTTAAGACCTTCGTCGAAAGCAACAGCGGCCTTTGCGATAATCAGTTCGGTTTCCGAAAGGCGCGTCAACAGTGGAGGCAATTGGTAAAGTGGAGAGCATTGCTAGAGAGGCCATATCAGGAGCACGCTGGAGTAGGGGCACTAAGAAGTACTGCGCCGTCGTGACCTTGGATATTAAAAACGCCTTCAACTCAGCGAGGTGGAGCTGCATTCTAAATGCCCTTCATCTCCTGGAAGTCCCAGTGTACATCCGGACAATCATCAGCGACTACTTCAAAGATCGAGTCCTGTTGTACTACACAGATGACGGTCCGAGGAGCTATGACGTGACGAGTGGTGTTCCACAGGGGTTGGTTCTGGGTCCCTTACTTTGGAACATCATGTACGATGCGGTACTGAGATTGGAGTTACCACATGGCGCGGAGACCATAGGCTTCGCTGACGACGTGGCGCTCGTCGTAGTGGACAAGCACCTGGAGGACGTTACCCTCGTGGCCAACCGCTCCATCGCGATAATTCGCCGGTGGCTGTCTTTGGTCGGGCTGGTCCTGGCCGATCACAAAACTGAGGCAGTGCGGATTACCGGCAGGAAGACACGGGAGACCATCACCCTCAGAGTGGGGAGACATGAGATCCAGTCCGGGCCACACCTGCGGTACCTCGGCGTATGGATCGACGCGTGATTCATTTTTTTCTATTGCACGAAAAGATTGAACATTAAAAATTAAATCTTTTAAATCTATATTTGACTCGATATAATTAATTTTACTATCATAAAATATTTCAAAAAATGGTTGATTGTAGAAGTAAAATTTATATTTTTTTACTTAATTCACCATATAAAATAATAAGATACAATATTATCAGACGAGTTAATTGTTTCATTGTTACAACATCATCATCTATTCCAGTTCCTACTTCCCGTAATAATTTGTTGTGAAAATTATAATTTCCTGATGGTCCTATGATGCCATGTAAAGTTGCTATAAGTAATCCGGTTTCTTCAATATGTTTTTCATAAGATTTTCACTATTTAATTTCTGACCAAATATAGTTTATAGATATCATGTTTAATACACATATGCATAAATGACCACAAATTTATTAAAAGTTTGAATTCTCTCAGAATTATAATATAAATGATGAGATCCAATATATTTGGCTATTTGTGATGGTGGATATCCACTACATGAATCAAAAATAGTTTTATGTATATTATTGTTAAAGTAAAGTTCCTGATTTTTTGGATGCATTCATATTCACAACTCAAATTAAATAATATTTTAGGGCATTCATCATTCCTAAATACACCTCGATAATATGGAATTTTAAAATATCACATTGTATGACATCATAATTCCTTAATTGATATGGGAATTGATTTATTAACGTTGATAATACGGAAATGGTACTCATTTTCTTTTTTAAGCTCAGTTCTCTTTAATACATTTCCAAAGCGTAACCTTTCATTTCTTCTTATCCAGCTTTATTTTTTATTTGATTGTACTCCATCATAAATAGCGTTTGCACCACTTTTTAATAATGCCCTAATGCTGCTAGTAGAGCTCCAATAAATCCACCATATTTTCCATATTGTAACTTTTTTGTGAACGGAATGGATAAATTTAATGTTATACCAGATCCTTTTTATACTATCATTTTTATCATTTACTTGTTTAGATGTTAAAATATCAAAATTAATATTTCTGACATCATTTGGTGATAATTTAAATTCCTAATCAGATTCTATTTACAAACCGCATTTTCTTATAGCAAATATAGTTCGTGACTGCAATTGCGAATATTTTTCTTTTACATGAGCGTCTTTACTAAATATTCGTTTTTTATCTTCTTGTTGTAATATTTTATTAATTTGATGCTTAGATTCTAAAGCTTTGTGATCTATATAAGCTATCATGAAATTTACAATCTTCATCAAGAGGATTAATTCCTTTATCAACTCGTTCTAATCTATTTTTAAGATCTTCACCAGGACAACTATAATTATAAGCAGGAAAATGTAATTCAAATTGTAAATTATTCATAGCCCAATTTATTATACGAGCTACATGTTTTTCAGATTTAAAAAATATATGAAGAATACTATATAAAAATCAAATGAGTTATGGAATTTCTTTTGGATTATGAGTAACAAAATCTTGAAATTGACTTGTTAACATCTTTATGATACTTATTTTTTCATTATAAAATTCATTACCAGCTTTTTTTCACCATGTATCACCTATAATTACCTATAAGAGGCTGTACATTATTCATCCAAACATATTCAATAGGTTTTCCAGTATATTTTTAATAACTCACATTCCAGTTTTTGGAGATGAAAATGATTTTTTCTTTCTTTTGTTCAGCGCACATTTCTCTAAATATTTTATTCCTTTTGTCTCCACTATTTGGTCGAATTTGATTAGAATATGGCTTGTAGTCTTTAAATAGAGATGTGTGTCGGTAGCAATTTCTTTATAATTTTCCAAATCTTCAGATGTATATTCAATATCAGATATGTTTTTATTTGTTATTAAAATTAACACTCAATCAGTACCTTGATATTTTTTCCTTGAATAATAATATCCTCCTTATCAAAATAAACTCTACTATCGCCAATATTTTTATGACTACCAATAGGTCTGATACCAAATGCTGTATCTTTTGCTTGATTAAAATGTTTTGATAATTTAGGACCTAAATGTGCTACATTAATTTTTTTCCTTTCCGCCTCTTCAAGTGCGTGTTTCTTATTCTATTTTTTTGGTTCATCAGGATATTTAAATCATTATTTTTCAAACGAAGTTTCTGATCGTGTCGATGGCATTCGAAAAAGTCTTTACAATCTGATTGTATGGGTATTAATTGTTTTCTTTCTTCTTTATTTTAGATAGATTGAATAACTTGTTTACCTAAAGTTTTTACTTTTCAAACAAGATCATATAATTTATCCGTAACAGGTTGATTTTCTTTTTTATATTTTTCGTACTGATTACGATTATGTTGTTTCCATTCTCTAAATACATATTTTATTCTTTATCTCCGTCCTCTTAATCGTTTGGTTTATATTTTGTAAACATTTAATAAACAGAAAAATATTCTTTTTAAGAATGTACAGGCTGTTTTTCTGTCCGTGTGCTTTTCTGTCCGTGTGTTTTTCTGTCCGTGTTTTTTCTATCTACCAATTTTATTAAAAAGATTGTATTTTATTTCCATATTTACCATTATTTAATTTTCGTGTCATCAATTGTCATAAAAACAAATGGTTCTTCCCAACATAATTGACCTACATTTTTAAATTCTTTAAATTTCACATCTCCACCTACAAATTCATTATAAATATGTTTACGATTAAGATCTTATATAAATATATTTAAAAAATTTAAATTATCTCTAATCAGTTTTTAAGGAATCTTTGAATATGTTTGAGCTAAATACCAGCAATCAATTCATTATGTCTTTCACGTGTTAAATAATCTCTTAGAATATCTTGATTTTTTATAATTTAAATCATCAAATAGTACTGAGTTTTCTTCACATTACAAACAAATATTGAACAGGAAGAAAAAATAAAAGATACATTGCGAGAATGGAAACAACATGATCGTATTTAATATGAAAAAAAGGGGATCAGCCTATGATAGATAAATTAACTGATTTAGTTGAAGTAGGAGTGTTGGTAAACAAGTTATTCAAACTGTTGAAAGTGATTACGATAAACAAATAGTATGTAATAAACATGATTTGTATTATGATAATGTATTTCCAATACCAGCAACAACATCAGAATCGCCGCTTGAAAAACAATTATATAACACACAATCACCAGGTACTTCAAAAGGATTAGAATTAGACATACGATTGAAAGCAATAGAAGAATAAAATAGAACAAATGATATACAGATGATTTAGAAAATAATAAAGAAATTGTTCTTAAAACACAACTCATATTTAAAGGATATGATCCAGATACTAATCAAGTTCTATGAATTAGCAGAGAGAAATGGAATAAAATATTTAATGGATTATGGGCAAAAAGCAGAAAATGATAATTATTATAACGAAAAAGTACATATAAATATGTTAAGAGGAAAATTTCAAAACTTTATTACTTAATATCCAAAAGGAATACCATATCCTATTTGAGTATTACATAGTAAACCACATACGTTTTCAAAATCTGAAAACATGGTGCTGGTATTACAAATTAGGCAATTAATTTAAGGAATTCTTCTAATGGTATCCATTAAACATCTTCCTGGACCTGGTACAAATCTTAAAACTCTATTTGAAGGAAGGGATTGAATATGGTTGAAACTGAATGAGGAATTTAATATGGTTTTTTAAATACTAATAAATGTCGAGAGAGAAATCTATAACATTTACGTTATCGCCACACGATGTTACAAATGTTAATTTTGATGGTATTTCAACATCAAATCAAATAAAAGTGATTCAAAGTGAAAATTCAAATGAAAGTGCAAAGAATGGATCAGATATGTCACCGAATTTATCATTCCACAAATTAAAAAAATACAACCCATAAAGTATGGTGGATTTATTGGGGCATTATTATCTCTATTAGCACCATTATTAATAAGTGGTGCGAAAGCTATTTATGATAGAGTTCAATAAAAATTAAAGATGAATTAGAAGATGTGAAACATCATAATTTGGTAATTGAAAAAAGGGTACCCGGGCTTAAAAAAGAAAATGAATTCTATTTTTATATTAACAACATTAAGAAATGAATATCCATATCTACTCAATAATTATGTCATAATACAATGTTATGTTAAATATTTTAAAATTCCAAATTTTCAATGAGTATATATGATTGATAAATGTCCAAATATATTACATAAAAACGTATGTGGCGTTGTGAATATGGATACATAAAAAAGTGGAAATCATTGGATATGTTGCTTTAAAAATAATATACGTACATATATTTTTGATTCATTTAGTGGATATTAGTCAATGATCTTTAATCTCATCAGTTATATTATTATGCTGAAACAATTGAAACTTTTAATGCATTTTTTGTGGTCATTTGAGTATAGTGGTATATTTGTATTAAAAATGATAAATATGAAGTATACTTGATCGGAAATTTCAAAAATAATAAATGCCACATGATATATGTGGTCTTAATAATGTTAATTAGAACAATTAAGAAATAATATGAGAAAACATATTGAATAAACTGAAACAATCATAACATCTTTATGATATCTTAATAACATCTTATCATTGGTACATAAAGAAATTCTAATTTTCACAATAAATTATTACGTAAAGTAGGTGGATTAGACATTGGAACGCTGAAACAATTAAATAACATAACAGATGTTTTAACACAATCATATCTTATTTCATTTGACGAATTAGGTAGAAAAAGGATTTCTTGGATTGCAATCAAACGTTTTTTGTAAGATTTTACGATTGTAAAATTAATCATATCGAAGCGAATATTGTGTTAGAAGATTTAATTCTCAATGTACTATCATAAGGTGAAGGCGAAAAAAAGAAGTCAATCATTTAAAACTATCCAGCATTTTAAAAAAGGAGATAAAACATATATACAACGAAAAATTTAAAGTTATGCAGTAGGATATCAATTATTCCTATTACTCCTACACGTCTGAAGATCATAAGTTTCATAAAAAAATACGTAAATTAGGTGCTGGTAGTTCTAATGATGTTGCGGTAAATCTTAAACAATTAAAAATGTTTATTTCATATTCTTAATACAATTGAAGATTATGATGCAGTAAATGTACGATATTTGAGAAATAATATATTTAAGTTTAATTGAATATACCTACATCATTGATAAATAAGAAAGAATTTGTGTTTGATATGTGTGGAAAACGAACAGGTGATACATATATTGAAATTTCATGCAATGATCAGTCAAAGTTTGAATTATATATAGTTATTAAACATATTTATGTCTTGTTCTAACCAAGACAGCAGGATTGTGAAGAAAATGGATAAGAGTTAACGCAACCATTACGATTTAATAAAAGGGATAAACTGTTTTTGCGAATCAGTAAATATTTTAAGAACATGGCCGTTTCTCTCTAATTATTCATTTAATCAATAATTCATTTACATTTAAGTTATACATGGATACTTATTACTTGAAATGTGAAAAAAATATTGATACGTTCCAAATTAAACAGGAAACAACAAAAATTGAAAGATCTAGAATAGTTGGTATATGTGCAATGTATCCCCCGAGTCGGTTCTGAAACTCGCAACGTCACGACCGCGTCCGACAACCACCGCGCGGAATATCACACGCGCTGCGCCGATCCTTTATCGGCAGCGTTAGCCACAGCCCAAGGTTCAGTTGTAAAATAATTTATTTTAATTCGCAACTTCCTTTACGGATCTCAGGGAATGGTTCTACACAGACACAAACATTCAGGCGAATGACGTGAGACACACACACACACGCACAATGTTTTTCAAAACAGCAGGCTGACATAATAACTTTATTTTATATAAACCATGCAAGTATTCACTTCTCGAATAATCATATAATATATTTCTATATGGCATCTTGATGTCAATTTACACAATTAAAACAAAATTGAAAACCTGAAAAATTAAATATCTAAACTTTTTTGTCACGTAAATGAAACCTTCAACTCTTAAACTAACTTTACAGTAAATTGTTCTCTTTTTGTTTATAGAGTTAATTTATACAATTGTAAACTATAACAATCTGAAAGCGAAACGCATTAAACAAAAAACAAAGTTCGTACTACTTACGTGTTTCAGCTCGTAACACAACTCTCCGACATCTCGTCTTCACATCACAGGTATTCAAAGTAAATTCAATTTCCATGGCGTTGTTAACAATTACAAATTGCTTTCTCCGCTCAAAACTCTCTTACCTGGTGTAGCGAATATTGCCGTAACATTCCCCGACTTATCTTTCCATGACCAATGCTCAAGTTGCTAACACAATCTCGCCTCATTTTCTTTCCTACTACGTTTATCAACACCTTCGTTCTCCACAATTATAAATTTTGTAAAACACTACAAATTTCACCTTATTTTCGCCCCTTCAATACTAAATCACACAGGTATACTTGTTTTATTCGATCTTCTCCCCTTTTCACATATTTGTTAAGAAAAATGGGGTTGACTGGTTGACGCCATCCTACGAGACGTCCGCATCTGGTTGTGTTCTTAATTTTATATAAGGTATATAAAGGTCTATATAAGGTAAAGTACAGTCTACTGGTTGTATTAAATAGTAGCAACGTAAGTGGACAACAATGTACAGAACCACATTGCCAAATTTCATAAGTACTAGCTTTCAACCAATTTTGTAAACAACGCACCTTCTCATTCTAGTATCGAGTCATTACTTTTTAAATTTATTGAATACATATCAATCTTATACTTTGAAAATATTAAGCAAACTGCTTGTTGCTCTTATCTGAGTTTCTTGTATTTATTCCAATTGTTTCAAGGACATTAAAACGCATTCGTGACATGGCAACTAATCGTTCTACTCTTTTTACTCTCTACTCTCTCAAAGCCGACATTCTGAAAGCCTTCACACACATAAACAGTAATTTAGATCAACATATCCGAAGGTTGGAAGAGGTCGCTCTCGCCACATCCAGTTGCAACCCAAAAGAAATTTAGTGTTTTAGACTATAAAACAAATTTTCCTCCTGATCCTCACAAACCTCCTCCATCGACAAATACATGCACAAACCAACCCAAACAGCCTTGGAAGCGCGTCAAAATCAAATAACGTCATGCTGCGCTTCCTAGCCCACTTGAAAACAATGACATTTCTACTGAGCCTAAAAAACAAGTACGTATTTTAGCGACAGCCATGGCCGCCATCTTTCCTCCATTCTCAGTAGGAAGTTACCCTCCAACTACTCAGTCTCATATTTTTAACCTAACGGGAGGTTTGCAGACGTGACTGTAGTGTTGGCCACCTACCAATCAGGACAGAGTCACTATAATAGGAGGGCAGAATGCCCTTAATTTGATCGGTAACTTTACATCTGAACACCATGTAAGCAATTACAACGTGCCGTCGAAAACACTAACATTGTAGTCTCGACTCTGCCCTTCTGATACAAGAGACCAACACTATGCAGCGAAATTAAGCACACAATAAGCGAGGACAATTGTAGAGAAAAGGAATTGCATCCTACATATATATGGGGGTTCTTGCATTTACGTTCGAAATAATATTGATTCTATTTCTTTGACGGCATGAAATGTGTATTCCGGTGAAAATGTTTTTGAAATATATTGTAACGTATTAGCCAGCGTGCCTCGTGGCATCTATTTGGAGACGCTTGGTAGAGGATTAGTAAGAGGAAACTCCTCGCCACAGGAAGGAGAGAAGGGTTTTTCCGTAAAGCAAGAACGCGGAAACGGGAGACACAAGGCTTTGGGGTCTTCCGGTCTTAACAAACGGAGACCCAAACCCTTTTTAATTGTTAGCATTATAACAGCGGTGGGGGTCGCGTGACGTAGTAGGTCACGTGGGCCTCGACTATATAACGGAGTGTACAGAGCCAGTGGGTGGGTTCTGGAGACAGTGGGAGAACCTCGTGCATGTGCACAAAACTTGGCGCCACGACGGTGCATATGCGGGCCAGGCTCGCGAGGCAAGACACGAGTTGACGAGCCTGCGGAGGACTTTGTGTCCTTGGGTGACTGCGGTCACGTGGGAGCGATGCTGTGTGCGTGCTCCGAGGTGAGGAGTGGTTGAGTGCCACGATTCACGCCGATTCTCAATCGGATAAGATCGCTCCTGCGATCGAGGCAAACCATCAGTTGGTACGCCAGTACGGACTTTGTGTCCCAGTGTGACATCCGGTCACGGAAGCTAGGCTTTGTGCGCGCTTCAGAAGTAGGAGTGGCGAATGCCACAATCGAAACCGATCATCAATCGGGTTTAAATTCGGGAGCAAAATTAAATATCTAAACTTTTTTTAATCGGATCGCTCCCGCGATCAGGGGATAGTAGGTCTATCAGAGTTAGGGTGTAAGAAGGAAATTAATTGTAAATATTTGTTGTGTTTTCTTTGTACATAAATATATTTGTTATATGAAAGCTCTGTGTCTGTGTTCGCTATGAGTATCCATGACGTCACAATATGTAGTACATCTTCCTACGCTAAAAATTATATTACTTTGGAACAAAGAGAGCAGTAGATTATATTATGATCTTAAAAAAGTGGAGATAACAAAGTCACCAAATTGTTCTCCTGAATCCATTGTTGTATATGGAGATTTTAACTTTGTTTTTCTGGTCCAATCTTGCGAGAAAGAACAGTTTCACAATTTTATTCATTCCTTCAGTTTAGATATTACAATAAATGTACCTACACGGATCTCACTAAATTCAAAGAAGGCAATCGATCAAATAATAATTGACAAAACTACTACTCGATATGAAATTGGAACAAACTATTTAGGATAAAGTGATCACGATGCACAAATTCTTACCATTATAAGAAATGCAAACACTGACACAATAAATAATACACGTAAGAGTAGATTGTTTACTAAAAGTAAAATAAAATTATTCATCAATTGCTTCCTGCAAGAGTTACGGGACGCGGTTTACAATACTGTTGATACGAACAATAAATAGAATTCTTCTTTTCAACGCTTTCAATTCATTTTAACACTTTCTTTCCTCTTCAAAACAGAAAATTATATATTTCACGGAAAATCAATTCTTGGATAACACAAAGGTTTAGGACATCATGTAAAAACAAACGAATTCTTTCTTTCATTTCTAAGCATCATAACGTATCTCAAGGTTTCCTCCTCTACTTTAGAAAATACAAATCATTGTTAAGAAAAATCACACGGCAGGCTAAAATCATGAAAAATGACCAGAATATTTTGAACTCAATAAAACAAAAACAACGTGGAATATAGTAAAAAATTCGACAAAATCAACTAAAAAATTGTAAGGAATGTTGTTTTGAAAGATACCGAAAGAAATGAGAATGATCCGGCAACAGTGGCTAGTCTCTTTAAATAATACTTTTCGAGAATTGCTGCCGATCTCACTAAGGGTCTTTAGCAACTAAATTCAGCATTAGAAGTTTCCCCCAAAATTTTAGAGACGATATTTGTTTCCGAAACTTCTTCCTATGAAGTTCTCAAAATAATCGGTAGAGTAAACAATAGATATTCGGTCGGTTTAGGTGTGTTTCCGGATTGTCTGTTAAAGACTTGTGCGCCCGCCATTATATACGCGTTAACTCACATACTTAATGTATCCTTACGCACAGGAATTTTAAAATAGCTAAAATTAAGCCCCTGTTCAGAAAAGGCACTAAAAATGTTTTTCAAAATTATAGGCCAATTTTTCTTTTGTCTTAAAAAATATATTAAAGAGACTTTCTTACTTACGAATGGAATCCTTTCTTAGTAAACACTACGCGTTTTCAGACTGCCAATATGGGTTTCAAAATTCAAAATCTACGGAAAGAGCCATATTTTCTTTTCTTTAAGATGTCGCCCCACCATGGATCTTTTGGAAATCTCTCTTACCATCTATTCGGGACCGTCAGGGGGCTGTTCAACACAGTCTGGGGACGTCTGGCGCGAGGCCCAGGTTGGCCCAGACCGCCAGCCAATTAGGGAGACCTCTCCGCCAATCACGGCGCACCTGCCCCACCCGAGAGCCCAGGCAGGATAGTATAAATCACCAGGCGCATAGCGCCGCAGTGTCACTGCCCTGAAGAAGCCTGCGACATGTCAGGCGAAACGTCGAGACGACAGCGAGACGAGACTAGAGCGGTGCTCTGACTGATTCGCAAAGCAGAGCCCGTGCAGTGAAGACCTACGTTCGTTGCTTCCGTCACGACTTCCTCCTGCGACTTTTTCTCCGCTGCGGCGCGACAAGTACCTGGCGCACGTGGTTGAGCCCTGCTCCGTTGTTACGTGGAAAGTACGCGCACGCTCTTCCCTTCATGGCAAGTACCTGGCGCTCTTGTGATTGAGCGTCGCTCTCACGAGACGTTTAGTGGAAAACCGCGGGTGAAAGAAGCGGGGTCGAGAATTTACCCCGCGATTGAGCTCTGTTCTCGCGGGGCTTGAGCAAAAATGTGCAGCTAGCCCATGTCTACCATTGAGGGAGGCTCCACCCCTCAGCGCTTGTCGTTGAGGGATGATCAACCACAACGTGAGCACAGGGGCTCCCTAAGTGGCTGAAAACATCCCGGTCGGAGCCAACGAAGTTTATTTTACCAACGCCGCCTACACCGCCACCACTTCCCAAACCGCCGCAGGCGCGGAAACTACAGCCGCTGCTGCTCAAGCAGCAGCCAAACCCACGAGCCACAACTGCCGCAGACGTCTCCGGGATGCTTGCCGGTATCCCGGCAGGCGTGATCTGAGCCTTCGCCGCCCTCAATATAGAAGGCCTCCTGACCTGCTGGGGAACGTTCCGCGAAGCCGGAGCGGGAGCAATCCCGTAACTGGCGCCCGGCAGCGAGCTCCTCGCTGGGATGAACGCGGTCTTGCAGGCGCCACCACGGCCCGTGGGGGCAGCGCCATCTCTCCTGATCGGCACACCTGTGAGGCAGCACTCGGTGCGCGAGCGCGTCTACTCTTTCGAGCAGCGCCTCTCGCCACCCGCTGCCTCTTCTATCTCTCTCTCCGGGAAGCGACGCCGTAGCGACGGGGCCACCGAGAGCAGCACTGAGCCCAAGGGCGCCCTGGTGGCGGTATAAATGGAGCGGCTACTAGCTGTCCCTGTGGAGGCGAAACCAACCCGCCCCCCAGCGAGCCGCCCGGATTGGTCAGCGATGCTTCGCCAGGTTTGGCCGGTGCGTTCCCCACCGCCCAGTATCCCTCCAACTCTCCGCTGACTGAGGAGGAGGGCAACATTGCGGCGCTGAAAGCCGTAGAGCACACGCCACAGCGCTCGAGCTCCGGATCAGCGCCGCCCCCCGACCCGGGAAACGCGGCGGGCGCCTCGCCCGCCACCGTCTCCCCACCAGCAAAGCGCCCTTGCCAGCGCGAAGGCTCCTCGGAACCGGAGCAAATGCAGCCGGCAAAGCTGCAAAGCCCCAACAGCGCCTCCAGCGGGGCGAGAAAGCGGAAGAAGCGAAAACGCGCGGGAAGAACGAAAGGGCCGAATCAGGCCCCCGACGCGCCCGCTACGCTACCAGCTCCTCCACAGGAACAAGAAAGCTCCGTCGGCGCGGTGAGTGCGCCAACAGATTCTGGGCGTCGGCAATCCTCCGCAAACCCTTCCTTAGGTGACGAGCAATCTGACGGCTGGCAACTCGTCTCCGGTAGCCAGCGCAGTCGGCCCGCAGCCGGAAACTCTGGGACGGGAACCTCCGCGCAGGTTCCGTCCACGGATGCCCTCCAGGTGGACGCCTCACGTCCGCCGGCCGCTTCACGGCCACCAAAGAGACCGTACAAAATACGTCTGAGCATCACCTCAGACAAGTCTTAAAGCACGGCAGAGAACGTGGGTCCAGAACGAGGTACAAGACGACCATTGCGAAGGTCACCAGCCGAAACGGACGACCAGTGTATGAAATACACACCTTTGACCGTGTAGCATACGCTGAGGCGGAGCGATACGCTCGCAGCGAAAAGATATTTTGTTATTCGCACCCGCCTCTGTCCGAGAACTCTGAAAAGCTCCTCAGAATATTTGTCAGAGGGCTACCGCAAGGCTACACCGCTGAGAACGTGGAAAACGAGCTGAAGAAGCTCGGCTACGCTCTCAAAGCAGTAAGACAAATCTGCCTGCTGAAGGAAATCGTGGTCGCCAGAAACCACGATTCCGGTGTAGCCAATGGTGCAACAGGCACCGAAACGCGGCGGGTGGAAGTGCCCACAGGAACGTTCGCCGTCACCCTCAGTGACAGCGCTGCGTCGCGTAAAATCTATCTCTTAAAGCAACTAGAATCATTCGTAATCGAGGTCCAAAGGGAAAAGTGGGCCAGACCTCGATTTTGTATGCGATGCTGCCGATGGGGCCACATCGCTCGTAATTGCAAGTACGATGTGCGCTGTCTCCTCTGCACGGGCGAGGGTCACCCTGCAGGAGACGACAAACGCGGAACGGCGCATTGCCCAAAACGCGGAAATATTAATTTAAAGCCCGTCTGCTGCAACTGTAAGCAGCATCACGCTGCATTCTTCTCAGGATTCAGCCATTGCACGTTGCCACCGCGTCCGTCAGACGCGTGTGCAATAGGAACCGAGGGACCCTCACGCCAAGTAGTTCCTAATAGAAACTCGGCGCCTCGGTCGGCAGCTAGCGGCGGGCCGGCCTGGAACGAGGTCGCGCAGCGCCTCGGCGCAGCGCGCCCCTCAGAGGCCAACGCACCGCCCTCCGGGGCGGCCGGAGCGCGGCCCACTGCACCCGCAGCTGCCGCCCACACAGTCACTTAGCGATGCCTCCCAGCACTTAACCGCCCAGAGCCAGTTCTTAGCGATGTTTGACCGAATCCTAAACATGATACACAACAATGTCTAGACAAAATCAAAACGTAGACAAGCGAATAGCACCTCTCCGCGCTTGCACTTGGAACGCGCGAAGTGCAATCTTCAAAGCCCAGCAAATTGAACATTTTGCAGAAGAACTGCAACTCGATATCTTGGCTTTACAAGAAACGTGGCTCAGTGATGGACAACGGGGATTTGCTGTATATCGCCGAGACCGCGCTGGCAGGCCAGGTGGCGGAGTAGCAATCGCGCTGCGCCGAGAACTGCCGCAGCTTGAAGCCGAAATCCCTGCTATTGCTCTGGCGTCTCTAGAGGCGGTCGGGGCGTACGTCTGGGTAGGAAACGGCCGACAACTAGTCGTATCCGTCTACTGCCCAGACCAAACCTTAGATCCGGCTGGAATTGATGCGCTTCTCGCACTAAATTACAAAGTTATCCTTCTGGGCGACTTTAACGCCAGACATAGAACTTGGGGCGGCCTCGGAGCCATCAGAAACGGCAACAAAGACGAGATCGACGAAGCAGTGAATCACTTCACTGTAACATTCAAATCGGCTTACAAACAAAATACAATTGTCACGCGTGTAGAGAATTCTCGACCTGAGCTCACAGATGAGCAAAGAAGGATCTTAAGAGAATTGCACAGAACTGTCAAAGTTCATCGCCGCTATGGCGATCCCGTTGACGGAGAGCGGGCGCGCAGTCTAAGCAGAGAATTCCGTTCATCTCTACGGGATGAGAGAGCTGCTCAATGGTCTGATACTATTTCGAAATGCAATCTACACGAGAGGCACATTTGGGACCTTTCTCGTGCGCTGGGCCGCAAACAGGGAGTAAACTGCCTGATTCAGAGCAACGCCGGGACGGGGGCGCCCGGCGCTCCACCACCTCGGCCCGTTTACGCGTGGGACGACGCGACAAAAAGCGAAATCTTTGCGAATTCGCTTGCGTTGCAGTTTCGCACGTTCGAAACGGGCGCCGCCTCGCTGCCATTGGCTGCCACCGCTGTTGGTGGTGCGCCATTGGCGCGTGCGGTCAGCAGCAATACCATTGGCCTGTTGCCCTCTCCCACCTCTGCACGCCGAGTAATGGGAGAGGAGCTTCGAGCTGAGCTAAAACACCTCAATGCGAGGAAGACAGGTGGCCCGGACGGTCTCACCGCAGCGCAGTTGCGCGCTCTGGGCGGGCGCGGAGTCGAGCTTTTACTCGAGGTATGTAACATTTGACATATGTTTTAAATAATAAACGAATATATTTTAAATTTGTAAAACATGTGTATGAACATTTTAATTGTAAAAAATTGGAGATTATCACAATTTATATCTCAAATTGAATTCAATTCTATTAAATGTATTTTATAATTTTAGAACAACATTCTATAAGCATTATGGATTAGATGCTGTGTATTACATGTCAGCACCACAAGTAGCTGATCATGCATCTTAAAAACTCAAGTGACAAAAATTATAACTTGTACCTTATTAGGATTTATATGAATTAAATGAAAAATAATACGTGGTGGTATATCAATGGTTTCAAACTGATATGCAATAGCGAATAATTGCTATTTCTATGATCCCAAAACTCAAAAAACAGACAAATTATCAAAAGAAATAGGTGAAAGCAATTGCATTTATAATATTAAGAAACATTTCAGCTATATTATGTATTTAGGTTAAAATAATTTTTATGGTAAAGCATTAAGTCAATCATTATTTTACTTGATGGATGTAAAGGATATACATTTGAAGTAGATTTAAACATTCCAGATCATTTACAGGATAAATTGAAAGATTTCCCGTTATGTTCTGATCATTATATTCCAAATATCAATGAATTCTCAAACTATCAACAGGATCTTATAAACAAAGGCATAGGGAATAAACAAAAAATATGAAGCTTATGAGTAGATTAAAAGAGATAAATGAATTATATTACTGTTATAGAATGTTAAAATATGTTATACAAGTAAGTATTATTTTGAATAAAATTCATCAAGTTACGATCATCAACGATCAAAAAGCGTGGTTAAAACCACATTGATAAAAATACAGTACTCAGGCAACAAACGTGCAATGATTTTGAAAAATATTTCTTTAAACTTATGAGTAATGCAGGGTATGATGAACAAATGGAAAATATTTGAAAAAGATGTGATGTAAAACGTCTATCCAGTTATCCTCAATTTCAAAAACATCAGGAATATAATATGAGAATCATTCTTGATGAACATCATGCATTATATAGAAACTGGTGGTGCTTCCAAAGCACATGCTTCTCGCATTGTTTCTAAAGTCTCCATAATATTACATTACTACATAACCAGCAAATGCGTTGTGAAGCTGCTAATATTTTCCCCCCTAAACTCGAATTAAGATCCACAGAATTAATGTGCCGGCACTCATACCACTAAGCCATAAAAGCGCCGTAATGTTCGAACTCTGACAAAGGTATAAAAAGGTACCGATGTACGTAAACAAATCATTCAAACGTCAAAATATTCATTAGAAACTTCCGAAGCCGTTACCATCAATCCGTTATCTACATCAATATTACATCAATAAGGATATGTCAATTTGGAAGAAAATCAACTGAACGGTTTAGCCACTAACGTTAACCACAGACGGACAGACAAACGGACAGACAGACATTTTGCCGTCAATCGATTTTTCGGTAATAATAACCAACAAAACATAGATTTTGGTTACACCACGAGTTAGAATTTTTTTCCTTAATTTAGCAACAGGATTTATCCACTTTTTCATTATCGGAAACCGGCAATGAGGTTTATTCTGGCGAAATTGCCGTGTTTGCTGGAGCACGATTACATACCTTTCTATGTTTACTAAGAATTCGAACAAGCCGCCCTTGCCTCCGTAGCACTGAGACAATACACATCATTTAACCAACCTCGGCAACCGGGGTCGTTCAGGGATTAGGTTATCCTGTAAACGTCATAAGAGCTCCGTGTTTCAGTTGCAGTATTGGGCAGTGGAGAAATGAACAAAATGTAAAATATTTCTCGTTTGGGTAGAAAAAGATTGCAGATCGGCAGGAATACCTCGACGCTGTAAATAATTTTTGCTGGTTAAAAGAAACAGAAAATTGTGACAAATAATTATCCCTGAGCCCAGCCTCGAAACAGCGGCCCTTCTCCACGAAACGCTGTGAACAAACTCGGCATTTAACCACCCGGGTTATACAGAGAAAAGGTACTTCTATAATAGACATAAGTGATAAAAGACAACAATGGATTTGACGAGACATACGTTTTACAAATCCAATAAGAGATGTAAAAAAATTGTTTAAAACTTAAAAATTGGAAAATCACACACAGACTCTCCCAATTTATTTATCTTGATTAATACTATTTGCAATTAGAGTTTCTTCAAATGGTTTTCAATCAAGTTTGTGGAATCTTCAATTATTTCCTGCGGCAACCGAATTGTCACAAACAATACTCGAATAGTCAACCTTCCCTCCAAAGAGCTGGCCCGTACTCACCAATTTAGCCACCTCGGCTTTAAATTTTATCATGATGTCGCTTATTCGATAATTATTGTTTAAAAGAAAAGAATATTAAAGATCTCTAAGAATTTAAGATTAATTTAAAAGGATTTATGGCAAAAGATATTGTTGAATTAAACTTTTTACAGGATTGAATTCAAAATGTGGTCTAGATTTTGTATTATTATGATATTATTATTAAAATAGGAATCTCAACACCTCAAAACACGTAAACTTATTATTATTTTGGAGAATAAGTTGCTAAAATTAAAATTTTATTACAAACAATAAGAACATTTCAAAACCAGGTCTTACACTGAATTTTACTGAAGACTTGAAATGATGCATGAAATGTTAAAAATGAAGTATTTTGAAATATATGGACTATGGTTCAAAAAACCCTCAACGCGCATAATTGCAAAAAAGAGAATATTTTTGGATAAAAGGATGAAAATATTATAAATTTATAATAAATATAAGTATTTTAATACGATTTTAATAAAAAATGGAAATATTGAAATATCTAAAAATGGTGAATTCAAAATCTCTGGTCTAGTGTTCCTGGTTGATATAATACTTGCTTGGGGTTTCATTTTCGATGAACAATGCAGTTTCAAAAATTGTGAAAAATTATCATTACAAAATTAGCAAAAGTACATTATTAAAGATAAAGATTTTTGTCTTATATGCAATTTGTTTAAAACATAGAACTTCAAAGATGGTGATGAACACTAGTTTAAAAAGAAAAACGAGTAATTTTCGTAGAATTCTGCTCACAAGATAATATATTTTATAAAAAAAAACATTTTCTCAAAAATGACACCAAATTTTATTGATTTTTCCCTCGTATGTGTCAAAGGACGGTAGTGAAGATGGCGCTGATCCCATTTTGGGCAAACACTCTGCATGAGAGAATAATTCGTTAAGAGGGCCCACGTATCGAATAAGTGTGTGTATATATATATATATATATATATATATATATATATATATATATATATATCGATTTTCTTAACGATGGCATTTGGTCATTGTTACACACCTCCTGCCTTATAAAATGAATGTTTAATTAATTCTCAAATGACCTTCTCAACGGGGTTCGTGGCGTCTGTCGAAATATGCTTACCACTGTTACAAAGAGTAATTTCATAAGGCAGGAGGTGTAACAATGACCTAATGTCATCAACCACTATAGAAAAATAGAAGTATAGACAGAATTCACGGTTTGTGAGCCACTAATACGGAAAAATTGGTTAACTGAACAGACAATTTTCAATTTCCGGCGAATTTCAAGGGGATATTTTGATTTTGGCGATATATGAAGTCTAAATGACTTTTTTAAAAAAACAATCTTAATAATGCTCCACTACGGCGTCTCAGTGTAGATGAGGAAATATGATGGTAATGATAATGATGAACTGAATGAACGCGTGCGGTCCATAGTCCGTTGTATAGCGTGTAGCCCCGACATTCTCCTGAATTTGTTCAGTGCAACATTTACAAATATACAGAACAGAGTAGTCTGCATGGGCTGAGGTGACTCAAGGCAACATCTAATGTCACTGCGGTGTCTCTGAGCCAGAGAACCTTCAAGGAGAGGTTTCAAGTCATGGCGGTGGCAGGATTTTCGACACTAGTTATGTCGAATTCAGTCGCTGTCTGGAGGTGATTTCTAGTAGCCGGCAGCTCTGATCGGTAGTTTTCCGTGGTTTCCTGATCAATACCAAGCGAATTTCTAGTACCCTAACAAACCGGTCATGGACCACGTGCGATCTTTCCTTTCTCTCCCTTGTCATATCCTCACCACTTAATACATACACTTAAACCTAATTGCACTACACTGCTACACATATCGGGAGACCAATGGGGAGCTTAGAGTCTGTCCCAGCTGGGGCGGTCCGTGGCGTCGCTGCGGGGAGATACATGGAGGAGTATCCAGCAAGCTGACGTGTAGGTCGGCGCTGGGCCTCACTAATTAGCTAGGGGGCAACATGGCTACGTTCCGTTATAAGACATCGACTACACATATGGATATAATGACCATAGCAAATGTCGCGCCCGGAAACACAAATAATCAATCAATCTGAGCAACTTGCCAACGATTTCGATTCCGGGAGTGGTGACAAATTCATGGAAACCGGCCTGGATAGCCGAGGTTGCTAAGGTTGGTTTGAAGGGTCACGGGTTCAACTGCCACCCCGGGTATAGATGTTTGTGTATGTTGCCCTACCGTTATCCGAAAGTTAAAAGTTACAGTGTTTGCCATATGACCGAGCAGTTGAAAAACGACCTTAAAAATACTCGTCGAAGTTAAAATACATTGGGTAAAATACCGGCAAATTGCAGCGATCGATCCAGCAATTCCCCAACCCATCGTACGTCGTATGCTTTACGCTCACCGCTACAGCAAATAACTTCAGCCAAGAACCTATCATTTTCGCCCACCACCTTCTCTCTGGGCTGTAATATTTGGGATATCTCATCTCGTCAAATCCTAATGTTGCGCAATACCAGGCATATTAATAAAAAACGCACCTCGTTTACTGCGGTGTATACATAGTAATAGGAGTAAGACATCGCCATAGAACTTAGAGTGAAGGCCTCAAAATAGTGATGCGTACTTGGCGTTATTTAATTGTTTTGTCGGCTATTCCTTATCTAATCAAACGTAAATAATTTTTGGTTTATTATAATCAACAAAAGTACGAAAATATTTTACAATATGTATTTATTGGCTAAATACCGATATGTACTATTTATATGTGAAATATGTTAATATATGTATTACAATAAATTCAACTTTTTTAAGCACTGAAATGAAAAGATGAGTTGTAACATGAATCCAAAAAATGCACAAGCCATTGCGTTAGAAGAAGAGTGAAGACTTTGAAATTTTAAAATGTACATTTCTCAAGAGAGTATAATTGTGGTTCTTATTAATTATTGAAGTATGACCATCTCTTGACTGTAAATTATAATGCTGGGTTCGCGTTATTTGGGTTGCTAGTTCGCTGCTGATATATGTAGTATTTAATCTTATTGCTATATAATGGTGATAATTTGTTGATTTAAAAACGTTTTGAATAATAATGGCAGAGAATTGGAAATGCCATAGTATCACAAATACGAACATTGGGATCCATTGAAATGCCATTAAAAATTTAAATGACGACTTTAATTGCTTAGATTTTCATATTCACAACGTCAATAAAGACTTGATTCGTTCTTTTTAAGGAGTGCGATTGAAGTTGGATTTCTTTAGGTACTATTTTTTAGATGGCAAGAACGTATTTCGTCATGCCACGATGAAGCGGGAGTTTCCAAAGTTCATTCCGAAGGAAAGTGGAAAAATAGTTACGGACTTTCTTTCGCGCGCAAGAGTTTCAACAGAAAACGAAACCGAATAGAAAGCTATTTTCTGGTTGTGAGAAAACAAATTAAAAGTAATAATCATAATAAACTTAATTTGGCTGTATTTATTGAATTACGTTCGTTTTTCCATGGTAGTGTAACGAACCTCGTGAGCAGGAGGTCTGTCGCAGTGGTGGCGCGTAGACAGGTCTAGGCAGGTGCAAACGTTATGGGGGTAGGTGAGTAGAGGTTCGAATAGAAAGAGAGAAAGGCAGAGAGCTCTGCCCAGAGCAGCAGAGTGAGAGCGTGGCAGAGCGGCGGTCACGTGGCCGGAGCCGTCACGCGAACACAAGATAACGTCGCCTGGGTGGAAGGTATAAAAGACAGCGTGCAAGTCGCGTTGTTGGGAGTCGCGTGAGTGGCGTGAACGTGCATCGCACTTTCCGTGAGTTCACAAAAGGGCTGGGCGTAGGTGGGTTTTGAGCAGTCTAAAACCCTCGTGCGAACGCACAAAACTGACGCCCAGGGTGGTACGGAGGCGAGCTATGCTCATGGAGACTCAAGTGTTGGGGAGCCATAGTGGCACAAATGGTCCACGTGTGACTGCGGTCGCAGAGTGTTATGCTGTGTGCGTGCTATCGTTGAGGAGTGGCGAGGACCACGATTCAGGCCGATTTTCAATCGGATAAGTGTCGCTCCTGCGATCAGGGGAACGGGTCTATCAGAGCTGTAAATAGCTGTTTATACTATTTATTTTTGAATACATATTTATTAATAAGTAAGCTCATGTCTGTGTTTGCAGTTGTGTGCCCATGACGTCACAGTAGAAGTATTTAATAGACCATAAATGTCTAATTAAAACGAATTTCAAAGGTACCAATATGATCTCAGAGAAAAACAAAACACACGCGGTTTCACGTTCGCCAGATTTCTTCCTGGCAGCAATCTATTTATGACTTATCTGGAAGAAACACTGAATGTTGAAAGTTGCGTTAAGTGCTTTAGACACCGTCCGAGGCACAGTCCGATTCGAGCCGCCGAGGCGAACACTTCGTGTAGAGGCAGCTCTTATCTTCAGACGTGTCTTCCACTCAGAGGGTAGTTCGTGCTTATCGCAGAGTGCGAAGATAAGACCTGGGGCAGTCGGTGCCGGGTCGAAGATTCAAAAGTGTACCTATAAACTTTTCTCCAGTTTTGTAGTGAAAGTGAAATAGAATTACTAGTGAAGTGAACCACATGTGAAACGGCGATGTTCCCCTAGGGAGACATATCTCTAGGTCAGTGCAAATATTAAACAATGAAAATACAGAAGAAATGTATATAGACCCAAATAGTGCTCCCGCAACTATGAAGGACGAATTCGCAAAATTCACTAACAATACGAGCAACTACTGCAACAACATGTATCGCAAAATCAGCTTCAGGAGCAAATACAACGAAACCAAATTCTACTTTACCAAATTCAGCAACCTACTCACCCATGGTTCACTCTGCTCGATGAAGAAGATGAAGTAACAGAAACGTCAGTAGTCACGAAAGAGAACAATATTAAAATTCCTCCAATATTCGTTCATATGGCTAGCAACGAGTATTTAACCCCAATACAGCACTTGAATTCAGCTACAATAAATGACTTTCTAACTAAAGAAAATGGCGAGTACACTAAAGTGAATTTCAGTGCAATCAATGAGTTTAGAAAATGTAGAAAATACTGTGAAGAAAACAACATCGAATTTCACACGTATCCAAGTACTAAAGTGTTATCTGTTGTAATAAAAGACATCCCGACATGTTACACCGAACAAGATATTATACGAGATCTGAAAAGACTGGAATATTCTGTGACTAAAGTGTGCAGACTTTACGATAAAGCCAGAAAACCTATGCAAATAGTAGCAGTAGATCTAGTTGACAATTCCAAATCCAAAAATATATTTAACGAGGTCAAACTGATGTATAAAGTAATACGAGTGCAACTAAGAAACAAACCTAACCAGCCTATTCAATGTAAGTGTTGTCAGCGATTTGGTCATACTCAGGCAAATTGTCTAGGTGCGTGAAGTGTCTCGAAAGCCATCACTATTCTCAATGTAATAAACATCAAAATACCGCCCCTGAATGTGTTAATTGCAAAGACGATTATACCGCCAATTACAGAGGGTGCTTTCCAAACCCTATCAAGGACAATCCCGAGGATCTTTAACAGGCATTCAAAATAATCGATACATTAATGTTTCCACACCTAGACCACCACTATCTTCCCCTTCTCCTCCAGTAACATCTACATTTATCAGACAATCTCATCCTCCACCTGCTCCCCTTCACTCAACTGACTTACCACCAGTGCGCCCCCATTATAATTCCGCATCGAACAATATTAAACGTAATAACATTCCTGATGTAAATAATTTAATTTCAAATATAGTATCCCATATAATCTCTCAATTAATACCTCAAATCCTAAATATGATTCTAAATGTTCTTAATTACTATAATGGATCCAAATAAACTAAATGCTCTTAGCCTAATTAACGTCAATGCAAATGGAATAAAGAGGCAAGAAAATTCCTTCTGGCATTTCTTAAACGAGCATAAAATAATAATAATAATAATAATAATAACAAGTTTAACAGAAACTCACCTCATACTAGGCGAACGTTTTTCAATACACAATTTCAAAATTTACCATAATGATCGGATTTCAACAAATGCTTTAGGCGGAGTAGCAATCATAGTTCGAAAAGATATCAAAGTCCTGTTCCGCACTCAGTAGACTTAGAAGCAATAGCAATTAACACTAATTATAATAAATCGGAAATAGTTATAATTGCAGCATAAAACCACCAAACAAAAACTTTCCAACAGAATACGGAAAAATATTTTCTCAATATCCCCGATTTATTTTGATTGGTGACTTAAATAGCAAGGGCAGAGCCGGGGGCTGCAATGTGACTACACATCAAGGTGCCAAACTGCTTAATCTCATTAATGTAAGCGGTCACAAATATATTAATAATATTAATATATTAATATTCATGCCCCTACAGAACCCACCCTCTATTCAACAGATCTAAACAAGAGAGCATACATTCTAGATATAATCATTACAAAAGTTGTAACCTCACTGATCTATCAGAAAGTAGTACCAGATTTAGATTCTGACCATTCTCCCATTCTCACATCGTTGGGTACTCCGACACACTCTTTAGAGAAAATATCGAAAGAAATCACGAAAAATACCGAAAGTAAAATTAACTGGAACCATTTTCGTGACTTAACTAGCAGTTTAACGTACACATGTAACATAATTTCAACTGAAGACATGGATATTGAATTAAACAAACTCACTAACTCCATACAACAGTCATTAAAATACGCGCAAATACCTTACTATCAGATAAACAGAAAGTCAAAACGACACTGCTTAAAGAACTTCTTGACCTAATCAAAAAGAAAGAAACAATAATACGTTAATTTGGCAATCCAATATAAACGTGAATTAAATCACATCTCAAAAATTGTCAAACAAAAAACGTTCAAATTTTCTAATTTCAAAAAATTTTCAAACATTCATAGATTTTTAAGCCAACTTCACCCAAATACCAGACCACTATGGAAAACAATTAAAAGTATGACAAAAGAACGAATAGAGCTGCCGCCTTTAAAGAATGACGGTAAGATAGTATACTCAGACGTTGAAAAAGCGAACGCCTTAGCAGAATGTCTAGAAAGTGTCTTCATCCCAAATCCCATAGAATGTCCCACTTTCAATTTAGAAGTAGAAGAATACATGAATACCTATGTACACTCTCCCAACAAAGATAAAATTCATTTCTCCTTCAGAAGTGGCGAATAACATTAAGCTTTCAAAGACTTAGAAAAACACCCGGGTACGGCAACGTCTCTAAAAAAGCATTAAAGGACTTCCTCAAGCAATAGCAATAATAACAACGATATTTAATGCATCGTTAAGAATATGATACTATCCGATATCATGGAAACGGCTGTTATACTTCCATTCTGCAAACCAAAAAAAACAAAAACTCCCAGCAACTGCAGACATATGCCTTCTCCCTTCTATAGCAAACATTTTTGAAAAACTTGTTTTAAATAGACTGCAAACATACTTGACAAAAATTAATGCAATTCCCAACGCCCAATTCGGTTTTAGATCGAAACATGAAACTACCCATCAAGTGCTGCGACTAGTCGAGCACATAGTAAACGGTTTTAACAATAAAAAGCACACAGTAAAGAAATTAGAACACTTGATTATCTGCAGAAACTAATTCGAAGCTCTCTAACATATTTTCAAGTGAGGATAAATGATGCTATGTCACCGCTTTACCCAATTCTTGCAGGTGTCCTACAAGGGTCGGTTCTTTCACCAACCCTTTTCTCTACATTTACAGCAGACTATCCTACTCCACACGAAGCAAGTATAGCTCTTTACGCGGACGACACCACTATTTTCACTTCACATACAGATATAAACTTAGCCTACGATTACATACAATCCTACATTTACAGTTACACGAACTGGACCAAAAATGAAGAATTAAAATTAACCCCTTAAAATCACAATCTAAAATATTTACTCTCAGACGTCCTCCCTTCCCTACACCCCTGCGAATAAATAACACTGATGTCCCCTGGCTTTCTCATTCTTCGCCAGCCAAATACCTAGGCATCTTACTGGACAAACGACTAACGTGGAAACCGTACATTCAATGAACATTCAATAAGACAGGTGCCAAAGTTCTAAAGTTACATCCGTTTATCAACAGAGATTCCACCCTCAGTATAGAAACTGGGCTACTCATCTATAAAATGATAAGACACACAATGACATACGCATGTCCAATATGGCGCAACATAGCACCAACCAATCTATCCGTTTTACAGACAATCCAAAAATAAATATCTAAGACAAACCTTGAAAGTCCCCTGGTTCATTTCAAATTCACAAATCCACCGAGAGTTTCAAATACCTCTCCTCTCAGAATTCATCTCGCAAACCTCTGAAAAATAGTATTCTCTCCTCCCAGCATGTCCCAACATTCCAATATTCAATCTCGGCCAAAACGCACATAATTCATCACGCATTAGATCCAGATTCCCCAAAGATTTTTTTCGTCCACCCTGATTCATAAAAGTATTTGCCCCCTTTTCCCACAAGCACTCTCCCTCCTCCTCTAAACTACAAATGCAAACTTCTCTTAGTGATGATATCCAAATATGAAATTTTAAAAATATAGTGAAGGGTTATTCCGAGAGCCGCATTTGCCAGAGGATGACCAAGTAAAATCTGTAACATTGTACCCGTCAAAACCCCCGAAAGACGAAGTCGAACGGGAAGAAAATAAATTTAAAAAACCGTCTGAGGAGCTGAGTACTGATACGAAAACACTCGCGTTACACAAAACACGTCCACTTGCCCGCACGAACAGAGAAAGCAGCAAGAGTAAGCAAGAGAAGCCACGAATCGCAATCTCTCCGACGGGGTTCTTGTGAATCAAACATTTGGTTCGTAGTCCATCTCGAAGGTGCGCGCGAAACCACTCCAGCGAGAACGCGATCAATTTTGCGCAGTACTTGTCGAAAAGTTTCACGTCGTCCCGCTTAACGAAGTTATCTCACGGGGAATACCGCGCGTGCCTCTCCCTCGTGGACGCCCCCCCCCCCCCCGCGTGCATGACTACCCCTTGCGACACGCCAGCGTGCTGATCGACCGGGGATACAGCGGGGAGTCGATGCTGCTGGGAGCGGCGAAGTTCACTCGGCAGCGAGTGCTCGCGCGGCAAGCCCACACCCACACCCACACCCACGCCCGCGCCCGCTGGCGTCTGCGCTTGCCAGTGACGGTCGCCCCGCGGCTCACAAGGCTTTTGGCCAAGAGCGGTAGACAAAGAGAGCATGGAGGAATAGTCAGGCGGGATTTCGGATATTTAATTGTGGGGGCAAAGGGTCCTCCCGCATAAGATGGTAAAAAGTTCCCCTAAACCAAATGGCATATGAGTAGTTACATTATAATTCTAACATAAGCATAAAATATTTTTGAAAGATTTTTTAGCTCCCATTCCCACAACTGTCACTCCTCTGCAGCCAGAAACGTGTTTTTTATTTTAATTTTTTCGACAACTTAACTCATTTAACTGTAGGAAAAAATAACAAAATAATGTATACTATCAGAAAAAACATTTTTTGATATTTCTTCTGCCCCAAATTCAAACGAAATTTGTTTTGAAAAAAAATTTACTAAATTCCGTGTTGGTAGCAGATATCTTGTGGTAATCCATAATATGGTGAAAGAAGTAATCGTTCACAAAAGGTTTAATAATTTTTATTAATTATTATCCAGAGTTAACTTTCGGGTAAACACTTTTCCCATCCTCAGTGGGTCTTGCCCAAGCAACGTGGATCACTCATGAATGATGTTCACAACATGGTCAAAAAATGTGAAAACTGAAAACATGCTGGTTACAGCTAGGTGGCAGCTATCTTTTGGAATATATATATAATGTAATGGATAACGGACCTAAATTTTGTGGTCGAAGTATTTGGGGAAAAAGACTAGCTAGACCTTGCTCTGGAAAACATGGTTTTCTAATTTGCGATCAATGACAGTCTATATTCAAATCTGATTTAATAAGTGATTGACCAATTTGTCAGAAAAGGACATGATATAAAAATTGTTATACATTGGTCAGTAAATTAGGTGTATTAAAGTTAATCAGATTGTTAAAATTAATTTTAAAATGATACATTTATATTTTACATACATATGTAGAAGTTTTTAATGATAATCATCTATCACTCTTAATGTAATGATCTTTTGAATATATATCATTTGGACAAATTGTCTGTTAAATTGAAAATAAATCAATAATCCTTGGTGTGTTCTTATTTACAACACAATATGAATTTTCGATCCTTCGGTTCGATATCGCTTCGACACTACTGGCTTAACGATCTCTGCCATCCGGACGACTTCACAACATGCAATATAGTTCTGCAGAAGAGCATTATTTATATTAGTCTTGATGTGGCACTGGATACAATGGTTAAGAATTTACCGTTTTTTTAATGTTTAGGAACTGCAATCCATGCCAATGTTTTAATTCTACAAGTTCCAAATTCAACATTCTAACTTAGAATAGCATTTACAGTAAATTTAGTGGCTTTTACCTCGATCTGTATCTATGGTATATCGACATAATTTTAATGACTTTTATTATTTTCCATAAATTGTTTTATCAATGTTCTTAATTTTTATACCATGCACTTATCTGAGAGATTGGTGAATACTAAAATACAATAAAAACATTAAGGATTTAAAAGAGAGCACCTGGAACAAGTAAGAATTTTATTAACCATATCTGATTTCATAGAAACCCCTCAAAGGTATAGAGTTTGTGGCCTGATCGGGTTATGTATTTTTTAAGAGACTAGCATATCCAAATACACTGTATGATCTTGAGTCGCTATTTGGATTATCTGGACCCTATTTGTCAGTAATTAGCAACACAGTTTTGCAAATTATAGTGAAAAATAGGGTAATTTATTAAGGGAATTTGAGAATTTCAAATAGCTCAATGAGGGAAAATTGCAATATTATTCCAAGGTAAGTAACATTACTGAATTAATTTACCAGAGGTTCATACTAATTTGCATCTATTCAAATTAAAGTCAAAATTTGGTGTTAACAGGCAGTTGCAGCAAAAGGATCTCCTTTATTAAACTGCTGGTGATTTATTGATGGGACTACCAGAAAGGTATGTAGGCAATCATCAAGACAAGATCTCTATTACTCTGGCGACAAACGCATGCAGTGCGTTAAATACCAATCAGTTTTAACTCCCAATGGAATAATAGTGAGTCTTTATGGTGCATATCTTGGAAGAAGGCATGATTTTGTTATTTATGGAGATCCTGCATATTCAATCACCAGTTGCTTGATTTGTCTCTTCCGCTCCAGTAGGCTTACAAACAATCAGCAACTGTTTAATGCTGCAATAAGCTCAGTTCGTTAAGCAGTTGAATGGGTATTTCAGAAAATTATTTCTGAATTTGCTTTTATATATTTCAATAAAAACCAAAACTTTTATTTCAAGACATTTGCAGTATGAACAAAGCTGCTGAAATTTTAACAAATTGCCATTCGTTCTTATATGGTAATCAAACGGCCCAATATTGTGGAATTGAATCATCCACATTGGATGGTTACTTAAGGTAGAGACACAGACACAAATACAAACAATGCAATGCTATCCATACAATCCACACAATCCACACGATACATACAATACATATAATACATACAATACATACAATACATGCAATACATGCAATACATGCAATACATGCAATACATGCAATACATGCAATACATGCAATACATGCAATACATACAATACATGCAATACATACAATACATACAATACATACAATACATACAATACATACAATACATACAACACATACAATACATACAAGTATGTGAGCCAAGACTCTGTACCTATAATTACACCATGCTATGTGTGCCAATTAACGTTTCAAATTCAACTATTTGAATACAATTTTGAAATTGAATGTTTCGAATATGTTTAAAACTCAGATTCTCAGATTCTTTGATAGTCATTCTTGTGTGTTGTGTTCTACAAACTACTCTTCACTAGCCAAACTTTGTTGGAAAGAACGAATTCAAATAATATAAAGCGTAGTAATTCGCAACTGCAATTTGTAGACAACTGCAATTTGTAGATGCGAAAAGATTGAGATTCGTTTGTTCAGAAACAGCCTGTTCAGCCCAATTCTAATCTAATGGCGTCTAGGGTTTAATAAAACGGGTACTGAAAATTATTCTCTGGAGAAGCTCGAGTTTCGTTTCTGTACTACCTCTCCTAAAATCTAACCAAAAACTTTGTTCGCCCATTAGTTTTGCTGATAGGTATTGTATCTCCAAAAATCCATTGCAGATATACGAGTACAATAAGGGTGGTTCTTGACGAAGTGACATGTCACTACACAATAACAAAAATTAGTAAATAAGACAAAACCTGCATTTAAAAGTACCGCTTTCTAATCAGGGTAAGTGAAAACTATTGAGCACCATCTATTGACCGTAACTGGTATTATCTGCTGAGTGAGGTGGCAACTTGAAATTATTACAAAGAATTAAATCGCGCATGCGCAATGGCATTGTCATAGCGACTCGTTAGAGAGTGGGGAATGAGTTCCACAGCGCGAAAAGTAATGAGACTCTCGAATCATCGTGAGTACTCTAGTGATTTCATAAAATTCCGCAAGATAGCGTTACAGGATAGCAAGAGTTCTCACGAGATATCTGTGCACTTGACGATCGTTACTCATGAGCTATACTGACACACATGTCGGGAGCTTAGAGCTTGTCCCTACTGAGGTGGTGCCCCTCTGGTGGGAGTTACCTGGTTAGGGAAAATCCCGCTTGCCGACGGTAGGTCGGCGCCATCTAGTACATTTCGCTATCTCACCATCTAGTGGGGAAAGATTACTGCCACCTCCTAAGAAAAAATGTACAACACCCGGAATCCCTAATCAATCAATCAATGATCATTAGTGTGGGTGAGACATGTGAGAAGATAGTTACTGTGCAGGTGTAGTAGAGCTATGTTCGCATGGCTATACAGAAAACATCGAATAGCCCATTGTGAGCTAAGGGTTGCATGGAAATTCAGTTTGCCTAGGTTAGTAATTTTATCATTGGTTTACTTGTGTGCTTTTTTACACAAAATATGAATGTAATTTTTTGTGCGGAGGCTGCCTTTTGAAAAGCTAGGAAGTTGATGTTTTTTGAGATGGCTATCACTGAACACAAATCCTACCCCTGCGAAGTTAGTCGAGTATGGTTGGGAGCTGACTTAATTGCGAGGCTGAAGAATGTGCTCGGTGTTCTCTCCTCACTGCCTCCACCGCGTAACCTGCAACTACTAGCTGTCCCAAATATATGGTGTAGAACTGTGGACCGATCCTGGTCTGGGATTCACAAAGCAATCGTGCCGAAACCCGCCGATGTTACCAATACAAATAGCTGCTCGGTTATCATAGTAATGGTCACGTATGCAGGAGATAAGGCGGCAGGCACCCCGCTCCCCGCGTACCCCCCGCGCGCAAACAAATCAGCTCCCGACTATACACAGATTCCAAGAGCATACTCGTCTCATGTGCGCGCGATTTCGCTTTTCGGCAGAAGTAGGACACAAAAAATCACAATTCGGGCACTGGTAACGAAACCAGTGATGCTACAACACATGCACTTTCTCGCATTCTTTGTAACGTTTGCAATTTTTGAAAATTTAGAAAGTTCATCGAAAATGGGACCTGCGTTATTTTTAAGCACTATTTAACTTATCTAGGAAAAAATTAAAGAAAGGAACCTTGCCGAGAAAAAATAATAAATTGAATTAACATCATACAGAAATTTTGCAAAAACAATTCGTTTCCTCAAAAAATTGCCCGTAACCTTATTTAAAGATCTAATTTTTAAAACAGATTTCATGTAGGGGGTTGTCCCGGATATTAGAAAATTCGTATTCGACAAAGAGTTCATCAGTTCAAAGACTCCAACTCAAACAGAAGCATGGGTTGCTTTTAAAGTCTTAAAACCTTTTTGGGAAACCAAAAGGACTCAAATTACTAGGAAATGATAGAAACAATGTTGGACGCGTTTCAAAAGCTTGGTAGTTCCATAATCTTTAAAAGTTCATTTTCTCAACTCACGCCTTGACATTTTCTGAAAATTTGTTTTTGTGTTCTGGAACATTCCCAATTGTGGAAAGAGAGAAAAACAGATCGAAGGTTAGAAGTAGTGTCTATTAGTTACAAATTAGATGAATCTATTTCTGGGTCGACCACGTATAAGCGGTTAGCTCCACAGGGGATGTCAGCAATGAAAGAAATAAAGTATGGGGGAATTAGAGGAGCCTTGAGGTATATATGCATGAATTGTTGACGATGTCAAAATGTAATTTTTAATTTTGATGAAAAACGTGCGATCGGATATGAATCTGTGGATTATGTTGAATAAGTAGAGTGGGATTCTTCTACTATGAAGCTTTTACAACACGATTTGGTGCCATGGTCGAATACTTGAACAATGTAAGTAAGGAAGCGGCAGTAAGAAGAAATTGTTTACTATGAAAGGCACTGGCTACACTGGCAATTGAAATGAGGTCGTTTGGTTTGGCCCGAAAACAAATTTACAGGGAATATTATGTGTTTTTTAGAAATGAAGTCGTTAAGTGTAATTAGGATACGTTTCTCAAACATTTTGCTGATAATAGGTAAGAGACTTAAAATTTCCATCCACATCCAGAACTGATCCCAATATTGAGCAAGTCTGTGCTCTGAGTTTGAATAACCGATGAGGGTCTATTGATAAACTTGCAGTCTTGCAGGCAGAGAGTTGTCAGTAAGGTAAGTTTCCCCTGGTTGCGTTACGGGCGTCTCGCAGGGATAGTTTGGTGGTGGGGCTGCCACCTTACTGCCTCCAAACTTGCAGGGCGTATTCTTCGGGTTGCTCTCCCTAGACGCATTGCCTTCTCTATGGCTCTTGAGCTGCGTCTGCCCAGTGAAGATTTTTCTTGATGTAGAGTTCCTCTTCTGGAGTACTTCGTCTCACCCCTCTCCTTCGACCTGTCCGGCAAGGGTGGCCCTGCCAATAGCTACGCTACCGCCGGCCTAGCTCTCAGGATCATTGGGGTACGCAAGCTCCACCACCAACGACAAGGTCATGTACTCCCTAGGTGGAGCACGAGCATATAGATTGATTGTTTTGATGTGTTCTTAGTCCATTATATAGTAGGCACTAAATACATATCCCAGCAAGATGGATAAGAAAGAGAACGGACAAAACAAAACTGACAAAATATACTTCAAAACACACTTGCTACAACAAGACAGTATAAGGAAATTATACTGTACAAGACTGCACAACTACTTAGACCAAAGAGCAGTAAGTTTAAATGTAAATGAAGAATGGGAAGACTTAAAGCAATTGATGATAAAAGTAGCAACAGAAGTTTTGGGAAAAAGAAGTAGAAGATGTAAAAAGAAAGGAATACGAATATGGAATGATGAGATAAAAACCATCATTGAAGATAAGAAAAGGGCTTATCTAAAGTACTTGCAAACACAATCCATACAAGATAGAATAACATATAAGCATAAATGTGCATTAGTTAAAAGAGAAGTTCGAAAATTAAATAGAAAAAGGTTGGGATAGATACATAAGTGAAATCGAATATGATATACATGGAGCCCAAAATAAAGCGTACAAAATTCTAAAACACCTAAATAAAGACGAAAAAGACACTGTACAAATGAATAATATACCCGAAAAGCAATGGCTGAGATAGTATAAGAGATTGTGGACTTCAAACACGTAAGAAGAAAAACTCGCAGAACAAGAATTTGCAAACGTAGACCCATTAGAAGTGAACGAACTCGAAGAGATACTTATAAATTTAAAGAACAAAAAATCTCCAGGTAGCGATGGACTGACTATAGATTTATTCAAGTATGCACCTTCACAAATTAAACTAAGGTTTCTCTTTATACTAAATATATGTTGGAATACATATCAAATCCCAGAAGAATGGAAGAAAGCCATTATACACCCAATATTTAAGAAAGGAAATAGCCAAGACTTCTGTCGCCAGATGTTACTTCTGGATACCTTTTAACAATTGGAGAAAGTATGGATGTCGTTGCAGTTCATAGAAAAAAACAGTGGAAATAATAAATCAACAAAGCATTTAATTTGTACTTTAAGAGAAAATATTTTGAAATAACACGAGCTCATGTGAATAAAACTGAAATTAGCCTCAAAATTTGCCGTTAATGCTAATTACAAAATTTTTATCAGTATCTGTGAGCAGGCCTTTGCGCGGCCGCGCTACTTAAAAAAATATTAAAACAAGAATTTGCGGTGTTTGCTTGAAGAGCGTACTTTGGAGCAAAGCGTGGGTTTTTCTTTGCAACGAAGGAGATTGACCGCTCGTTGCGTCCGCTGGCGCGTGGAAGTCATCAACCCAATCAGCTGGGCTGGATGCCGTGCCTGGAAGTGGCGGGCAGGAAGGGGTCGGCCGACCGACTGAGCGCAGGGGGTGTCGATGGTGGCGGGCACTGGCTTTCCATTTCGCTGAAAGGACGGCGAGCCTCCGGTCCGCGCTGACGACCTTGTCCCGCTTACGTCACTCGGTGTCTTCTCTCGTCGTTTAGTGCGCCGTGGCCGAATCTTTGATTGATGCGGCGAGCTCAGATGAATTCAGGGAACTCGAGAATAGTTTCATAACTCGAACTTTCCGGTACCCGAAAATAATTTATGTTAAATAGATCTTACGTAATGAGACGCGATAATATAACATATGCGTCAGACTGGCGTTCCGCGGAAACAATCACATTAAATTTGACTCGGCTCAAAATGGAGGAAATTTTCCCGAGTGTTTTGCAGGGTATAATGAAGTCTCAACTTTGGCGACCGAAATTTGTGGTCGCTTACGAGCGTGTGCATTCTCCGATCTGAATCACATCTCCCGATCTCTTGTCTCGTGCCCTCGACACGCGCTCGAAACCTCTAGGTATAGATTCTTCCCTTTCCCTGAAAATTTGCTGTCCGATTGGATAAAGAGTATTGCGACGCGCTTAATTTTCCACCAATTGCAGGTCGAGATTTTTTGGAATGTTACTTCCCTGACTCTTACAAAAATTGATACTGGGTGCACGTGTCCAGTTGCACGTCTCCTCTGCACCGGCTTTTGTATTAACTCCATCGTCGCAATAAACATAATCTATGAGCTCCGGGGGGTTTTCCTTATTGCTAGACCAGGTCTGTTCTGGAAACAGGGTGTGTCGGGCGTAGGGTTGCGGAGGGCGCGGGCAGAGTTTAAACAAATACGACCCAGTGGTGAGGCCTCCCCTTCGACGAGCGCAAGGCTTCTAGCAGTCATAAATACCTGACGAGGGACGGGGGGAAAGGCCCACATGCGTCTCAGTAACTCGCATGCCAAGTGCATGGCCAGTCTTACGCAATATTTTCTCACGTATAATCGGATTTCACATTAAAATGCGTCAAGTGTAGCTCTGATAGGGTATGTGCCACCACATTATCTAAACGAAATATTTAGTTATCTGACATTGATAAAATTGATTTTCTGAACTCTGGTCTCGGACGCAGTATTAATAATCATAGTAAAATAATGAATATTTCCGCGTATGCTATAGAACTCATTGCCAGTTTATCAACAACAATCGATAGATAATTCAACAGAAACAATAACTAGAACATTGACAACACTAGCACTAACAACAGTTCCAACTGCAATGACTTCAGTTACTGAACTTGCCTGAGTTTTTCAAAACCTGCATTTTTTGACGACCCGGCTACATCTGTATAAACAACACCGCTGACTTCTGATAACACCATGCCTGGGTCCGCCGGGACTCGGCGGACTTACAATGGAGGACCCACCTGGAGCGACGGACCAGCCGCCTGGAGCTCACAACCCCTAGGCGCAAGTCTTTCGGAGGGGGAAACACTCTCCTCCCCACGCCTCGTCGGTGCTGCGGCAGCGGCGGACGCCCAGTTCCCTCTCGGGGTTTAGGAGCAACCCATTAAACGTGTTTGAGGGCGACACACCAGCGGCACTGTCCCTAGCCACCCCGTGCCTATCAGAAGCACTACGATATCTGCTTGCCCGACAACACACACGGGATCTTCAAGAACGGAAAGCGATGAGCCCTAAGATGCATTTCCCTAGTTAACACATTATGAAAATCTCTCTAAATCAAAGACAAGTTCAATGAAGAGAACATCCAGGGCAACAACGATCAACCATGCGTCCTGCAGCAAATCGGACTCCCCACCATCTGATGGAATGTCAACACCAGTTAACCATGGAAAGGAGGCTTACGTCACTATACTCAATCCCGACCACGAACCCGACCCCGGTGCTGGCGAATTCATTTCCCCCAAAGTTACTTTGACGAAACGTTGAATCCTACACTTCCTCTGCTAATCAGACTCAAAATCGTTTTTCATTGTTTTAGATCTGCTGTTGCGTAACAAACCGAAACCATAGACATAACAACCACTGACTAAGATCTGAACACGGACAAAATTACGAAATAAATATGCCGACGACACCCACACCTAGAATTAGGACATTTAACCTCGATCTGACAAAAAATATGGGACTCTAAATCGTTGGTACGTGATCGAACAAAACTTAAGAGACAACAAATGACTGCCAAGTGCTCAGCAACGCATCTCATCAGTCATCCGATGACAGAGATAAACCACAGAATCATCGAAAAGACTCGCTCCGGCATTAGATCTGACGAAACCAAACGGACTCTACTTTAAGGGCAATGCTCACTATCACTACCACAGAGCGACCGAGAACATCAGAGAACCTTTCGTTGTAAAGAGTCTACCACCAAAGAAAAGTACGGATGAAATCAAATATGAACTACAGTCTACATACAACTACCCAATCTATCATGTATCGGAGATGCAGAAACAAAGCCAACACAAGACAGTGTCACACCTACGACTGTACATTTGTGAAACTAACAGAACCTGTTTGCCCGATATCAAAAGACAAATATGACAATACGTCGGCAATACCAATACGACAAATTCGTACAATACCTTGAACAGTACAAAATAAAAATTGAAGATTACAAAATCAATAGATGCCAACAATTAGGACACACAAAAAGCCATCGCACGATACCCTGGAACTGCGGCCGCTGCTCTGGACCACATGACACGACCACCTGCACCAGCCCCATCCTGAAATGCGACTACTGCGACGGCGATCATCCCTCATCCTGGCCTGGAAGGTCCAGACTAATCAATGCAAACAGAGACAGACAACAATTACTTGAAGGACAAGACAGAGCCAAACACAAGCTCCATTAATAACACTGCAACTTTATGTTATAACGGAAACAATAGGTGTTTCTGATCGACTTTTTTGTGGTATTTTGTGATCGACATTCTTGAGTCTATACCCTACATTATGATCTCTTGGCTGTCATTACATTTACTCACATAAAATGTATGTGAATTGGATTTTCGACTGTACTTCGCTTGAGGAACATCTCTTTTCCGTGTCCAACAGCAGTCTGCCAACATATTTGGCCCATTTACCCTGGCAACTCCTTTACATTTCCGCGATGGAAACGCTCCCCGTATTTGTCGCTCACATCCCCTAGGTTTTGAAGGAATAAATCGAGATGGGAGTGCAGAAAGTTTATTTTCAATGACATATTACATCTCATTATCTTTTAGTTCTCAATCACCTCCCTGACAACTTCTTTGTAGTTATTAGACCTGAAGTTTCCTAGAAGGATTGTTACAACGTTTTTGAAAAGCTGCTTCTTGCACATTTAATTCGCTTTCAAATTGCGTGTTCCCTTATTCAGTTTCCTTATTTGAGGGCCAACAAATATTGCTTCACTGTTTAGCACCACTGATCCTTGGGTACTTATTTTTCAGATAAAGAAATGCACTACCATCACCATCCATAGCTTTCACGAAATTCTTAATCAAGCCTAGGTTGATATGCAGTGGAGGCAGATTTTTTTCAGAACGTAGAAGTGTTTGGGGAAGTACATTTTCATGTCCTGGATTAAGTGACCCATTTCGGCCATTTCTTTTTAGTATAATGACTACATTTATCCCTGTTATTCCACTTGCACAAGAAGCAATAGAATTTTGTATACCCAAGCTGTAACCCTTGTAAGATGGCTATAACTTTTAAATCCCCACATATCTGCCAAGACTTACTAGCGGATAGTAAGAGTTTCATATTCTCGTAATTTTCCTTCAAACCAATTCCCTGGGCTAAAGGAACGGATGGATATATGTTTCCATTATGTAATAAAACTCCTTTCAAACTTGTTTTCGAAGAGTCTATAAACAAATGCCAATCCTCAGATTTATGCTCAACACCCAGCATCTGGAACAAATTTTCAACAGCATTGCAGAAAAATTGGTACTTCTCTTTAGAAAACAAATGGTCAAATTAACTTCTTTGGCGTCACCCTGCAGAAGCTTCTATCCTTTTAATCTTGAAGCGAGTAATTCTGCCTTGGTTTTACTTAAACCAAGATCCCGAACAAAATCATTTAAATTCTCCTGTGTTACAAAGTGAAGTTTTTAACAGCATCGTCCTCCGTAAAATCTGGATCAGTCTGGGCTGGACTTACAAGTCCTGTCTCATGAACCACCGGTCGAATTGCTGATTCTAAATACGGATATTTAACAGTGTGTCTGGACTTCGAACTTTTTCCAAAGATATTTGTCAAGCCGAAGTAGCAGTCTGTCAAATGATCCTTAGGTTCGCGCCATATCTTAGGGAATGCAAAGTCATATGACGGAATCCTTTCAACCAGCCAGTTAACAATGTTACTCATTTGGCACAACAGATTTATGGGGACCATGTCTTGTTCTGATCTATTCTATTGTTGAATTAACAGGAATAAGCTCTTATTAGAGGAGTAAAATTTCACCACTGCGCTTTGAAACTCCGCTCACCACACACGTAAAAGAAGTGTCTTTTTTTTTATCATTAACGCAATTTCGAGACATGATTTTTATACACTATACACTTCTACACTACATCTTATAATGCAGTGGCCGGTATTACATACTTCCATCACATGCCAAATGACAACGGAAGAGAGCACAGAATTAGGTTCTTTACTTTTAAGATACCTATTCATCTGCAAACTTCACCTTAAATCATAGATTTGTAGAGGAATGTAATTTACATTGTTCTATCTCGTGGATTGAAGGTGACAATCACCAAACTTTATAATAGACTATAAGTCTATTGTTGACAGGAAATAAAATTTAAATGTAAAATACTTATTCTAATCAGCATCTTATATACCACAAATGTTAATAAACAGGAAAATAATATTTTCAAAATAACAAAAAAAGATGGGTGATGGAAACTTTCTAATTTCATTTTTGGAATCAGCAGATGAAATACATAAGAAACTCCAGAAATTGTTTATGTAACAAAATCATTGTTTACCAGTGTAATCAGATACCCCAAACCTCAACAAGAAACACCCCACCCACTTCCAACAACCAACAGACTTTAGCAAACATAACTGCAGGTAGACAAAACAATCGAAACGACAACAAAGACCAAACGAAAGCACCGACAACCTTGGACAATCAGAGAAATACTTGACGTAATCAGAGGAAGCAACATCACCAGACTTCTACAGACAATCAAAAACATAATCAATATTTTTAAATAACCCGGAGACATCCTGACAAAACTGTTCATCACTGCAGTCGCGCTAGGTGACTTATTTTAAAGACCACAACGCAACACCACGCACTCATACTGACATTTTGTCCAGCTCCGTCATGGAAAGCCCAGTGAGAACTAAGAGACAAAAACCCTTACATAATACAATGTGTAACTGACTACAAAATAGACATCCTGCTGCTACAAGAAACCTGTTTACAACCCACCCAAGCCTTTACTATCACAAATTTCATTACTTATCGAACCGACAGAACCCACACCCTAGGAGGAGGTACCGCAATATTAATCAAAAAGACAATCCCGCATTCCTATACCCCCTGACAATAGACAATTTAACTTTGAAAAGACCACCGTACAAATAGACACACGGACAAGACCAATCAACATCACCTCAATATATCACAGACCAAGAACGCACATAGGCGAAAATGAGCTGGACAAAATCGTAGACAAAGATACCTTTGCGATCATTGCAGGAGGCCTTAACGCCAAAATGACGACATGGGGCTGCAAGTGTGACAATCGACCAGGAAAGGACTTACATGACAACTGAACAGACCAAGACTTCAACTTCTCATCCCTCTTAAATGAACTTAACTAAACTACTTAAATGACAAGCCCAATGACACACTTGACTACGTAAATCACACCGCCAACCTCTCAGTTTCCACTCCGCATCCCCGACACGAACTTATATCCGATCACCTTCCAATTATCTTTGCCATTTACATTACACACACAACACCACCTTTACAAAAAGAAACAAATTGAAAACAATATAGAACACTTATCGCTAAGAAAGTCAAACCTACATACACAAACACACAAGGCAATTGTTCACTTTAACCACCACATCACCCACTTCCTCCGTAAAGTTACCATTACCACCCAACCATTCAAACCAGGCACCTGAAGACATCATTGACTTCATACGACAAAAACGGCGACTGATAACATTTACCGCTGAACGAGACGACCCCACGAGAAACAACCTTACAAACAGCGAAACGACTACTACATAACGCACTTGTGAGACATGAAATGATAAAATGGGAAGAGACACTACGTGACGTTATCCTGCAACAGCCCCAAACTGTATGGAAAATCACTAAAATACTAAAAACATCTGACACCCCTATCTCCCCTATCAAACTGCATGTCCGAATTAACCCCCAGACAATCGCTGAAAGTTTCGCCTCCTCCCTGCCATTTCCCTACCATTTCCAATCCTCAATCCACACAGGCCATGCTGAACTTTCTTGTGACTCCACCACTAACCCTGAAGCACTGGACTCCACGGGCCTTCTATGACAATGACATATACGACGAACTAAAACTTCTCGACGACACCAAAGCAGTAGGATCTGACAGAAGTCCGACAGTATTTCTTAAACATTTGACAAAAATGCAAATAGTCCATCTTACAAACATTTTTAATTCCTGCATCAGACTGACTTACTTCCCAACGAAATGACAATTAGCGACTGTAATAATGATATGCAAACCTATGAAAAACCACAAAAACGTCAATATTACAGACCAATATGGACAAAAGGACATGGACATGGACAAAAGGATACTTAGGACTGACTATTAATAAAAAATTACTATGGACCACACACGTTATCGAAAAGACCAAAAAAGCACACAGACTTTTAAACGCATTGATGGCGCTTTTTGTTCATAACAACAGTGACAAGAGGACAAAACTATATAACTACATGTACATCAAATCAATAGTGACCTACTCCTGGGAGACCTGGGCATCGACATTCCAGACCAACTATCTGATTTTAGAGACAAGATTGAGACAAGATTACACAACAGAATAGTTAGACTAATCTTTAAATCAAAACCAGACGAACATTACTTGGAAATGAAAACAGACAACACCACACCACTAACGACGGAAGTTCACTCATCAGCAAAAAATATAATACAAAAAGCAATAGCTAACCTCTCCTTTCCTTCCGCAACAGATCAATTCCTCACAATAGAAAAAAGCATCCACTCGATATCTTCACACCCCTAATCCCATTCTCAAATCAATACCCTAGAAAAACAACAACCCATAGCTCAAAAATCTACAGCAACAATCTACTTCTCAAAAAAGCAAACCGTCCATCATCACCACGATAGTCACCTCAATAAAATAAATTCAAAATCGTCAACCTGATATAAAATAACCAATCTTTCCCACACAACCTCAAACATAATGACCTTTCTTTTACAGCCTTAATAAAATATAACAAAATAAGCGCCACACCACCAAACCAATAAAAACCAACAATAACCCACCCTGCAATGACAAAAAAATTCATTCCCCTTCAAGCATCCTCTCCTTTTTCAATTTTGGAAATACCTTAGTTTAAACAAACAACAAAAGTGATAGAACCCAGTGGTGAGCAGACCACAAAAAAGTAAGGAAGGAGAAAGAGGCCTCAGACATTTTGAAGCTTCCTGGCACAATGCAATAGTGGGAATGCGTAAGTATGTAGTAAGCCATCAAGATGACCCACTGATGAGGCTGGTAATAAAGCTGACCGAAGAATGGAAAACAGCGGCATTCTAAGTGTATCAAGAAGCATTGCGAAGAAAACTATGCAAGACACGCAGAATAACACATACACTGAATTTCTGATGCTACTTAACATGAAAACACACAAAAACGCTTAAAGAAATCGTGGAGAGACAAACTACTCCAAGGAAAATATCTAAAAAGAACGGACAAGGTGCAGATCAATAAAGATAATTCATTTAAGTGGCTTAAAATGTCAGTCTGCTCATGTTCTCAGTCTGTTCATGTCCTTCGTGCTGTGAAGACGTCTTTTGGAGCGTTCCGGGCCCATCTACAGGTAGTTTAGAAGCAGGTAGTCCCCGGCCGCATATTCCCGGAGCCCGCAGCAGGATGTGAAAGCAACTCTCGACAGATATGTATTCTTTCTTTTATTACATTTATTAACTTTAAAATTTACATTTATTTAACTATCATTCTTTAAATTACTTTCAAATTTTTCACTTTCTAAAACCAGCTCAGTAGTTCCAAAATCTACTTTTAAACCTCATAATAATCTTGTTTTCTCTCTCTAAAGTCGTCCGTAGGTAGATTGCTGCTATTTATTTATCATCTTCATAATTTTCCCTTCGGGAGTATTTTAGTTGCCATTTCAGCTTTATTTCTATTTTCCCCTCCTCTTATTTTAGTTAAACTCTCTTAATCATGCCACCGAAGGTAAACCGCAACGAGAACGACTCCGACCTGCAGGCCAAAATCAAGGCCGAGGTTGATGTGGTCTTAGAGCGGACCCTTCATTCTCAGATCTTTCTCAAATCCCTTGCCTCTCTTTTGACTGATATAGTGGCAAAGAAGTTGGAGGAATCAATGTCCTTCAATGCAAATCTCATTGTTTCATTTCAGAAAAAGATTGAAGACAGGGATCGTGAGATTCTGAACTTAAAATTCGAGTTGGATCTGAAGACCGACCCGCTAGAAATGTAGAGCAGAAAAAATTGTCAGTGCATATTTGTCCTAGAAGAGAAGGAAGGTGAAAACACCAACCATATGGTCATTGATGTAGGGAAAAAGATAAGTGTTGACTTATCCGTAAACAACATTGATAGAAGCCATAGAATCGGTCGAAAAATTGCTGACAAAAACAGGCCAATTATCGTTAAGTTTAATAGTTACAGGAAACGGCGAGCGTTCGTTGCAGACCCTTTCTCTCTCTCTTTCTTTCTCTCTCTCTTGTACATTTTACTTACTCCTTTCATTAAGCCATCTTTATCTCCTTCTTAAGTCAGTTAAATAGTAAATTAAATTCTCAAAAAGTCAAAGTCTCCGGGTACCGTTTCTGGAGATCTGATAGAAAATCCACACGTCGTGGCTGCACACGGCGGTGGTGTCGGTATCTATTTACGTGACGACATTAACTGCAAAGTTAAATTCTCTTCAGCAAATCATAAAAACCACTTCACCCAATATATTTAATTGCTGAAGTTAATCTCTCAGGAAAAAGTGTGTCTTGGCGGTAGTTTATTCTCCTCCCAAATCATGCAATATTGACGATCTAGACGACTTACTTGCTTCCTGTGTCACTAAATACGAGGACATTCTTATAATGGGCGACTTCAATTGTAACTTATTGAAAAAAATCTGCTTCATACGACAACTTTGCTCGTTTTTTTCGTAACATGAACCTAACGATTCTTCCTCTAAAGGCAACTCATATCACACGAGATACTGAAACATGGATTGATCATATCATAGTGTCAAATCCAGAAAGTGCGCGTTCTCATGGACAATTTTCCGTTCCATGAGTATCAAAACATGAACGTATCTGCGTATCGTATAATCTAAAGTGTCCGAAATACACACCGAAAATAATATTCACCGAAAATAAATATCAAGATTATTAAACTTACGGAATTGTTGAATGGATTAGTAAATAGACATATACCACAAAAAACGTCCGGCAGTTCCGTCGACATCCAGTGAAATTCTCCAAATTATGCATGATAGGGACACTGCGTATAAAGTTTTTCGGAAAACAAGAAACAACAAAGACCATGCTACTTATAAAAAAATTAGAAATTGTGTCACCCAAATGTTGAGAAATGCCAAAATTAAATATTGTCACTCCATTTTTCAAAATATCAGTAATTCTAAATTGCTCTGGAAAAACTTGCGAACTATCGGTGTTGGAAATATTCGAAATTGAACAGAAATAAATGTGTCACTTGATTCGCTAAATCATGCGTTTGTTAAACTTGCGCAGCCAATAAATCCATTCCTAAAATCTCGAACTTTTTCCTCGCTGCAAAGCACAGATATTAGTATTACAGACACTCTCTACGTTGCGTCAGTAACCCCCACCGATGTCACTAAAATCACGTTAAGTCTAAAATTAAACGTCTCCGGTGCCGACGGAATCAATGCAAAGTTGCTGAAGCTCGGGGCTAAAATAGCACTCCCAACAATTGTAGACATAATAAATTTCTCGCTAATGAGCGGCGAATTTCCCTCGGCCTGGAAGACAGCACTTGTCCATCCTCTCCCTAAAAGCGCGAATCCTATGACGCCTGTTGATTACCGTCCCATCCGTATCTTACCAACATTATCAAAAGTTCTCGAAAAGATCGCCAGGAAACAGATTCAACAACACCTTCAAAATTTCAGTATTGAACAAAATTCAGTCAGGGTTTAGACCCGGTAAACGGGTCTGCGCTCCTCGGTGTAATTGAAGACGTCAGAATGGACAACGGTAAAATCACAATTTTCGTCCTTCTCGGTTTTAGCAAGGCATTCGATTCTCTCCTCCGCGATATTTTGTTAGCGAATTTAAAAAACATTGGAAGTGCCACATCTACACTCAATTGGTTCTCCAGTTATCTATCTTCCCGGCAACGAAGAGTTGTATGGTGACAGTGTGTCGTGTACATTGCCATTAGCACGCGGCGGGGATCAGTGTTAGGACCCCTCGCGTTCCTTATTTATGTTAATGATATAGGCAAGTCAATAAAAAATTGTCACCACATGTATGGCATGTATGCTGATGATCTTCAATTGTATATTAGCGGACCACCATTTCGCGTTTTCAAAATAGTTAAAAAAATCAACAACTACCTACATAGTCTCTCCTCTTGGTAGTCTTGGTGTCTTGTAATCGGCTCCAGAAACTCCCTAAAAAGTTATCACTGTCCGGTCTCCCTGATATTTGTATAAATAGAACTCCTCTACTGTGATGTAACGACGTGGAAAATTTAGGTGTGCAAATGGATAATACTCTAAGCTGGATTGATCAAATTGATAAAATCTGTCAAAAAGTGTTATCGTTCCGGCATGTTTTGAAACGCATGCGTACTCTTTTACCTACAAAACTCGTCAGACCCGTGTAAAATCCCTCCTTATGCCTCAATTCGATTAAAGTGATTTCCTATTGACTGACACAAACTTAAAATAGCAACGTAAATTTAAAAAAAGCATGCATTCGATTTATTTTCGACCTTAAAAAATACGACCATATTTCAACTTTTTACGCGGATTCTAAAATTTTTACCGTTGATAAAAGGCGTTTACTTCACTACCTGCTTCTTCTCAGCGGAGCGGCCCTCATACAATGTGTCGACCGGATAATTGGGGGTCGAGTATACGTCGACGACATTGTGGTGAGATCCAATTCCATCTCCGAGCATTTATAAGTTTGCAGGTAGTGTTTATCATTTTGAGCGAGAATAACCTCGTTTTGAACATGAAAGAGTCAAAATGTGTACACACACCATCGTATTTTTGGGGTAAAAAGTCACGACGGATGGTAATAGTATTAGACAGGATACCATCAAGGATATACAGCAGATCCCGGCACCTAAGGATGTGAAGCAGGTTAGGCGATTAATTGAGACATGCAATTATTACGCCCGATTTTGCCCAAACTTCGCGTCGATTATGGCGACGTTTTACAAATTACTACAAAAGTGGAGAATGTGGAAATGGGATGACTCATATGAAGAGGTCTTCAACCAACTAAAAGCTATGTTTTACAGATGTGTGATGTCACATCCGGACTCCTACATGCCATGCACATTGCAAACTGATAGCAGCGATTTTGGAATGGGAGCCGTGCTTTATCAGGAAGTGGAGGGATAGGAGAAAATAATCGCCATTATCAGTAGAATTCTCAAAGGACCGGATGTTCGGTACATGACAACAGAAAAAGAGGTGAAATGGGTCGGCATTTCACTATTCGCACAGACAGCACAGACATTAACATTTCTGAATCGTTGCCACACTCAGAATGATCGACTATACAGGTAGGTATTGCAATTACAGCAGTTTTCATTCGACCTAGAACATTGTAAGGAAGAATTAAATCACTTGCCAGATTTGGTAATGGCCCAAAGGTAATGAGTAATAATGTAAATGTCATGATATGTAATATATGTAAATGTATATAATGTAAATATATACATTATGTAAATGTATGACAATTTCAGATTGCAGCCATAGACCTAGGAATTACCGAAGCACCATTATTTGATTGGGAAGATATCGATGCATTGCAAGAGCAAGATCCAGACATCACCAGGGTGAAATTGTATAAAGAAAATAGGTTATAACAGTATAATGTTGACTACGAAGCGATGGAGGGGAGACAAAATGAATGAAGATTAGTTCAAGGAGCAGTGACTAGAAGGGTAAGAAAGGATCCAGAGACGTTCAGATTGTGGATTCCCAAAAGCATAACTGAGCAGTTAATTTGGCATGTCTACACATCCGTTGCCCATTTTGGAGCGAAGGTTATGAAGATACTACAGGAATTATGTTACTGGAAAGGAATGGCCCGGTTAGTGATGAAAGTGGTTGATCAATGCATGTTGTGTAAGAAAGCCAAATACCCGAACAAGAGTTATGCAAGATGCATCCACCCAATAATCCCCATGGAGAAAAACGAACTAGTGGCTGTGGACATTTATGAGCCACTACAGAAAACTAAGGACGGTAACAAACACATCTTTGTAGTGATCGACGTATTCTTGAAATTTGTCCACATTTACCCCATCAAGAGGACGATCACCCAAACGAGTCTCAAGACGCTAAACATGTTTTTTAATGTGGCTGAACCATATAAAATGGTCTTATACGTTCACGAGTTCATCATTGGCAGCAAGCTGTCGGGAGAAGAATGGGACCGGCTGCTTTGATCGGTAGTTTATCATAATTTCTCCGAGCAACACCAGGTGAATGCCGGAGTAGTACCCTTTCAAACGGGCCACAGACCGCGTGATAATTCCTTCTTCTCCCTTGTTTTATTTTCAACGCTTACTTACAGACACACTTACATGAATTACACTACCTAACATGTCGGGGGCTTAGAGATTGGCCCAGTAGGGGAAGTGCTGGTGGGAGATACCTGATTAAGAAAACACACAAACCAACATGTATGTCCGCACCGGATCTCGCCATCCATTTGGGGAAAAATAGCACCATTTAGCGCGATAGAGATATGAAGTGCTCTTACGGTACTAATGACCTCATTGGCGTGCCCGGAAACATCAATCTCAGATATCGAAATATTTATGCCCTTTAATTTTCATTCCCTACAGTGAACTAAAATACCAGGAAAATACTCATAAAGTATTTTCAATTGAGTGTTGATGTTTACGGAGCAGAGACATGGACACAGAGGTGAGAAGAAATACTAGTCACTTGAGTTTTGGAATGGAGAAAAAAAATCACTCGGGATTCTGAATATTAAACGATGTAAGTATTGCTGGGAAGAAATAGTAATGCAAAGAAGATAATATTTGAAGTTATTCTAGGGGACGAAAATAATTTGCAATGATTCTGTTTGAGAAGGAAGGGTCAAGTAACTGCAATGTATAAAGGCAGGGAAGGAAGAAGAGGGGAAGGAAACGGTAACAATTGTGGTACAAGGCCAAAAGAAGCTACTAGAGAACAAAGGGAACTTGCGAAGAGAGAACAGCGTGCTAAATGAATTTTAAAAATTGTCAGAACGCTGAAAACAGCTGATTGATTGATTACTTTTCTCGTACAATTATTCATATTTTCAGGCGACGTGTTTGGGCTAATGACAATTCAAAAAGCGTGTCATAAACTTTGCTAAGTGCATTATTATCGTTTTTTTCATGATGCGCTTCTTCGAGGTAAATACAAAATGTAAGCGTATTCCGCTGATTGGAAAATTTATTATTTTACGGAATGTTACTGGCCTCTCAGAAAGGCAATAATCATTATAGATGCGACTTCCGTATTTTCGGTATGAACCGCCCCTCTGCGTCTCCAATAGCATTGTATTCAGTGTAGCATTGTATTAAATTATGCTTTGTAACATTCGCCACCTCAAAGTTTGGGAAGACGCTTCTGTCAGCTGAAAAGTACACTTTTGTGATAATTTGCTTCTATAGTAAGAAAAATGTTCTGATACGGCGACATTTTAATTATACGACAGCAGACCTGATAGTTTATGGTTTCGGGACACTTCTAATTCTCTTGAAAGGCGATATGACCCTTCAGTCTGAGCCTTGTTTGGTCTTGTTTTGTGAAATGTTATAACTCATTATATGGCCACGCGCGTTGTACTGTGATAACCTTTTCCATTATTGCATAAAGATTAAAAACTTTATAAAAAGTGATAAACCTTTGACATTTATGGATGTTAGTGAAGTTGCGAATTGCACACAAAAACCGTGTATGCAAGAATTGAAAACAAATAATAATAATATATAATAAATATAATATAATAATCAATATGAGAGTTTTTGAGGGTGTGAAGATAAAAAAATGCCTATTTGTCTTGTTTAATAAATACAACGAACTCTAACGTGATGAATGATTATTGGCGTGTGGGATGTGAAACATGACGAAGATATCATTTCACTTTTAGTTTCACTAATGATAACTTTTAACCATAATTAGAATTTCTTTCAATCTTGTTCACACACAGATTATTGTTTTAGAAGCGGGATGGATTTGCCGACTTTCTTTCATCTGTTATTGAACTCACAAATCACTACAGTCTAGACCAAATTATATCAGCGTGTGCCTAGACTAGAATTCACTGTTCGTCACTGTTGTAAACATGGTATTTCTTATTTCCGTGAATCTGACCGGGATTGATCGATTTGTGATTCCAGGCATGTCAACTGCTAAGGCCATTAGTCTCGTAAGTGTAGTGCATGCTTTTATCGTGAGATGTGGCGGAGATATTCCCCCTCTGAAGGGCGAGATCCGGCGCCTATATCAGCTTGCGAGTATTTTCTCCAACCATGTATCGCCCGCTAGCGAGTCCCCAATACGTGTTAGTGTGGAACACGTGCGTGTATGTGTAAGGGGAGAGTATATGACAAGGAAATATCGCGCGCTGTCCGTGGCCCGTTCGGCTCCAGCCTAGTTATCTTGCTAGCGCTGAAAATCTGCCATTGTCGGGACTCAAACCCAAGGAAAGATGCCATGAGCTCCCTTTGCAGGGCATCATCAACTGATGTCACAACAGTGCCTCTGACTGGTAAGCCCTAGGGTTCCAGTCCCTCAGCCGCTGTCTGAAGGAGAATTCTAGCGTCCGGCTGCTCTGATCGGTAGATTTTCGTGGTTTCTCCGATCAACTCTAGGCGAATGCCGGAGCAGTACTCTAATAAACGGACAGAGCGATATATATATATATATATATATATATATATATATATATATATATATATATATATATATATTGTAACCACCAACTCACCCGATTACCTGCTTTCCTTCGGCGATTCAGCTTTGCCAGGCTGCTTCGTCGGCAGACTCCCTAGAGGGAGGCATGCGTGATTGCCTAACTACTGGATAGAAAGACTGAGGCATCTTCTAAAATATCATTTTAATCAATATTTTTTTCAATGCGAGTGAAGCCCAATGCCAGAAACAAAACTTACAATTAACTTACAAACTAATCTTAACTTGAAAGAGGCCGGCATGGCCAGAGTTCATATCAGCTCCTTGGTTTTTGTCCTCCCGGGCGGTCGTGACCCAGTTTACAGGGGCGGCGTTCGGGCATCCCAGCGCCCGGCAGGTCTGGCGGTGGACAGCCACGGTCGGTGCTTGCCCCCAGGTTCCTTTGTGGCGACCGCTCGGCGGCCCCCAGTCACCTGATCAGGCCAGCGGCGTTCGTCGGACGGCGCCTCGGCGTCGCTCAGCGCGGGCAGGCGGCAGGGCCGCGCCCAGACGATGGCGGGTCGCTTCGTGGTCGTGTCTTTCACGCCCCGGCTCGTACTCACTTTGCTCTTGCGGTCAGGCACTCACATGTGGTGTCCCATCCTATAGTTCGGCTTCCGTCACGCGAGTCGCGCTGCGATGATCGCGAGGTCTGCGCGTCATTCGGGGCGACCAGGAACGGAAAGCTCCGGCTCCGAACCAAAGTAACAGCTCTATCCGTCCATCCGAAAAGTGAGCGCTCTCCCCGCTGATTCCAAAGTCAGTCAGCTCGCTCCGCCGCTTTAAAAACAAGTCAGCTCGCTCCGCCGCTTCCAAAGCAAGTCATCCTCTCTCGACTGCCTCCAAAACAAGTTATCCCGCTCCGCCGCTTCCAAAACAAGTGGCCGAGCGTCCTTCTGCGGTCCCTCAGGAAAGCTCGCGTGTCACGTGATTCCTCCCCCGCGCCTCACATCGCGATTGGTAGTCGCGGCTCCCGTGGTTTCTCCGTCATATAACGGCGTCAGCGGCAGAGCTGCGCCCATGCAACTTTCTCCGAAGTAACCTCCGTCACGTAAATTCCAAGAACTGGGCGCGGGCAATTCCGTTGCTCGGTTTGGGGGCGCGGGAGGCGTATTTCCCCATGCGTCACGAGGGTGCGTCCGGCGTGGGTAGCGCTGAACAAAGGAGGTGCATTCCTCCGTTTCCTCGGCGCACTTAGCGGCCCCACCAGGTATCGCAAACGGCACGTTTCCTGCCGCGGGAACGCAGACGCGATTCCCCATTAAATTTAATATTTTATTCGCGTCGGCATCCGACATGTGCGACCGTCCCACAATATATGTATATATATATATATTGTAATATAACGGGGGAGGGCGCCAGGTTCAGCTCCTGAAATGTAACTGAATGGAAGAGTTGGGAGGTCAAGAATGAGCAATTGAGTCATTTGTGACAAACAACTGTTTATTCCTGGCACCAAAAGCTACCAGGGAAATTACAATGTCGCAATGGGCGACGCAAGTTTTTTTTACTAAAACTACTCTGTGAATCAATTACAAGTGGTTAATTCTGCTGGGCCTGAGCGCGGCCACTTGCAGTTTTTCGCTGTTATAATTGTTCAGTGAGACGGCAACGTCTCATAGTTTTCACCAATGGCTGCTGGTCTTCGTGGGCAGGCCGAGGCGGCAGCCTCAAAGCAGAGGCGGCGGCGGCTCCGGGTTGCTGATCTTCTGCGGCGCGTCTTCTCTCGCTCAGGTAGCGGCGATTCCAGATTGTCAGCTCGAGCAGGCTCAGAGGGGGCGAGTGGCCACGGGCGTTGACGTTGCGAAAAGGGCTGTCACTTAGCCCGGGACGAGAGGCGGCAAGGCTGGCGGGCCGAAGCGAAAACGGCGCGGGATCCGGTAGTTTCCCGCCCGAGTTTTCTCCGCAACAATTTACGAGTCGCGTCCTGACTGATTCGGCTCTGGGAAAGTCTTTTCCCAAACTCGCGTCCCGATCGTGAATGACTGAATAATTAGGCACATTTAGCTACCAAGAAGTATCTTGGAACTCTCCCGCAGTAACAAAAATTTACAAGTCTCTCTCGAAGAAATCTTACAAGGTGAAGTCTCCGAAGAAATTTTACAAGTGCCCGAAGAAATTTTACAAAGTTGTCTAAGAAATTTTACAAAGTAGCCCGAAGAAATTTTACAAAGTTTCCGAAGAAATTTTACAAAGTTGTGCCGAAGAAATTTTGCAAAAAGTAGTCCTATTCCCACTGTGCATCGCGTTTATAAAAGAGCTACGTTTCCCCTTCCCAAAATGTTCCTGACACCAAATTTCTCCCCTCCCTCATGGCGAAGCTTCCCATTGGCCGAGGGTGGCTGCGTCGCAGAATTCTGGTTGACCAATCTCGTGTCGATTTTTCTGTAATTTTCCGTAAATGTTCTCTGTCTGTCGCTGGTTTCGCTCTCTCGCTCGCTTCCCTTTGTCAGTTACACCGGGAGCTGATCGCAGCTGTCCGGACACGTGCGCGCGAAAAAAGCGCATTTCACGGATTCCCGACGGCCGGCAGGGGCTACTCGACTGCCTGCTGTATTTAGAGAGAAACAGCTCCCGCGAGACTTCTGGTGCCCGGACGCGTGCCCAGACGCGCGCCAGAACGAATGTGAGGAGTTAGCATTGTCCGAGAAGGGATCAGTTTGATGGCCAAGAAAGGTTTCGCTCACGACGTGTCGTAAATGCGTCGTCGTCTTTAATTGACACCCGGCCAATCCTTTCTTTGGGGTTTGCACCCCCCGGTCGCGCGGCTGGAGAAAGGACGCGGGGGCGCGTTCTGTCCCAGGAGAGGGCCGGCGAACGGCTCCGAAAACTAGAATGGCTATTTATGAGTGCAATAAACCAGCTGCCTTCTGGAAGAAAGGCCGGCGCGCGGTCGGGTGAGGCCGGCGGCGTGACGAAAGAACCCTCCGCTGCGAGGGCCGTGCCTCTCGACCCACTTCTGTGCCGCGGCGCGAGCTATTTCCAGCTGTAGGAATTATTGGTTATTGGCGATGCCATAATAAAATTATATTTAATTAATCGGTGACGCCACTATATATATATATATATATATATATATATATATATATATATATATATATATATATATATATATATATATATATATATATATATATATATATATATATATATTGAAACGCGGAGCGTTTCTCTAATTAATTAGAAACACAGGGCATGTTATTCCAATTACGCCTAGTTTGAATTGCGCGGCAACGGCGGTGAGTAACGGACGCGACAAGGGAACGAGTCAGGCGCGAGAAGGCGGCGAGACGGGGCGAGACGACGGCAGTTGCAGTGTGGAACAGAACTCTAAGGAGAGCGGAGCGATGTTGGTGCGCGCGGTAAAAGAAGGACAAAATTAAGTTAAATAATGTAAGGGAAGTTATCAAGAAGTGAGTTAAGTGTGACAGTGGCAAATGTTAAATAGCGCTAGCTGGTGATCGTGGTATTGGTGTCAGGAACAGTGGTGGAAAAAGGGAAGAACTGTAAGCCGCGTGGCTGATAACGGCGTGGGTAGGGGCCACGTGCCGGCGTTATTAGAAAAGGAAAGCGAAGGAGAATTGGTGGATTGTGCCGCAAGAAAGCATCGAGATAAACTGCCAGGGATAGGCGGACAGTAATATAGAAGCAGTACCTACTCGATTTGGAAGACACGTGCAACGGTCGGAGTTCAAGCAGAAGCATTGTGTAACCGCTGCAGGGGGCCGGTGTCGCGAGCGTCCACACCGTCAACCGTCCGAAGGGTGCGCCGAGTCGCGCCGAAGGCCGACGATCGTCGCAGCCGTTGGGAACTATCCGAGAAGGAATGAACTATTTTTGGTAATCAAGGTAACTATACCCAAATTTAAGATCATGGGTGTAGTTTTGGTACCAAAACAGGGAGTAATCATATTGAAATTGATGTACTAAATGTGTGATTTCGGTAATAAATTGCTTGTTTGTTTAAAGAAAATTATAATTGAGTTTTTCCAATGTATTGTCAAACCTTACGAGACCCATTCACGAACCAAGACACCCATCCTTTCTAAAAATAAATGTAGTGAAAAGTACCGCAAACTAAGGTACGTCACAATATATATATATATATATATATATATATATATATATATATATATATATATATATATATATATATTGAAACGCGGCGCGTTTCTTCAAATACTTGTATTTTGAATTGCGCAGTAACGCCGGCGAGTAGCTGACGAAATAAGTGAACGGGTCAGGCGCGAGAAGGTGGCGAGACCGGGCGAGACGACGGCAGTTAGTGAGTAACAGGACACGAAGAAGAGCGGAGCCGGTGACGATGCGCGCGGCGAGTAAAAGAAAAGAAGTGAAGTTAAATAATAGAAGAGGAGCTATTAGGGAGTGGATTAAGTGTGATAGTGGCAGTTAATAAGTAGTGAAAGCTTGAAGAGGGGAAAGTTGCGACGTGTATACGTGAATGTGAGAAGGTACACGAGGTAGAACTGGTAGGTTGTGTGGCAAGGGAGAACTGATACGACCAACGAAGGATAGGTGGTCAGTAATATCGGTGTTAGTGCATGCCCGACCCGAAATACATTCACGACGGTCGGGGTCGAAACAGAGTTGTCGTTGTGTGAACGTTGTAAAAGGCTGGAGCCCCTGGTTTCCAAGCGAAGGTCAACCGTCCGTAGGGTGCCGAATTGCGCCGCAAGCCACCGATCGACGTGGCCGCTGAGGAGCATCCGAGAAGAAACTAATGGTTCATTGCATTCAAGGTATTGTGTAATCTGAGCTCTTATGTATAGTTTTGGTACCAAAACGGCGATTGATCAAACCGGAGTTGACGTACGAAATTTGTGATTTTGGTAATAAAGTTTGTTTAAAAAATGATTGAGTTTTTCCCATGTTTCCGTCAAACCTTCAGAGGCCCATTCACGAACCAAGACACCTGGCCCTTCTAAAAATAAATGTATTGGATCGCACCGCATTGAAGATACGTCACTATATATATATATGCGCACTGTCCGTGACCTGTTTATTAGAGTACTACTCCGGCATTCGCTTAGAGTTGATCGGCGAAACCACGGAAAACTACCGATCAGAGAAGCTGGCTTCTAGAATTCCCTTGTCCCCTTACTTACACATACTTACGCTCATGTGTACCACACTAGCACACGTGTTGTGAGACCCCCGCTAGTGGGTGATACCTGGTAGGGGAAAATACTCGCAGCTATTCTCTTCACACGGTGAAAGAGATTCTCAGAGACGAAGCCTCTCCCGCTATGCGGAGACGAAATTAAATGGCCCAAAAATATAAAATATATCTGTCTCACACTAGATAAGCCGCTTTTAAACTGCACATAGAAAACGTGCAGGCGAAAGCGCGGGTGACCAAAGGCAGATTGTGAGACCGCAATGGATTCATGGCCCAGTCGGACAATTGCAGCAAATGTGCATTTGAAAAAAACAGAGTAGTTCAAAACAAAAGCCTAAGGACCCCGCTTTGGGCCCATAGGTACATTTCTGTAGCGGAATTGCATCGCGAATTATTAATTCCACTGCTCATTCAAAAGAGAAAAATAATGCAAATATTTTTTTCTAAAAAGCAGCAGACTTAGAAAACATTCTCTTTTCCGCGATCACTTCATACCATCCTGACCAATGGGCGAATAAACGAATTAAGGAAACTGAATCTGCGCAATGTGATTTGAAATCACCTTGTATTACTGCACACGAAATGCGCGCGCCGGCAGGCCAAAGTCATACTGGCTCTTTGCTTTGCTTTTTATCTAGCAGGATTGACTATAGATAAAGAAGGGTATATAAACCAGGGCTCCTGAACCAAATTTTTTGGATTAATAATTTATAGATATTTAAATATTTCCATTGTTATTAAAATCGTATTAAAATAATTATATTTATTATAAATTTATAATATTTTCATTCTTTTATCCCAAAATATTCTGATATTTTTCAATTTTACGCGTTGTGAACTAGTTTGGAACCATAGACCACATACTTCAAAATACATCATTTTTAACATTACAAATATTGTACACAGTTTGTAACACAGTTGACGTAATTCCAAAATAATCTAATCTAAATATATTTTGACCTCTTTCTTTAACGCTAATAGATGAAAATAAATAAGGTACAAAATGATCTATCAGTTTATTTGTGTTACCTTCATATGCTAAATAACCAGATCTATTTTTATGTATAATTTGATAATTGACTTATAATTCCGCTCTTTCTAAATGCATCCTACTATCTCCTACATTCATATAAATAACTGTGGCCTTATTATGTTGTCCAATATTATTCTTACTACGATCAGTAGTAGAAAACTGTTGCCATTGATAATTTCTATTTTCTTCATTTATGAGGGAATAAAAATAGATTGTTGCATTAATTGTAATATACAATGGATATATATACCACGATAATGTAACATAAATATATTTTGAACCCTCTTTTAACGACATTAGATGAAAATAAATAATGTACAAAATTATCAATCATTTCAACATTTCATTTCCCTCCCTATGCTGAATAATCAAATCCATTTTTATGTATAATTTGATAATTGATGTATAATTCCATCCTTTTGAAATGCATCCAATCATCTCCTACATTCCTATAAACATCTTGCGGCTTATTACATTGTCCAAAATTATTTTTACTACGATAATTAGAAGGAAACGATTGCCATTGATAACTTTACATTTCCTCCATTTATTAGGAATAAAAATAGATTATTGCTTTAATTCTAAAATAACCATAGCACCACTAAAATTTATTTCATTATTGTTTTCATCTCTAATTCGAACATAAAGAGGTATTTTATGACAAACAGGTACAAATAATGGCTAAGATGGTTCATAAATAATAGGCCTTTGATAATTGAGTTCAAGTTTAAACGATGTTACAATCTTTGTTTCTCTATGAAATTTCACAATATCATTTACAATCATCCTATCAGCCCAATTAAAACGTACATCAATTGTATTATATGGATTGAATTTGGGAATATTATTACCAATACCAGTTTCGTTTCTTTAACATTTTGATTTTAAAAACTTAATAACTATCCAATAGAATCTAATTTAATTTAAATGCACTTTTAATTTAAATTCTACTGAGAATACTATTATGTTTAATATTAATGATTGTTGAATTATAGGGTGCTTTTGTTTGCACATAATTTTCTAAATTTTCAACAATATATAGTCCTGAAGGAATTGTGAGAATACGTGTTTCTTTATTATGTTCATAATGTAATTTATTATTATTTCAAGTTACATTAAGTGTTAAAAATATAGAATAGAATCCAACACATGAAACTGTAGAATAATTATATATATATATATATATATATATATATATATATATATATATATATATATATATTCTAACCGCCTTACCTACACACACAACTTGTACCTTCTGCACACACAGCCGCATGCACTGTAAGCAGGTTGTTAAGATATTATGCTCGTGAAGCGAGCTTAGAATCTCAGGAAGCAGGATCTTTCGGGTACGAGAAAGGTCTGAACCCTCGACACAATAAAAGACACACAAATCACATATAAACGAGCATATAATTCACTCAAAACTCTGTGGCATGAGTTGATAACAAAGGAAAACAAATCAAAAACCAAAATCACACTTTTCAAAAAATATTCAAATAAACACAAAAGAAATTTTTACAGCCTATTTAATGAAATGATCTCTTAATTTTCTTCAGAACTAATTTTCTGAAACAATTTCTCTAACCAGTACTGGGAATTCCCTTTGAAAATTCAATACGCCTAAATTAAATTACACTAGTTACAATTGCACGTGAAATTAAACTTAATTTACAATCTCTTGCCTTTCTTTAAAAATATAACATACAATGAATAATATGTGGGCAAGTGCACTACTCTCAATTTTATCTGCTAATAACAGAATAATGACTGCTCCAATAGAATGGTTAAAGGCAAGCAATTACGCATCCAAATCTCCCACTGCAAAGCTGCAAATTATTAACACCCGTGTCCTCAATTTTCTAATACCTCTGGAACTATTCTTTCCCTGCCGACGTGAACTTGACCTAATTTCGTAGTTCTACAGGTTACCTCGAAACTGTCCACTTTTCAACCTTGAAGTCGCGTGCTGGGTTCCGCACCGCGTTGCTCGATTCCGAAGTTCTGCGTCGCCTGCGCTGTCCACTTGCGTCTTCTTCTATCTTCCTGAACGGCGTCTTCTCCCGGTCGACTCGCGTATTCTTCCGTCTCCACTAATCGGTTTCTTCTCCTCCCACGGCTGCTACCGCCTTCGATTACGCCCAATTTGTAGAAAATGTCCCTTGCACTTCCCTGACAGCTAGTGCAAGTACTTCGCTCGTTCCTAACTTTTATTCTGTTAATCAAGAACTTTCCGAGCTTTCCTGACAACGGGCAACTTTTCACTTCCCGTACTCGTTAATAAAAGAATACTTTACTATTCCTCACTACTGCGCGGACGACTAACTAGACGCCTTTGCAACGCCGGAAACTCCTATCTAAAAAGTCGTTACGGCGGCGAATACTATCTGACCTGACGAGCGTTGACGAAAATCTGCTTACTTGCCGAGCGGTGAATACCAGGAGAGCTGTTTCTTCGGCGAACGCTGATAGGAAAAAGAGAGCTTCCGCCTGTGCGCTCGCCTATTTATTGGCGTTGCCTGGGGAAATTCACCGTAGCGGGGGGGATGATTTCTCCTCCTTCAACCCTCCACCAGTAGAACGCTGCTTGATAGTTCGTGGCGACTAGTACGAGCAACGGATACCAGGCTGCGCGTTTTGATACTCTGGTTTTCCGGCTGCTCTTCTCGCTGCTCGTAGGTGTTCGTGCAGGCCAAACGGTGGTGTTATGGGGTTGTATAATCCCATATCGCCACAATATATATATATATATATATATATATATATATATATATATATATATATATATATATATATATATATGGGGTCACCAAATTTTATTATATTAATTTTATTATAATAAGACAGTTTTCTCGACGGAGTAGAGTAAATTAGGTCGCGAGACTGGGCTGTCAAAAAGAATCCTTTTCAACGAGTTCTTTTCAACGCAGCGAGCCCCCGTCGCCAGCTACCCCGACCACCCGCCAAATGGGGTGCCGTCCGCAGCAGACTTATTTACAGCAAGTCGCCCGTCGCACGCCCTTCGGCAGGGTGGCGATCCGCAGGGAAGGATTGGCCCACTCCCCCTTCAGGGAGCCCCCACGCACTAGGCCAAACAATGACTGCCCGCGTCTTGGCCCGGAGACAGACCCCGCCTGCCGACCATTCGCCACGCGCCCGCGCAAGGAATCTCCCTACAACACTTCCGGAAGTCCCAGAGTTATTGTTAATAGCTCACCCGTCGTCGGCTGCCGATCACGGCGCCGAAGAATTATGTTTTCGGAAACAAAGCCGCCTGAACAAGAGTTCGGGCAGTTGCAAGCGATGCTCCTAGAATTTAGAGAGAGATCGCCCTGGAAAATTCCAGAAACAGTGCGTCCCGATTGGGAGACAAAAAATTGCGACGCAAATAGTTTCGACCTATGAGACATCTCCCCGTGAGGGAAGGGGCAAAGGTACGGGTCTTGAGACGTTTTCGGGACGGGGAAACGGAGGTGAGATCGGCCTGGAGCTGAGTAGAGAAGACATTATTAGGGAGAAATCGTAGGAGAAAAGAGGTGGCACTTAACTTTATTAAACAGAAATTGTAGGAGAAAAGACGTGACTGCTAGATAAGACTCGGAGTGAGGAACATTATTGCCGTGTCGGGCACATTCAAGCCCGCATTACGCCCGCCCGGCGCCCGTGTCTCCTCGAGCTGACTCTGAGCACGTCCGCCTTTGACGACTCCGAGCCATGGCGCCAGCTGAGAAGCACCGAATGGGGAACCGGTGACCTGACCACCGCCCCGCCGTCGCCACACCACGCCGCCAGCCCTTGCCAGAGCGAAGGTGAACCACGAGACGAGGACAGCCATCCAGCTGGTCTGCGGAGGCGGCGACAACCAGCGGTGATAATCCGGTATTTAACCGAAGACGAACTCCCTCCCCTGATTACGTCACGAGGTTCCTTCGCTGGGTATTCCGGTGAAAGTTTCAGCGTTGCCGCGCTCAGGCAGTTTTTTTTTAATTATTGTAGACAAAAAACCCAAATGTTAGTGTTAAGATGTTTTTTCCTAGCTATTAGAACCATGAGCTCATTTCGTAAAAGTGGTAGGCAGCCTTTGTCGCTCTCTTGCGACGTGTAACTTCCCTGGCAGCTAATGTTGCCAGGAATAAATTAATTTTGCCCAATTAATGAAATGATTTAATCGATAACCTCCCTTCTCTTCCATCCATTCATTATAGGAATGAACCAGCGAACCGACTGAGCTATAAAAGTTACAATATATATATGATATGTATATATATATATATATATATATATATATATATATATATATATGCTGATCCGGTGGCTGAGATCGCAAAGGCAGTAGTGCCGTAGCGATCTCGTACCCAAAGATCGCGGGTTCGAGTCCCGCCTCGGGCATGGTTGTATTGTGTTCGTCCTTTCACCCCCTATCATCATCATCATCATATCAGGGAAGGCAACGGGAAACCACTCTGAATAATTTATCCCAAGAAAACCCGTTATGGGTCACCTAACTTCCGTATATGGAAGATAGGACCAAAGAAGAATATATATATATATATATATATATATATATATATATATATAGTGACGTACCTGGTTGGCGGTACTTTTCACTGCATTAAAATTTGGAAAGGACGGGTGTCTTGTCTCTTGAATGGGTCTCTTAAGGATGCGGCAACACATTGACAAAACAAAGTTATAATTTTGTCTGAACAAAAACACGATTTATTTCTAGAATCACACATTTAGTTCATTGCCTTAAATACAATTATTCCCCGTTTTGGTACCAAAACTTAGCTTACAATTTTAGATTTCACAATACCTCGGGCACCGAGAATATGTCGTTTGTTCTCTGATGATTTTCAACGGCTGCCACGATCGGTGACCTTCGGTGCGGCTCGGCGCTCTTTCGGGCGGTCGGCAGGGCGGGCTCCCACGTCGCCGGCCCACAGCGGCGGTAGCGCAAATCCTTCTGCTTTGACGCCAACCGTTACACGTACCGTTCCACTGAAGTATGCACTGTCTCTAGATTACTGTTCGTCTGGTCCTTGCAGTATATCTCGCTGCTCTATTGTAACACAGTTCGTTGATTCTCCTCCACTTCCCTAATTACCACAATGTGAACACGTGGCCACCATCCGTGCAGGTACCAGCTACGCGATTTATAGTTTTGCCCCTTTTCTTCACTGTTTCTGACCCTATGAACACGATCATTAGCTTGCACTGTTCAGCATTTGCCACTATCACGTTTCACTAATTTCCTGATAGTTTTCCTTACACTGGTCAACTTGATTTTGTCCTCTTTACCACGCGCACCAAATATCGTGCCGACCTCTCCCAAGTTCTATCTCACACTGCCCAACTGCCGTTGTCTCGGTCGCTCTCGCCGCCTTCGCGCCTCATTCGTTCACTTGTCCCGTGTCGCTGCTCGCCGCTACTGCCGCGCAGTTCAAAATGGTCGTAATTAGAATAACATGCTCTGTGTTTCTAATCAATTGAAGAAACGCTCTGCGTTTCAATATATATATATATATATATGTGTGTGTGTGTGTGTGTGTGTGTGTGTGTGTGTAGTATGTCTTTTGTGTAATACTGAAGATGATCTTAAATGAGTAAAAAATAGTTTAGGAACCAAAATTACGATTAAAAAATAAACTAATAAAAATGAAGCATGGAAAAATTATTACCATCTTCTAATCGATGTGATATTAAAGGACCTAGCGGATGAGATAAAACATCTTTAGTGATAGATAATTATGAGTCCACGATTGTTAAATTGGGATAAAATGAACCATGTCTATTCAAAATATTTTGAACAAGACAAATATCAGACTTTTATGAGTAAATGTAATAAGCTTGAGAATATAACATTTATAAATGATATTTAAATTTGTCGCGATATGGCGTTCGGCCCCCGCGACACACTGCCGCCGGCGAGTGACCCAGTTGTCGCCGTCGTGTCGCCACTCGCTTCCTGGACGCTTCCTGGAGTCCACTACGCGGGTGAATATAATAAACATCTTTAATGGACACTTTTTTTACTTCTCCCTGCACGAGTTGCTAGGGGTACTCCCTCTCCCCCTCAACCCGCAACAATGGTGTCAGGTGGGGTTTTTACGAACCCCAAATGATTATTTATATTTGATAGAAGCTCGCTTCATCTCATTTTTCACCTTTTTGAATTTTTTTGTTTTATTATTATTTTTCTCTTTTTTCGAAATGCATCGCAATAATTATAGTGCAGTAATTTACGTAGATTATTTTCGCAGGCCTTCTTTCAATCGTGTCGCCACGGCACACACATGGAAATGCAACTTACCCGTGTGCCCCTATTTAAATGAAGCCACGAATTTGTCCGAATTCCGTCACCAATCATATCGCACCCATCCTGCCACACAGCACCGCGCAGAATTTCCAGCTCAGCACCTTTCGCCGGCGTCAGCATCTCTTTAGGGCAACGTGCCTAAGTCAAAAAACGGACTAGTGCGGGTCGGGAAGCACTACTACAATTACGGACAAAAGTGACACATAAATAATTACGTAACGCAATTGATTCCGGGTAATACGAGACCTTTAGTTGAAAGAAACTATACGGCACTTACGGACGTTGAAACCGGTCACTATGACGAGAAATACGGGCCCAACGTAAAGCAATGTTTAGATCATAGTAGTGTACACATTAAGATAGAAAATGAAGTACAAAATTTAGATCATAGTTACAATAAGTATAATTCCAGTTCGCTAGGAATTGAGGAGCGCATCAGCGATAGACTAGATAAAGAATTAGACTTAAGTTATAATAAAAAAGTGTACGATGTCAATTCATTGGGAAATGAGCATCCAGTGTTAGAATATAATGTTCCTGGTGGGATACTAGATAAGAAATTAGATTTAAGTTATATTAATAATAAGTGCAATGTAAGTTCGTTAGGAGCTGATATATATATATATATATATATATATATATATATATATATATATATATATATATATATATATATATATATATATATATGATCTAGAATGTAAGAGTATCGCAGGAAAGTTACAAAAAGACCGAAATTTAGTCAGTTCCAGTGAAACGCAAGACGTTACGATCCCTCCCTATGTGGTAATCACAATCGAAGGCGACCTCGCGACCGATTTCTACTCGACCATCATTCACCGACCGGACCACATCATTATAGTCATTGATCATGATGACGACGAAGCTATCGTTTCCCCACTAAAGACAAAAGAGGCAAACCTACTGCACCTACCTTCCATTCCCTCCTCTGTAAACCAGGCATCGCCGGGAAAACATTTCTCGCTAAATTTTCTATTACCGCGAACTATTACCCGACCGACAATATCCGACAAGACCATACAATTATAGTAAACAATTGTAGACGTAGACAACGATAACGACGCTATCTCTACCCCGCTCGAGTCGAACAAGGTCACCCCTTTGCAGTCACCGTCCGCGCACAGTGCCACTCAAGCATCTCCAGGAAAATCATTATATAATATGTTTCCCCATTCACATTTATTTGCCTTCTACTTTTTCCACCTACCTCGCCCACCCAATTTTCCACCCTCCTCGCTTCCTCCCACCAATTGCACCATGTCAAACCCAAGCTCTGTTAACAGGAGTTCCAAACCTTGTGCAAACTCTTTCATCCATTGGCCAACCATGCGAGCTCTCAGAAAAACTACTGACGGTGCTTGACTACGCAAGACTTTTATCTTTTACAGGACAAACAACCAATAATTTTCTTAGTTCCAGGCAGGGACAAAGTATGTGCTATGTGCGGCGTCGCTTTGCAGCTCCCCAAGGTCCCGGAGACTGTCGCTTTCCCGGCCATTGGACTGCGTCGCTTTGGGGTGATCTCGTCCGTTTTGCACACCTGCTGGCAACGCAGCAATCAAAATGAATACACCACTGACCTACTACGAGAGACAATTCTGCTTGCTTAGCACGCTACGACGCGCCTGCCTTTGCTCTGGCTCAGCTCGCCGGTTCCACTGAGGCAGCGATCGCCACGCGCCGACGCCGCACGAGGAGCGACACACCGTCGGCACTTCCTTCAGTGCATCGTGGGCGCGCTCTAAGCGTATGAGCGGCCTAGAAATGCTCCACGCACTGTTCTTGTTTGCTTGTTTTTTTGCCTTTTTTAAACTGTCAGTATCGTTTGGTGTTCTCCTCATTGAGGAGCGCCCGTTCTATAAGTCCCCTTGCGGTTTTTCTCACTCTCATTTCAATTCTCAAACTCCCCCTACCCTTGATGCAGGTTTGTCCGCATCCAAGCACACTCGCTGCGGTCGGGCAGGGGTTGACAAACGCAGACCTATGACGGCGAGGAGATGTTGATTGAATCGTATCTCTCACTAGCAGGCAGCAGTAAATGGCCCGAGCGAATGGATCCTCTCTGAATTAGGGGCTCTATACTTGTATCCGTCCGACCGCGTTGTCGATCGCAAACCTATGACGGTGAGGAAACGTTGGTAGAACCATCTTTCCCACTAGCAGGCTGCAGCCAACAAGGCGTCGCCAATTATCTCTCTCTACGGAGCGTAGAGAGCCAGGTGCTTGGACTAGTGGATTGCACTTGGCAACGGCAGACTAATGACGGTGATTATACGTTGGTAGAACCATCTTTTCCACTAGCAGGCTGCAGCCTATGTGCCCTCGCCAATGGGCTCCATCAAAGACCTTTTAATTTTTTTGTCTCTGCTCTCTGTTTTTTTTCTTTCCTTGCAAACACGAGCAGATTTGGTACAGTATTTCAACCTGCCGGAGCCAGCTGTCGTGTCGCCACTCGCTCCCTGGACGATGGGTCCACTACGCGGGTGAGAATAAACATCTTTAATGGACACGCTCTTTACTTTCTCCCTGCACGAGTTGCTAGGGGTACTCCCTCTGCCCCTCAACCCGCGACAATTATTACATTTATAAGTCATTACGATGATATTATACCACTTGATGATTGTGAAAAACATTCAAATCAAGATATTGTCAGAGAGTATATTACCTATGGTAGACATAAATATATTAAATATTGGTATTTAGCACGACCATATTCAAACATTCCTAAGCACTTGATTACGGATAATTTAAATTTTTTAAATATATTTAGACAAGATTACCTTTATCTCAACCATATTTATTATGAATTTGTAGCTGGCGATTTGATGAATACAAAATTAATGTCAATTATGTTGGGATGACACACTTGGTTTATAACAATTGCCATGACACGAAAACAAAAAGATGGTACATATAGAAATAAAATACAATTATTTGTTAGTAAAATAGGTACACAATGTCAGTAAATACACGCAATATAAAATCCTATCTGCTTAAAAAACCAGACGCAATTTAATACGTCTGTTTAATTGAATATTTAAACACAAAGATAGATATAATATTGTTATTCTTTGCTTTATAAATGTTATAAAGCAAAGAATTGTTTGTTTATAAATGCAAAGTATAAACTGAAACAAATAAGAGAACAGAAGGAAAAAAATGAAATTACATTGCAAGAAAGGAAACAACATGATCGTTATCAATATAAAAAGTATAAAAATGGAGATCAACCTGTCATACCAGATTATTTATTTGGTAAAGTAGAGAATGTTCATAAACACGATATTCAATCTATTAAGCATGAACATGATAAACAAATAGTATCTAAAAAACATGATTTTGTTTATTTGACATTTTATTTCCATTACCAGCAACACATCAGAATAGTCGTTTGAAAAACAATTATATGATGCACAATCACCAGATACTCACCTGATACAAAAAGATTGGAATTAGAAAAACGATTGAAAGCAATAGAAGAAGAAAAGAAAACAATGATTCATCTAGGACCTAAGTTAATTGAATATCTTAATAATGCTAATGATACTGCATTTGGTTTCAGACCTGTAGATAAATACAAATATATTGGTGATACGAAAGTTGTATTTAATAACGATGATATTATCATACAAGGGAAAATATGAAGGTATTGATGGATTATTAGGTCTATTAACAAATAAATTCTTATCAAATATTGAATATACAGATGAAGATTTAAAAAATCGCAAAGAAATTGCAATTAAAACACATCTCATGTTTATAGATTATCATCCAGGTACTAATCAAGTGCGTTAAAATGTTGGAGAAAATGGAACAATATATTTAAAGGATTATGGGATGAACAAACGAAAAACAAAAAACAAAATCAGTTAATGGAAGTGGTGTTGTTAAAAAAAATATAACGAGAAAATTGTTTAATATGTTTGGAAGAATGATGTATAGAATCGTATAGACAGATTATTCGTGATAAATGGCGAAGAAAAAGGTGGTAATGATAATAATTATAACAAAAATTAGTATCATAAAGATGGTAACAGCAAAATTTCAAGATTTTAGTGCCCAAAATCCAAATGTAATTCCATTTCTCATTCAATTTTTACATAGTATATCATATACGTTTTGGAAATATTGAAAACACGGTGCTGTTATTATAAATCGGGCAATTAATCATTTACCATTAGAATTACTGAATACCAGAGAATTCCTTCTTCCTGAATATAATTGTGAACCTGATAGAGATCGTAAAACTCAATTAGAACGTGGTGATAAAGGAAGAAATACACTTGATTAAACTTGTAAATATCTTGACATTCCATACAAAAACAATAAAGATTTAGAATCTAGTCATGAAGCTGATAAAATATTACAAGAAGCAAAAGAGGATTAGTAAAGATGCGGATTTAAAAGAAATAATGTTTGCAACAGAAGTTACTGGAATCATGTTTGCTAAAAGAAAATTAGATATGGGACTGGATCCTGAATGGGGAATTTAATATCGTTTTTTAAATACTAATAAATGTCGAGAGTGGAATCTACAAAATTTACATTATCGGCAGATGATGTCAGAAATATTAATTTTGATGATATTTTAACATCCAAACAAATAAAATATAAAAATGGAAATGTAAAGGAAGGATCTGTTATGTCTCTAAATTAATCATGTTCACAAATAAAACTAGTGGTGCTACCGAATGGCACAGATTTTCCGGTATTACTTTTCTATTTCCCTTGGTCTCGGCTAGCTATCCGAACTTGGCACATACTCTTGCCTACTGCTATCTATCGCCGCAAAAGTACATTACTTTCAAATTTTCTTTATTTTTATGTTTTCTAATAAGAGAACGGAAATATTATTTTAAGAATATTAAGGAACAGTAAAAACTCGTCCTAAATGCAAAATTTCTTTGAAAAATTTGGAGCGGTTTTTAAGGAAATTTATTCTACAATAAAATCGAAATGTGTATCTCTTTTCTCAATGCTTGAGTTTTCGAAATACTTCATTGGAAGTCATTTGAAGGACATTTAACGCACATATAGTGTTTACAAATTTGTGTAAATGTGCATATTACCGGCGTGAGAGATCTTTCAAAAAATAACATTTGTGTAATTTTATTAAAAAACAACAAAATATTTAGAAATTAACATTCCGTCATATGAAAGAGAGCATTTAGCATTCACCTTTCAAAAAGTTTGGAGGAAAATGGAAAAAAATGGAGCCGTTTTTGAGAAAATGACGTTTGAGCGGTTTTGAAATTGCGAAATTTTGAGTTAGTGGTGACAGAATACTGTTGAGTTTCCCAGAACCATTATAATACATTATTTAAAGCACATGTACGCATAAATGTAATGTAAACAAATCGTCACTAATATAAATATTAACGACGTAAGACAGTCAAAAAATTATATTTTTGTAATTTTTGAAAAAATTAAACAATGTGGCGATAATGTCATCTCATACAATGCAGTTAGCACAACCCCTACCAAAAGTATAAAGAAAAAATTGGAGACATTTTAGAAAAAAATTTATTAATGTTATTTTTAAAATTGCACAAGATGCACGCAATATTGCGCGAAAAGTACTAAACTTATCACAAATAATGTAGAGGACCTTAATGAAAGAATTAATTATGGACTACAAATTTAATTTGAAGGAGACATCATTGTCTTTAATTTTGTAGTCGTACGAAGACCCCGAAAAATTTTTTTAACTTTTGAAATGTTCGTAAATTGAGAGTTAACCGAGAAAATCGGACCTATGCCACCTTTACAATTGTATTGTGTTCTATTTTTACAAGAATGTAAAGAAAAATGTAGGAGTCATTTTTGATAAAATTTTGAAAATGATCCATGGACTTCATTTGAAGCATTTTCAAAAAAGAATGAATTATTTTCAAATTCGCAAAGCTTCGAGACAGGTCAAATGGACAGGAGTTACTTAAATTTGGAGAAAAAGCTACGCATTATTTAGCGCTAGTGTTGTTCACATACACCAGACGGACGGACGTTAAAAAAACACTTTCCCGATATCAGGGTCCCCAAAACGTGTTTCCGTTGAAATCTCGAAATCCATTTTCCGCTGCATTATATAACTTACCCTACACTACGTATTTACGCACGTATACAGGGAAGTAAACATTATAATTTAGAATAAATGCTGGAATTATTGGTGCATTATTAATAAGTGGTGCAAAAGCTATTTATGATGGAGTTCAATCAAATAAAAATAAAACTGAAAGAGATGAATTGAAACGTCATAATTTGAAAAGGGGAGCAAGGTTTAAAACAAGGAAATGAATGCCGGTGCCATATAAACAACATTAATAAATCAATTCCCATATACTCAGTAATTATGATTCAATACAATGTGTTAACTATTTCAAATTTCCAAATTTTCGAAGGGTATTTATGATTCACAAGTGTTCACAAATATTACATAAAAACGAATATGGTGTTATGAATATAGATACATCTAAAAATAGTGAAACACATCGGATGTTACTTTAAAAATAATATACATACATATATTTTTCATTTATTTGCTGGATATCCCCCATCACAATTAGTCAATTATCGTGGACTTCAACAATTATATTATATTGCTGAATTAATTCAAAATTTTAATGAATTTATTTTGTAGTCATTTGTGCATATTTGTATTAAAATAATTTCTATTAAATATAATAATATACATAAATGATATCTATAATATAATAATAATAATTTTTTTCAAATATAATAAATGCCACACGAGATATATGGTCTAAATAAAGCTCATATAGCACAATTAAGAAATAATATGAAAAAAATGACGAATCTGGAACATTCATAACATATTTACCTATCATTGGTACATCAGGAAATTATAATTTTCACAATAAATTATTACGTAAAGTAGGTGCTCGAATAGATAATATAACTATGAAACGAATTAAATAATATAACACATGGACTAACTGAGTCATATCTTATTATTTTATTTCATGAATGAAGTAGAAAATTGAATTATTATTTCTTTTGCTCAATTATTTCCTGAATTATTATACGATTGTAAAATTAATCATATCGAAGCAAATATTGAGTTACATTTTTCTCTCTGTATAATCGTTACATGAATTTCAAAAAAACAGAAAAGTTAATCATTTAAAACTACCCTTAATTAAAAAAGAATAAAATATATATTAACATCAAATATTCAAGTAATACATCTAGATATCAACTTTTCCTGCATGTCATTTCAATATAATACATGACACAAGATGGTATAGATAATAATAAATGGTAAGATATACAAATGAAAAGGTTAATATACTTCCAAAAATAATAGATCAATTTAATCATACTACACTTCATACAATACAAGTGAAACCTATTCATGTCAATAACTATTGTGAAAAAATATTAATCAATGCTAATTTAAATAGAAATAAGACATTTATTTTACATAAATTCGAAATTGGTGATAAAATAAGAATAAGTAAATTAAAAATGGTATTTAATAAATTATATACTGATAATTGGTTAACGGAAATATTAGAAATTGTTAATATCATGGATTCAAACCATTCTGTCATATCATTTATCATCTTAAGGATATTCAAAAAATATTTTACGAATACGAACTACAAAAAACGAAATATTACGTATCTACTTAATTGAATATGTGTTAAAAACAAAAGGAAATAAAGTATATGTAAAGTTGTTGAGATTTGATCAAATTCAAAATTCATGGATTGAAAAATCGAAGATTGTATAATTTGTATCAAGTGGATATTTGAATGCTACTTAAGTATGTCATCTTATCGGTAAACGATTGGAAAGTATTCAATATTATAGTAAGGTATTTCGAAGGTCATATATGATCCATCAAAATATATGTTTACGATTCATTCAAAAGGAGTTATTACATTACTACGGTAAAAAATTGAATACTAGGAGTCTCTTTTAAAGGGAGTCGACAAAGGAGAAAATAAAATTATATCTGGAACATATATTTGCGAAGAGTTATTGTATCCTGAATATCAATAGAGTTTTATGAAAAATGTAGTAAGAGATTCATGAATTCAAAACAAACTTGATAAGTTTTCACAAGAAATTTGAAAAACGAAAATTTTAGTAAATGATGATGTACAAAAACATGAGAATTAATGTTATTGATAATGATTTATCCATTCTAAAGAAAAAAAATTAGATACACAAAACAGATTTTACAGACACAACAAAATTTAGAGACACAAAAGGATATTATCGCTTAGTTGAAGAAAAATGTTGTGGTTCATAAACATAAATTATAGGGAATTGATATCTTATAGATATTATTGAATTTAGCTTTATTAGTATATAGGTTCTTAAATATGAGTTTAGGTCATGCTCTTAAAAATGGAGCTGAGGTGCATAATGAATATTGTGTTCATTGTAAATCTACATAAATCTATAGAAAATGTAAAATGTCTTCCTAAAATTTATAAATAATATATTAAAAGCCATTGAATTATAAAAAATATAATCGATCAGTTTCTAAATCAATTAATTTTCAACATTTTATTAATGTGTGTCACGTATTCCAAAAATTAATACATTTAGTTATAGAAACAGGGTATTATTCAAAAGGATGGGTTTATAATTATGATAAATTTCAACAAGATTTCACATTTGACTTGATAGATTGTACGTTTGTTTTACATAATAATTGAATAGATTTAAAATATTCAAAACATGTATATGATCACTTTAATTGTAATACATTTGTAGATTATCGTGATTAATATCTCGAATTGAATTCAATTCTATTAAATGTATTTTTTAATTTTAGAAGAACATGTTTTAAGCACTATGAATTAGATTCTGTATATTACATCTCAGCACCACTATTAGCTGATCATGAATTTTTAAAACTCAAGTGACAGAAATTATAACTCATACCTTATCAAGATTTATATGAATAAAATGAAAAAGAACTACGTGGTGGAATATCAATGGTTTCAAACATATATGCATTAGCGAATAACTACTATTTTTATGATCACAAAATTTAAAAAAAGTATAATTATCAAAAGGAAAACTGAACGCATTGGTATTTATATTTGTAAGAAACAATTAAGCTATATTATGTATTTAGATGAAAATAATTTGTATGGTCAAGCGTTAAGTCAGTCATTACCGACTGGAAATTTTTATAAAGAAATAAAAATATTTACAATCGATGGTATTTTGTATTTACTTGTTGATGGATGTAAATATATACATTTGAAAGAGATTTAAGCAATACAGATCATTTACATGGCAAATTTAAAAAGTTCCCATTATGTCCTGATTATTATATTCGAAATATCAATAAATTCTCACACTATCAACAAGATAATATAAACAAAGGCTTAGGGAGTAAATCAAAAGAGATGAAACTTCTTAATTCATTAAAACATAAAGTGAAATATGTTATTGATTATAGAATGTTAACATGTATTATACAACAAGGTATTATTTTCAAGAAAATTCATGGCGTTATATCCTACGATCAAAAAGCGTGGTGAAAAGCATATATTGTTACAATATACTATTAGTATAATATACACTAAGAAAACAAGGGTATAATGATTTTAAAAAATTCTTTAAACTTATGAATAATGCAGTTTAGGGTAAACAAATGGAAAACGCACGAAAAGATGCGTGCAAACGGTCTATCTAGTTATCGATTTGAAAAACATCAGGAATATGATATGAAAACCATTCTTGATGACGATCATATAATATATACAGAAAAGAAAAAAGTGATATTAAATAAACCTATTACGGTGGATTCGTTGTACTTGAATTACCACAATTAATAATGTATAAATTTAATTATGTTTTAAAACCGAAAAATGGAGATCATATTAAACTTCTAGCAACTGATACAGATTAGTTTTTATCCTTGTTTAAAAAGAGGATGTATATGGAGATATATTGAACACTTTGGTACTATTGGTTCTCTTTTGAAATCTATACCCGAAAGAAACAGTACAATACGAGGCAAATTTAAGGATGAAAATTTAGGTATATCTTTTGGAGAATTTGTAGGATTAAGATAAAGAATGTATGCTTTTACAACAGATTGAAGAGATAAAAGGCATGTAAAGATATTGGGGAAAAAATGTTGAGATGATATTCGATATGTAAACACACATTATGAATTGATATTCTTAATATAATAAACACTGACACTAAATATGGAAAAAGGCTGTTGTGGATCTAAAAGCCAATAAAGAAGATCAAAATTTAATGTATTTTTACCTATTCGATACGGTAATTGTTTAAAATAAAAGGATATTATTAAAAACTTTAATTAATTACTTTTAAAATCTAAGAATTTAAGATTGGTGGATAAAGTATTCATGGCAAAAGATATAGTTGAATTAACTTTTTTTAAGGAATTCAATTAACAATGTGATCTAGATATATTATTATGATAAAATTATACTATTGTTATTGACGTAGGTATATGAATAGATCTCAACACCTCGAAACACGTAAAATTATTATTATTTTGGACTAAAAATATGCAGAATCTGTAACTAAAATTGGAATAATATTACAAACCTGTGAATATTGCAAAATACTCTTACGATGAATTAATGTTTATTGAATGTTCTTGAAATGTTGAAAATGAGATATGAAATGTAAAATATGATGTATTTTGAAATATGTGGTCTAGGGTTTTAAATTAGACTTCAAAGGGTAGAATTACAAAAAATTAGAATGTTTGGGGATAAGATGATATAAATATTATATATTTTAATAAATATAAGAGTTTTATTACGATTTTAATAAAAAATGGAAATATTGAAATATCCAAAAATATGGGTCCAAAATCTGATCCAGGAGCCCTGTTTATATACTGGTCTATATACTGAACATACATTGCATTTTACGTACGTTCGGAAAGCTTCGCAGGCATCCGACAGCTGGTTTCCCCCGAGTTCGATAGCTGACGGAAAGTGCTTTGGCGCCACTAAAAGCAAAACCATTCGCACAGACCTTTCTGCTTGCCCTTCTGCTTGTCTGTTACTGCCACCGCTGCCTATTCCCCTCTCCCTTTACTCGGAGCAACAGACAGGGCGCTGAGCAGGGTGACTGCTGTAGGGCCAAGGAACTTCCATGAACATTTAGCAGCTTGTTTTCATGAGCCTATATTACTTGATGAACGATACCACATGTGCCATTGATAGAGTAGCTCCTAGAATGTCCGTCTCACTTACGACAGTTTGTCCAATTAATATCTGGAGAATGCCTGAGCAGTACACTAGAAAATGGTCCATGGGTCGCACGGGACCTCCTCTTCCTCGTCCTCTCCTCACTTCTTACACACTCCCATGCACTATTCTAACACATATGTCGGTAGATCAGCCGAGAGCTCAGTGAGTGGCCCGGCCGGGAGAAGGGGTGTTCCACTCTGGGAGATACCTGGAGAGGAAACACCCCGGCAAGTCGACATCTAGGTTAGCGCCAGGTCTCACCATCGAGTGGGAGAGGAACACCGCCACCTCCACGGAACTAATGACCATACAGGTTTACTTGCCCGAAAACATCAATTCATTTTTAAACGTTCTTCCTAGTGTTCATTTTCTGACAGTGTATGAATAAGAGGTCTGAAAAATGTGTTTCTTTTCGTTCACGACTTCTTTCGATTCTCTTTATTTTGTGCTCTCAGTTAGAGGTAATTTTCTGTTGTTTCACTTCGAAGGAGTTCGATAAAAGGCCGCGCTGCGACGGAGGGTGAAATAAGACGTCACGAAGCGAGCTGCGTTCCGCGCGCCCTAAGCACCTCCGGGAAGAGCATTGCGCTCCTGCGGCAGACTGCCGGTGTCCCCGCCGCAACGAGCGCCCACGCGTCCGCGCCGGAAGGGTCTGCGTTGCCTTCGTTACTGCCAGGAAGTGGGCCACCTCTCAGCGCTCATAACGGACGAAGTGCGCCCTCCATTATTGCCCTCCGCCACGGACGCAGCGGTGCCACCCGACCCGGCTCGCGGAGCGCCAATGCTCGCGACGTTTCGCGATTGCCGTCTTCCTGTGAGATGAGAGTCATTTCTAATGAAGGACTGCGCACTTCGACTCTTTCGAAAGCATCAAACGCATTTGGAGCCGTGCTGCTAATCATGACAGCTCTAAGACTTGTCGTGACATTCGTTGCCCTTGACGCGTCTCCAACCAGGAGATTCTCAGATTCGAGTCCCGACGGTGGCAAATTTTTAGACCCTAGTAACTTGGTACAACAGCTCTTTACGAGCTAAGGCCTACCAGCAGCTCCCGGTCTTGTGGCCATGGGTTAAGTGGTACGAGTGGTTAGCACATAGCTGTATTATGGTCTTCTCAAACTGAGAAGTGAGCTTTACCAGCGTCACACAGCAACTGACACTGGGACACTGCAAGGAAAGCGCACAATTATTTGCCGCCGACCGGGAATCAAACCCGAAGCTGCGCCGTGGAAAGTGAGCAGCCAACCAACGAGCCACCGAGTTACATACCTAGGTCGAATTCACCGCTGACTAGAGATTTCTATCGGCTGGCTGCTCTGAACAGTTATTTTCCGTCGTGTCTCCGTCGTCACTTACGTGACGGGAACAGTACCCTAATAAAGGGTACGCGCCGGAATGGACCACGCCCGATCTTTCCTTTCTCATCCTTGTTATCAATCGGGAGCTTACAGCTTTTCCTAGCAGGCGGGTGCTCTGCTATAGATGGTGTCTGCCAGATGACGTGAAATCGGCGTCGTTTCTCTCGCGGGGGAGGAGTACCTCCTCCTCCTAGCAAGAACATGAGCTACTATCGAGTCAAATGACCAAAGTAGTGGACGCGCATGGAAACACTAAATATTTACTCTCTCTAAGGCGTGTGGAGAAATGCTTTCGGAAATGTTCGCAAACACAATCTGTTTGAATTGCTGAAATCAAAAATGAAACATCAAGTTATTTTGAGTTGATTGAAATGGTCAAGTTAATTTCTTTGATTGGCTTATTCATGTTTTTAATATTTAGGACATAACCTTTATAAATTGTTAGTTTATAATTTTATAAATTACATTCAGGTGATTCATGTTTATGTAAACGAGTTTTATTCATTTCATGCTTTCATTGAACTTCGCAATTAATACACTGAGAAAACTATCATTCTCATTTTGAACAGAAATAAAACAGAATAATGTAAAAATTAAAATATTTACGAATATTTTCGCATTAGCTCCATCCGAACTCGCAACATGTTCAGTCTCTGAAGAACGTACTTTTCAACACCATTAGCACTTCTTACATTTCCAAGAGAATCAACGTTCGAGATACGTGATATGTAAAGTTTTCATTTTCCGTAGAAACGAAGTTTCTGATACGATTAGGACCTACAAAACTTTCGGTCTGTGAAGAACGCTTCACAGAACTAAACTGCAGCAAGCGACGTATTTTACTACAGTAGCTACAGACGCATGCAATACCGGCTGCAAGCCAGCTCTCACTGAGCTAATTAGCCAGGCCAGCGCCCACGTTAACACGAGGCCACCATTACACTGCCACGACATTACGGTTGTTCATCTGGCAGCGCGCAGATGCCAGACGCAATGCGACTCTCCGTGTAGCCAAACGCTGCGTCTTGGAACAAACCATATCCAATACATGTTTTGTGTGATCGAAGACAAATATAACACTACTACAATTCAGGTTAGGAGTCATTTACATTTTAAAATGAATACAGAATATACATAAATTGAAAAATATATGGGAATATTTCTTCTTAAAATAATAGACCTGTATAATACGAAGATATAAATAAACAAACAAAGATGACAGTCTTTAAAAGAACGACATGTTAGATCAAAAAAGTTATTAATGATCAACTTCTGGAATCTGTAACACCTTTTCAATATTTAGACTCATAATTCACATTACAACGATGCCGAGATGGAAAGAAAATTGAATGCCAAAGTCTCGGCGGAAAGGTAGGAAATATATTGAAGTAAATACTGTCTGAAACTCAATGAAATTGCAATAAAGTAATGTCAGTTCCCACCGTAATGTGTAGTTCTAAAACCTTGTGGCGCCCAATCAGCTTATGGAGAATACTTGCACCTGAAATGTAATTTTGAAAGTATGCCAAGTGTTGTACAAAGGGAAGATAGAGTCAGATGGACCCAGCCGAGAACTCCGAGTTTTTTCTGTGATTGGCAAAGTCAGATCTCGCAGAAATGCTTTACCACATGACGTAATGGCAATGACCGACAAACTGCTCCGAAAGCGAGCGCTTCTATACCCCATATGATGATAGCTTGATTGGTTGGTGATTCCAGGCGTGTCAAGTGCTTTGGTCATTACTCCTGTACGTGTATTGCGTATTTTCATCGCCGGAAATGGCGGTGATCTTTCTCCACTGGATGGCGAGATCCGGCGCCGACCTATGTCGGTTTGCGTGGATATTCCGGGTCACAGCCTCGGCCTGGAGCAGCTCAAAGCTTACGACTGGTATATCGAAATGTGTGGTGTTTGTTTGTGTCGTGTGATTTTGTCCTGTTTGTCGTGTGTGTCGTGTGAAATGTGTCGTGTAAGTATACGTATGTGTAAGTAAGAAGGGAGGATAGGACAACGAAGAGAAAAGATCGCGCGTGATCGGTGGCATGTTTGTTGGGGTATTGTTACGGCATTCGGCTATGTTGATCGGAGAAACCACGGAAACTACCGATCAGAGCAGACGTCCGTTAGACTTCTCCTCCAGACAGCGACTGAATTCTCTTCCAGACAGCGGCAGATTATATTCAATTTCTGCGCTTAGTAATTTGATGACCTAAAACATCGCCAAAAATCATCAATAATATTATCTTAATCTGTTTTAAAAATGCCCTACTAGCAAAGAAACATGATGTAAAATACGTGATCAAAATCAGTTCAGATGAACAACTCAAGCTGTTAGATATATTACTGGTGAAGTCAGGGCTTCTCATTTCATTCACGTGAACTCAGCATGCAAACGTATGGTTTGGACTCTTCTTTACCACGAAATCTCTGCCTTTATTTATCTCGAAATCAACAGAACCGGCAGTGGCGTTGAGAAGCGTCACAGGAACCTTGCACTAACTTAGCACTAACCACGGCTGTCAATACAATATTTGAGTGACGGAATTGAATGGGCTACTCAGGAACTCTGTGGAGAACATATGTTGCATCTCGAAAATGTTATTTGAAGCAAGTACCTTTAAAATGATATTAAATTCAATGAAATGAGTGAAAATGTATTTTAAATGACGGGAAAAGATTAAAAAAGAACTATTACTCGAAATTGACGAAAAATTCAAAAAATTACATAAAAATGGGTCATTTCCTTTTATCATAACAAAATGAATGTCTACACTAAACGACATCGTTTTAAAGTGAAAAGAAAAAAAATGACATTTCATTAAAATCCGCCCCCCAGTTTTTAGTAAGATTGATACAGATGTCAATAAATTGGATTGAAGGCATCTTATGTTAGGGGAATACATGCTTACGGATTATTTCAGATGTGTAAATCACACGTATGTGAGGAAACAACATTTTCAGGAGGGAACACTACATGAAACGTGGGAACACCGCAAAGAACCTCACAAATGTCGGTCACCCAAACGCGGAAAAACACGAAGCGTACAGTTATCAGAAGTAAACTATGCAAGACTCACATCAATAGCACAAAGATCGTACTAATTCAATTCAACGTAAGTACAAACAGTTCGAATACAATTTGAAACATCCATGAAAAAATTTAAATAATGTGGTATATATTACTAAGTTTCTGTGTAACACTATAACTTCAAAATATGGTTAGTGTCATGTATAAAGAGCATTTCAGAGGAACGCGATGTAAAACATTTTTTTCAAAATTTTCTTTTAATATTTGCTTTCTAGTTTTACAAATTCCTCGTAAGAAAAGAAAATTATGTAATCGCGCGGCGCAAAACGAATTTTCGCTAGTTATAACAGTATTATAGTCGGGCTCTGGTAACGAAAAAGTGGATAAATCCTGTTTCTAAAATTAGAGGGGAAAATCCTCTAATAAGGATGTAGCCAGATCCCATGTTTAGTTTATTCTTGATACCGAAAATTGGATTGACGGCAAAACGTCCGTCTGTCCGTCCGTGTTCAACGCTAGCGGCTAAACCGTTCAGCAGATTTTCTCCAAAATTGATATTTCTCAATCGATCAGGCAGATGTCGCGGCCCCTGGATTTTGAAACTTACATTTTAATTTTGAGGGGTACTTTACATGATGTCCCTCAGACATTTTCAAAAATAAAAACAACAACAAATTTTTCACATATGTAATAAGGGATGGTACCAAATATGGTGCTAGTCCCATTTCCGAGTATTGCTGTGTTTTTTGAAAATTACTAAAAACAAATTTAAAAGTACAAAATTGATGATTGAGGTTTTTGTCTCAGACAAAGTCTGTTGTACAAAATTACCTCTTTAAAAACTGTTATGTTCAATTTTTTGAAATCACGTAGTTTTTGCATAATTTGCGTTTGAAATTTACGAAAAGACATTTTTCTCAAAAAACTCCCCAATTTTTTTCCTTAAATTTTCTCCATATATGTAATAAAGGACGGTAAGAAATATGGTGCTAGTCACATTTTCGGGTATTGCTCGTCTTTTTCGAAAATTGCAAAAGAATTTCAAAACTACAAAATGTAAGAAATCTTTTTTCCTCAGAAAAAGTTTGCTGTAGTAAATTAGCTATTTAAATAAATAAGAAATAAATAAAGTAATAGTGCTATAGAATGGCAGATTTTCTCGCCCTAGTTAGTTTGATAATCCCTCTACTCTTAACTAACTTTTGGAACAAGCCTCATTCTCGACTGCTTTCATTTTGTCTTCCGAAAATTTTTTCCCCACATTTTCTCAAATATTAGGCTCCGAAATGCTAGAACAGAAACCACCATTCACTTATTACTGTTATAGAAGCATTAATTTCATGTCCTAACGGGATGGCCAAGGTTGCTTAATTAGTGGGTAGGGACCCAGGTTTACGGAGGGAAGGTTGGCTGCTTCCAATTTGGCAGGGAATTAATATTTGTAACAATTTTGTATTGCCGCAGGAAATAATTGAGGATTACACAAAATTTATTCAAAACGATTTGAAACAATTCTAATCGCAAATAATATTAATTAAGATAAATAAACTGGAAGTATCTGTATGTGATTTTCGATTTTTATTCTTTTAAACAATTTTTCACAACTCTTATTGCATTTGTAAAACGTATGAACCATCAAATCAATTGTTGTCTTTTGACGCTTATGACTATTATTGATGTGCCAATTCTCTGTATAACCCGGGTGGCCGAAGTGGTTAAATGTCGAGTTCGGTCTCAGCGTTTCGTGGAGAATAGCTTCGCTGCTTCGAGACTGCCTCAGGGATAATTATTGGTCTCAATTCTCTGTTGCTTTTAACCTGCAAACATTATTTACCGCATCGAGGTCTGCCTGCTGAGCTTCTTCTGCCCAAAGGGGATTAATTTTACATTTTGGTAATTGTTCCGCTGCCTAATTCTGCAACTGAAACACGAAGCTCTTATGCCTATTATAGGGGAGCCTAATCCCTGTACGACTCCGGTGGCCGAGGTTGGTTAAATGATGTGTAGTATCTCAGTGCTTTGGAGACAAGGCCGGCTTGTTCGTGCCTCGCTCACGAATAGTTATTTGTCACAATTCTGTTGCCGAACAAAACTATTGAAAATTATTTGAAGCACTTCTTCTAACAAATACAATCAAACAAGGTAAATAAATTTGAAGTGTGTATGTAATTTTTGAATTTGCGACTTTTAACCCTCTTGTCTTTTCCCCTTTTGTCAACTCCGTTATGCTAGAACTGAAACAGTTGTGTCTTGAGTAATATGAAAGTGTACATGTCTAGTCCTTCTGGATGGCCGAGGTTGTAAAGTGGCATGTTCGGGTTCAGCACAAAAGCAAGAGGTCGCCGCTTTGAGACCCGCATTGGGATTTTAATTTGATGGAAGTGTAGTTGTAGAAGATCCCTTGTAGAAACTATAAGGGATTCAAGAAACTTTATTGAAAATCATTTGAAGCATTTCTACCTACAAATGCAATCATTACATATACCAATAAACCGGACGTGTTTGTACGTGCTTTTTCAATTTGTAACTTCTAAACATTTTTCAACTTTCTTTCGCGATTTGTAAAACGTATGTCACTTTAAATCAATTGTTGAGTTTCTGTGCATCTGTATGAACCAATTTAAGTGGACTAATGAATCTATCGACATGAAATTTGAATACATTATGGACACTAGCCATGTGACCAACTTACATTCTGAACGGTTCAGAAATGATTATTACTTTCTCGCCTTACGAATTCTTCGTAAAAAGAGAAAGTTATGTAATCGTGCGCCAGAAATCTCCGAAATATCGCCAGAATAAACCTCATTGCCGGGTTCTGGTAATGAAAAAAGTGGATAAATTCAATTGCTAAATTAAGAAAAATAAATACCCTAACTCGTGGTGTATCCATGTTTTCTTGGTTCTTGATACCGAAAAATCGATTCACGGAACAATGCCATTCTGTCTGTTTGTCTGTCTGTCCGCCTGTGGTTAACGCTAGCGCCTAAAACGTTCAGCTGATTTTATTCAAAATTGATATGCCCTGATTGATCTCAACAGTCTGGAGGCTTTGGGAATTTCTAACGTATATTTTTATTGTTGAAGGTGTTTTTTACAATAATCGGGCATTTGCCTTTTTAAATCTTTGACAGAGTTCGAACCATGCGGCGCTTCTATGGCGTTGTAGTATGTGTGCCTGTAATATGGTAAAGAAAATAATCTCCACAAAAGTTTCAATAATTTTTAATAATAATTTTCCAGAGTTAACTTTCGGGAAAACACTTTTCCCAATTCTCAGTGGATCTCTAGCAAGGAGGAAAATGAAAACATTAACACAAGTTGAACACAAAAAAGGGGTGTAAGTGAATTTAGTGGAAAAACAAATAATATCATATAAATACAAATAGAAAATACTTACCGCCCAAGCAACGTGTATCTCCCATGAATGTTCACAACATGGTCAAAAAATGTGAAAACAACAAAACATGCTGGTTACAGCTAGGTGGCAGCCATCTTTTGGAATGGGAGAAGAGGAAGCCTACCAATTTAGGGAAAAGGGGGGGCATAGAAGAGAAGAAAGGGTAGTCATAAAAATACTTTAAAAAAATATTTTTATTTCTGCTTTACATACTTAAAACAGAACAGAAAATTAGGTAAAGAATTTTAAAATTATAATTTGCCCTATAGAACCAAAGAAATTTATTTGCATCCCCTATATAGGTCCTGTATCTACACGTATAGGACAATGTTTCACTAAATACAATATCTCAGTAGCCTACAAAACCCTAAACTCCCTCCAATCTTTATTCCCTAGTTCAAAATCACCTATCCCCCCATTGAAAGAAGTGGAATTTATCACCTAACTTGTAATAACTGTAATTCAGCATATGTAGGCCAAACAAGCAGAAAATTTTCAGTTAAAATTAATGAGCATATTAGATGTCGGAAACAAAATTGCCTGTAATATGGTACTTCCACCTTTGCCAATCATTTGATTCAATTTGACCATTCCTTTGACCCCAATTATAATTTTAAAATTCTTCACCTAGTCAACAAAGGCACAAAAATGAACATTTTGAAGAACTTGGAAATTCTAAAACTTTTCAAAAATACTAATTTTTCTGTCTTGAATGAACATTTCTTGATTAACAGCAGTCCCATTCTAAATATTTTATTAACTAGCCTCTAATCATTCTTTTGACCCCTTCCCCCTTTTTTGCAATCTCTTTATCTAGTCAACTTGTTAAAAAACAATTTTCTTTATTTAATTAAAATTCTAGAATCTTGCACATCCCTAATTTCATGTTCTGTTTTATGTATGTAAAGTATGTATGTAAAGCAGTAAAAAAATTTTAAAGTCTTTTTTATGACTACTCTTTCTTCTCTTCTATCCCCCCCTTTTCCCTAAATTGGTAGGCTTCTTCTTCTCCCATTCCAAAAGATGGCTACCACCTAGCTGTAACCAACATGTCTTGTTGTTTTCACATTTTTTGACCATGTTGTGAACATTCATGGCAGATCCGCGTTGCTTGGGCAGTAAATATTTTCTATTTGTATTTATGATATTATTTGTTTGTTTTTCCACTAAATTAACTTACACCCCTTTTTTTGTGTTCACCTTGTGTTAATGTTTTCATTTCTCCTCCTTGCTAGAGATACACTGAGGATGGGAAAAGTGTTTTTGCGAATGTTAATCCTGGAAAATTATTATTAAAAATTATTAAAACTTTTGTGGAGATTATTTCCTTTACCATATTATGGATTACCACAAGATATCTGCTACCACCACGGAATTTATGTGTGCCTGTGGCGGTGTGGTTCATGACCGGAACATTCCTGTAGTGAAATAGCCTGCACAGAGTTCTGACTTGAATCCTATCGAACACCTTTGGGATGCTTTGGAACGCCGACTTCGTGTGAGGCTCCACCGACCTACACCGATACCTCTCCTCAGTACAGCACTCCGCGAAGAATGAGCTGCCATTCCCCAAGAAACCTTCCAGCACCTGATTGAAAGTATGCCGGCGAGAGTGGAAGCTGTCATCAAGGCTAAGGATGGGTCAACACTCTACTGAATTCCAGCATTACCGATAGATGGCGACATGAACTGGTAAGTCATTTTCAGCGACGTGTCCGGATACTTTTGAAAACATAGTGAATGTAGCTAGAGTCGAAAAACCTGCCACTGGCGGGTCTTGAACCCTAGGACCTCCCGACCAGAGGAATTGCAGTGTCAACAAATGATGCCCTGAGCTACAGAAGCCGGTGGACATAGTATTCTTTCGCGAATTCTCACCAAATCGGCCGATCCAACGAGGCTCTTCCTTCAATGGTACACGCGCCGCGACGCTTCTGACAGATCGTGAACACGTCGGCAACACCAGCTTCAACTGCGTTAATGTTCCTATTTTCAACAGAGACACTCGCATCACGTTTCCTCATTCGTAAATCATTGATGCTAGTGAATTGTCGTCTCGTTCGGAATCGGTTCAACACCCAAATCGCGATAAGCAATCTGTTTAACTGCCAATGTAATTGCGGGGCACTTGGAGAATCACTAACCGATCGTTGCTCTTAAATGTTTCCCTTCTTGAGTCAGCAGAAATCTGCCAACTTACTTGAACTCCACTGTTCAAGGTAGTTTTTCAATGGTTGTAACATCCTGATGAAGCATTCTCCGTGTGCGTCGCTTAAAGACCCCAATTTTTTGTTAAAGAAGTCCTAGTAAGTGAAGGAAATGAATTTAAGAGACATAATACAGCCCAAATCCTCTTAGGATTTAACTAACTGGTTTACTAGTTCCCTATTGTTGTCAGATTTCTTGTCTAAAACGTGTTCAAACAAATTCTTGACGGAAATCCGTGCCTCCCTTTATAATTTGCATTTTTCACTAGTTCTCTTAGTTGTGGTCCGACGAATATTATCTCTTATGCGAATATTATCTGTTTGCATCACCAATTTTTGGAAACGTCTCTTTTAAATACAAACAACTTCATTTCCGTCCATGTCTTTCACGAAATTCTTCATCAAATCTAATTTGATATGAAGAGAACGAAATTTTTTTTTCTATGAACTAAGGGAACATTCAGAACACTGTTTACTCCTGGATTTTAAAAGTCATATTAATTATTTAATTTGGTTTTTACAATCCCTACTGTCCTAACGCGCAAATGAGCAAAATTTTGTGTATCCAGTCTGTAATCATTGTTCGGGCAAGATATTAATAGATGTAAACCAATGTCTGATATCACGATAGAGTGTTCATGCAGCCTTACATTTGTTGGTACCTATAGTTTGTCAGATTGATATGTACAGAATTTGCTACTTATTCACTCTCTGTTGTGATTCACAAAATCGCAATTTGCAAGCCACCCTATTATTATTATTGCGTTATCCCAATACGATTCCGGACTAGGAATGCCGTATTGGGCGGAATGCCGCCAATTGGCAGAAAAACAAGCGTCGACTTGCAAGGAGAAGAATTTTGCGAGATTCCTCCCATTGGTCAGAATCCGTTGTTTCTTGGGAAAATTTTGGGATATATGCTTTTTTTGCTTATTTAAATCGTCAACAATACATTTTACCACACATTGTACACATATTGATGGCTTCTGAAAGAAATGGCGTACGTGCAAGTGTTTTAGTTTTGAACACCTTGTAAATATGCAGCTATTATGAAAATATGATACAGCCCATTTGTTTTATTTTTAGACATGTATTTTGCTCCATTTTTTAGAAACTGTACAAGTATTTAAGTCATAAGACTAGGCATAATAGGGAGGCTTTATGCACAACATAATTTAGTTTTAAACATCTTGTGAATATGCAGCTATTTTGAAATTATAAGCCTCAATGTCAGATTCAGCTTTATTCACTACTCATCTTTCTTTCCCACTATGTTATTTGGCGAAATTGGGCGGATTTTTATCCCTCCGATGTCGAATTTTCCCTGAAGGGATCTGGCAACCCTGCGCCGGACGTGGCCACTACCGCAATAAGTGACACCACTCTCAGCCAAAGAGCAACATACAGAGACAGGATCAGCTAATCAGATTTCTAAACTTATAACATTATTTACAAAATTTGCATTAATGTATTTATTTAACCTCTTTCTAAAAGTTAAAATGCAAGAGACAATTTACTTTTAAAATATGTTAATTAAGACATCTCGTGGCGAATTCGCTTGCCTTTCACCAAGGAGGACCTGATTCGATTCCCGGATCCATGTGAAATTTGTTCCAACAAAACGCGTTTTGCTACTTCACATGGGCTAGTCTAACCCCTGTGAAGTGTCCTAAACCCTACTACTATCGTAATTCCTTTTCAATTCTGGCTGCTGGCTAGTGACGCTGGAGCGCGTGGTACGACGCGCGGACGCGGAGATGCTAACCTGGCTGCGCTCTTGACAATTGACTGCGACGAGACTGGACACTGGACGTAAAATAAAAATGTTAACGGAGTATTACTTCACAGTGCGCTCAACGCACCTTTAGGGGCTAGGAGACGTATTGCGTCAATATAGACGCCATAATTCACAAGCAAAAAAATGCCGTAGTTAACTAAATTGATGTTCATCTCTCTATTACATTAATATCTCATCTATAAATTTGCGGGAATTTTGCGCATTAACTCAGCGTAACAAAAAGACGGTGGGCCCTCAGCCACTCCGTGTCCAGACTTGGGAGAGAGAGGATCTCCGTCATGCTGGTTATTTCATTTGTATAATGCATTTTACTTAAATTCAGTTGTGTAACTGAGAATCAACTACGCAGCTATGGTTGTCGTAAGTGTATAACCTTGTCGTAAGTGTATAACCTATGTCGTAAGTGTATAACCTTATTGTGCATATTAATGCATATGTTGATTTCTTTTCTCTACGTGGCATCGCGTCCGTTAAGACATAACTTACATTTAAGATGTAATCTACTTGCAAGATAACTTAGTACTTGCAAATTTCAATATTTGATTGTCTCTTGCTTTGTGTTTTCATAAGCTCAATTGTAACTTGGCAAAATATATGACGAGAATGGCAACATTCCATTGTTACGTAAAGCTTTGACACGATACAATTTTATTCATGCCTGAATAATTATTAATTCATAATTTAAGTAACGGTGTTCTGAATGTTCACCAACATCAAATTTTTGTATTGTAAATAAGCTTTCCTTTTTTAACTACTGTAAAATGTCGTCATAAAATTATAAGTGCGTAATGGATGTGGCAACATTGCAATTACATTAACTTAAGATAGAAAAAGTTATGTTTATTGATTAATATTCTAAATCTAAGCAGTTACCACAGATGCCATCTTTTGAGGATTACATGGACAACTTGACTCCTGCATGAGCGTATCATACACTTATCAGAGTAATTTCAATTCTCAATCTTTCTAATATACGCCTTTTGTTTGAGCTTTTGCTAGAAAATGAGCATACACTAGTTATTTATTTATTTACGTCAAAAACAGTTAAAAACTGTGTGACGTGCTATGAGGAGAAGTTAATTGAAAGTTACATTTATGTCCAGAAGCAAAACAAGGGGACATCTCAACACTTGCTCTAGGATCAGGGAAACTGGACGAAAACCTGATCGAGATGGGGTCATTGACCCAGAAGCTGAAGTACAATACTTGTTACAGGTTCTTTACAATCCAAATGGTATATAATACATTAATTGTCATTGTTAAAATTAATATTGCTTTCCTTTTGGATGCTCGGAATAGTCTCTAATTGTATAGAAACAGTTGTGCAGCAGAAAATATTTTACTTGGGACTTAAACTTTTGTATCGAATTTAATCGTTTAATATCATCTGGCAAAGTGTTGAAAAATAATCATGTATTATATGTGAATATTTTGTAGTGAGCAGTTGATACTGTCACCTGATAAATATGATTACTACGTCGAGCGTTGTAGTTATAGACAACGGCGTTTGCGGAAAATATATTCCCGCCCTTAAGTAAGTCATTTTTGACAAAAAGCACTGATTCATATATGAAAACACAAGGTAAAATACCTAGATTAATAGAGAGAAGCTTACCAGAATCAGGAGTGTGGGATTTATTCGTTCAATTCATTTTTGTAATCTAAAAGTCTGTAAGCTATAAGATGTATTTCCCCAGAATATTATGCCATATCTCAGGCGGGAATAAACATTCGCGAAATATACACAAGGAGCAGTGTGCAGGCTGAATTCGAAAGAATTCTGAATGCGTAGGAGAAAGAACTTAATTTAGTGTTCAATTCATTTAAATGGACGTTCCCTTTAAGGTTTGACTGAATTAAAAGACCTAAAAATTTTGTTACCTGAACATCAGTCAATGGCACACGGTTCATTTTCAATGGAGTATAGGGCTGTTTTTATGAAAAGGAAAACTGCATTGAAATTGTTTTATTTTTATTTACTATTAACGTGATATTACGGAACCAATTTAAAATATCTGATATTGTACTATTTACGGTTTCTTTATTGCAAAGAATATTCGTATCATCCGCTAAGAGAACTGTTCTTCCGTGTCTAATCTTCGAGGGCATATCGTTTATGTGTTGTAGGAAGAGAATATGGCCTAAAATCGATCCCTGCGGGACTCCACATGTAATTGGCAAACAATCAGAAAGGTGTGTACATAATGTTCTATTATTCCAGTAAGGTATTTCAACTCTCTGAGATCGTTATTTAACGTACGAACATAACCAATGTAGAGCAACGCCACGAATTCCATACGAAGGTAATTTTGAGAGTAAAATGTTATGATCAATGACGTCAAAAGTTTTTGAAAGATCTAAAAATATTCCAATAAGTGCTAAGTTTGGATCAATGGATGAGGCGACATCTTTAAGAAAAGAAAATATGGCTGTTTCCGTAGAATTTGATTTTCGAAACCCATGTTGGCAATCTGAAAACGCGTCGTGTTTACTAAGAAATGTTTCCATTCGTACGTAAAAAAGTCACTCTAATATTTAAAAAAAAGACAAAAGAAATTGGCCGAAAATTTTGAATTTCATTTTTGTTGTCTTTTTTGAAAAGCGGCTTAATCTTAGCTGTTTTAAAAATATCTGGAAAAATTCCTGTGCATAAGGATAAATTGAATATAATTTAACGGGTGTATAATGGCGGGCGCGCAAATCTTTAAGAAAGAATCCGGAAATTCAATTAAACCGGTCGAATATTTATTTTTCAGTCTACCGATTATTTTGAGCATTTCATAGGAAGAAGTTTCGGAAACAAGCATCGTGCCTGAAATTTTTGAAGAAACGTCTGCTGTTGAATTTTGTGGCTGAAGAATTTTAGTGAAACTACTGACACACAAAATATACTCAACAGTTGTTTTAATTATTATATAATGGAGAGCAATCACCTTAAGATCTCCACATACGTTCCAGGTAAAGTTTTCATACAGAATCTTCTTTAGAATTATCTTTATATTTCCACATGTTTCTGGCACATTAATAAATGAGCTAGAGGAACTAATGTCAATTTATTCCCAGGACAGCTTTTAAGCAAATTTTTGACGAATCAATTAACAAACGCAATTTTTTTTTATTTTGAGCATGTCTTAGAGTGGTAAGCAATGAAGAAAAATTATTACTGTCTAATACATCACCTTCTTGGGATAAAAATTCTTAAATGCCTCTTGACGAGTTAGCAAATACCATACCCTAGTTTGGAGATGGAGAAGGTTTCACCCTTTAAGTCGTGACCTCAAAAGTTCTACATCTTTCTTCAGTAAATTTAGATCAAGAACTAAATCATGCATGATCACCTTGTGTTAGTAAATGAGGCTTACTAGAAACCTGAAAACTTGGATCGTGGTGACTATCATCGGGATCTGCACTTTAATTCTCTTCTGAACTGGAATTTTCAATTTCATCTATTAATTCTGAAAAAGGTGGTATTGAGAGATCTTCACTGTGGGGAGCAGGTCGAATTGCTGAAGGTGTATTAGGATAAAAGAATGCTTAGACTTTTTTGAAATGCCCTTTGTTAGTTAAACAAAAATTACAGTCGAAAAAATGTTCAGCTCTCTCCACACCATGGAAACAGCAAATGGCATAGTATCACGAGAACCGTACTCACCCGGTTAAATGCCTTACACAAGTAACAAAAACGTCACGAGGGGCCCAAATCTTGGCCTTATTCCCTTCTTTGCAACCAAAATAAAGTGATTAAACTTTCGATCCAAAGGAGTGAAGTTACTTTATTGCTGTTTAATTTTCAACTCACCACACACATAACAGAAAGTATCCAGATGGTTTAGGCACTTTCGTAGTATACTTAAGTTCTCGCACACAAATCAAAGTTACTAATAAAGAACGATATCAAAGAAAACACATTGCAATGCAGTCGCAATGCAATCAATGCCAGGAAATGTGTAGGTCGCGTCATTTCTAGATGTCCGGGCAGGACTATGCTCGCCTATCCCCTGATGAAACGCGAACGTAACCCATGTATGTATGCACTTACAATTTATATTCTTTATATAAATAACAAGAATAACAGCTTAAAGATATTAAAAAGTAACCAACTGAACACAAAAGTTGATAATAACATACTTATATCTCCAAAACTACATGTGATAGCAAACTTTTGACTGCAGCGATAGTTTCCTGATGTAAAAATACCATAGAATCATGTAAAAGTGTGCCTGTGGCAAAATCTTTGGTGACCAGTGTAATTATTGCATATTGCGATCGATCGATTTTATAATATGGGCTTTCCTGGTCGAGTTAAATTATGAGGACAAAACAATTTTATGATAATAAAAAATTCATATTTTAATACACTCAAATGTTGCTTTGAATGCTCTTATTGCACAAGCGTTCGTTTTAAATGAGCATCAAAAGAGACTTAATATTGCGCCATAATATAGTATGATATCTATTACCATTCAGTAAAATAAATCTTTGTTCTCGATTCCCAGCTTCAATGCGTTCGGATTTGCACAGATATAAGCAATAAATGTATTATGAAAGCAATGATTGAATCAATTAAAAATGCTTTGAATACAGACCGCTACTCTCCAATCTAGTTCATGTTCGTACACCTGTCATAAATTACAACTTATTAAAATATCTACAAAATAGTGTGCTTTTGCAGTGATAGTTTCGTTGAAAAAAATACCTCCGATACTGCGTTTCAATTAATATTTGCAACACATGTGGTTCAGCAGACGATGTGAACCATTGTGGATCCTGCCCGCTCACCGCATCCTCTACGTATCGTGTTGCGCTCCTCCGACAAGTAGTAACTAGACTACCCACGAGATAGCATTACACTACTTGGGTGGCGAGGTCGTTACATTTACCAAGGGCTTTATATCTCTCTGCCTCGCCCCTTGCGTGTAGCTTCGTTTTGCCGTATGACACTGAACGTCCTTCTATGTATGCACGGTCACTGTAGCATTTGGTGTGATTTACAATCACTAAGAGAGGCTCATAGACAGATTCACGACAATATTTATGATGCTGCTCTCTTGTGGCCACAATTTGAAACCATTCGCAGCAAGTAAGAAAATATTGTATTATCGTGTCACTCAATTTTCAGTTTCAAATGAAGAATCGGAGATGACTTTGAATTAATGTATAAATCAATTTACCTATCAGAATTCTTTTTAAAAGTTCTGATAAAAATATAAAACTATTGTGTTTTCATAGCCTCATGAACACGCGCCACTACGCACGTGTGTTGGTATCAGAATCAATTTTACTTTCACCTAAACGCAGTGCAAGGAAATATTATAATGCTGCCAGAAGTCTGAACCAGAAGCCTGCCTCATGAACACGCACCACTACGCACGTGTGTTGGTATCAGAATCAATTTTACTTTCACCTATACGCAGTGCAAGGAAATATTATAATGCTGCCAGAAGTCGATACAATATTTTACTAGCGTGTTACAAAATTTTAATTTATCAACTTTTATATTTTCTTTTTATCTATGTTAAATGTTTGTATTTTGTTGTAACTAGTTATATATAATTTGTTTTAAGTTACTCACTTTGTATATTAAGTGTTCTCGTGTCTTATTGTTGAATCTTTGTACTTTAAACTGGCTTTATAATAATCTTTTATTGTTTTAATTTTTATTGATTGATTGATAATTCGTGGTACGTCAATCGGTCAGGTATTCCTGGTGTTGGTAATATTTTATCCCAGGAGGTCGTGCGTGTTCGTCCCCCTCTGGAAGATACCCGGCGCTGACCTAAATGTCGGCTGAGGGATATTATCCCCTCCTGGTACCTCCCCTTAAGGCACCACCCAGTCGGGACGTTCCAAGCTCCAGACTGGCCTCGCGACAAATATGGTAGTGCAGTGCTCGAAAGTGAGTGAGTGAGTGAGTGAGTGTGTGTGTGTGTGTGTAAGGGGAAATGTTGGCAAGGAAGAGTAAGGAAAGATTGCGCGCGTTACATGGACTGTTTATTAGGGTACTGCTCCGTCATTTGCCTGGTAGTGATCGGAGAAAAGTACCGATCGGAGCTGCCGACCCTTAAGATTCTCCTCCAGTTAGCGGATGAATTCCACCTTGCTATCTAGCTAGTGTCGAAAATTCCCCACTGTTGGGACTGGAATATGACAATCGTTGCATTGATAACGGTAATGCTTACTCTGAAATTAGTCGGTGTTTTGTTTTGTTTATTGTTTACAGCCGTATATCAAAATATATTAACTAGTGGCGCGACAACAGCACATACTTATAGAATTATTTATAGCTTCTACAATTTTCGAAAATTCAGCGAGTTCAACGTAAATGAGAGTGGTGCCATTTTTAAGGATCCTTTGCTTTATCCCTGAAAAATATTTATAGAAAAAAATTGAATGTTTTTGAAAAATATTTTTTATCAACTGCACAAATTACGCGAAAACGATTAGTTTTTCTCAAAAAATTGAACATGACCTTTTTTAAAGAATTGATTTTACATTCTTGTTGTGCTTGCTAAGAAGTTTTGTAAAAGTGCGCGGGAAAAATGCGATTTTTCGACAGAACTCTTGTGTTAACGTAAGCTTCCGCAGCTCGAGTCCACTTCTTCTTGGCTGTTCATGATGCAACATTGGTATCTCAGCCAACGACGTGGCGTCACCCGGGTAGCTAAGAAACTTTTATTTCTAGGCCCTGGTAACGGAAAAGTGGATAAACCTGTTTCTTATCTATTTAAAAATGAAAGGGAATGTGCGTATGTCTGTCGCACATAGACGCAACAAGTACTCGACCGTTGCGTTTGAAATTTCACACTTTGTTATTAGTATAGGGAGTGTTTGAAGAGTAGTTTTATTCCGAAAAATCGATTGATGGCAAAAAAAATCTGTTTGGTCGTCCGTCATTGGTCAACTTTAGCACCGAAGCAGTTCTGACGATTTTCTGCAAAATCACCGTTTCCCGATCGATCTGAAGAACTCGAGGTCGAAGTTTGAAACGGATAATTTAATTTTAGGGGTACATTTCATGAAGCTTCAACATTTCTCAATAATGGCTGCGGATCTTATGATTAAACTTTGTCTTCTGGTAGTGTTGAAAACGCTTGAAAAGAAGCGTATATCTCATTTGCGTTCATATCCCAGATTCTTGTTAAATTAGTGGTGGCGGTGGCGGGTGGCGGCGCCTGCGGCGGTAGTAGTGGCGGTGGCGGTAGCGGTGGCAGTGGCAGTGGCAGTGGCAGTGGCAGTGGCAGTGGCAGTGGCAGTGCAGTGGCAGTGGCAGTGGCAGTGGCAGTGGCAGTGGCGGTGGCGGTGGCGGGTGGCGGTGGCGGTGGCGGTGGCGGTGGCGGTGGCGGTGCGGTGGCGGTGGCGGTGGCGGTGGCGGTGGCGGTGGCGGTGGCGGTGGCGGGTGGCGGTGGCGGTGGCGGTGGCGTGGCGGTGGCGGTGGCGGTGGCGGTGGCGGTGGCGGTGGCGGTGGCGGTGGCGGTGGCGGTGGCGTGGCAGTGGCGGTGGCAGTGGCAGTGGCAGTGGCAGTGGCAGTGGCAGTGGCAGTGGCAGTGGCAGTGGCAGTGGCAGTGGCAGTGGTAGTAAGCTGGGTAAGGTGGTAGTTGACTTCACCATGCTCTCGGTTTACCCATGTGTCCAGTCGAGGGATCAATCTCTTGGTCCAATTTCCTTAATTGGATAATTCCCATCTTCGTTGCCATTTCTGTAACAGTAATTGGCGTGCTGCCTTCTTTGCTTTCGGATCTGCCTTTGTCGTTTTGGTTACGCCAGAGGTCTTAACGCCCTTTGCGAGAAGATCGATTGGAGGGGTGCTCGCTATCACTAGGACCGCTGCTTCGGACACTGCGGTGTGCACACGAGACCCTCAATGCTCCGCATCGCTGCACTACCGCCAATCTATTATGATACTTCCTTTTTTCCAGAGCCTTCGCCCATATTGCCGCTTCATAGAGGAGAATTGACTCCGTAACAGACAAAAGGAGGCGCCAGATTTCGGACCGTTGGTGTTTGCCATCAGTCAACATAGTGATGCTGTGGCTGCAGCAGCCTTAGCTGCTGCCCGCTGTACAAGTATATGAGGCCAGTAACTTAGCTTCATTCTCAGGCGGTAGTAGTAGTAGTAGTAGTAGTAGTAGTAGTAGTAGTAGTAGTAGTAGTAGTAGCAGCAGCAGTAGTAGCAGCAGTAATAGCAGTAGTAGTAGCAATAGTAGTAGCAGTGGCAGTGATAGGCGGGGACGGCGGGGACGGCGACTGCAGTGGCTTCGAGGGATGCGCCTTCTAGAGAACATATTTAGGTGATGGAGACGACGCATCTGCCTGCCGCGGGTGGTGATGGAGTCAACGCGTGTGACTGCAGCGGGGAAGGAGACCGAGTCAACGCGGGAGACGACACGGTGGGGGAGGAGATGGCAGTGACCGCGGCACAGGAGCCTAGGATGGACGCACGGGTCCCGAACACTGGCTTTCAGGTGAGGAGAGGCTTCGCTGGATGGTTGCAGGTAAACTATCGTAGTATCACGAATAAGGAAACCGAATTTTGGAATTTAATTAAAGCACGTGATCCTGATGTCGTAATAGAAACAGAGTCTTGGCTTTCGAACGCGGTAGCGAACTCAGAAATTTTTCGTTCAGACTACATTACGTTTAGGAGAGATGTCAAAACCTGAGGCGGTGTTGTCTTTATATACGTGAAAACCACATTTAATATCAGATCGAATTGGGTTGATAAGAATTTGGAATGACGGGTATGGACATTTTTCTCTTCAGGAAGTATCTTAGAAATTATTGCTTGCTATCGTCCATCGGGCAACAGTAATGAAATCTTAAGCGCCCTCTACGAAAGAACAAAAAATATAAATAACCGTCGCGTAGTTATTGCTGGAGACTTAAATCTCCAAGACGCAAATTGGAAGGGGATTGTATGCGAAGGAAAAGTACAACAACCGTACCTAGTCAACCGACTTGTTTGGGACAGCGGATTAGAGTAGGTAGTAGACCGGCCGATCCGGCAGGATGCGATTCTGGATATTTGCCTAATTAGACCGAAAGATTTATTCGTGTCGAGTGACGTTTTAGAAGGAATAAGTGATCATAATGCCGTTTTTAGTCGATTTACAGTTAAGTATTTCAAAGAAAACTATTGCCACCGGTATTCCAGTAAAGGAATACAAGAAAGCGAATGTACAAGGGTTTCAAAATTGCTTAAGAAATATAGGGAGCGTTTAAAAATATTTAATAAATGTTGAACAGGCTTTGTACCAAGCAAATTGTTACAAGTAACTGCGATCCGGAATATTATAATGCAAAGATTAGGCGACTGAAAAGAATAACCAGAGAAGCATTTAACAACAGACACCGTAGTGAAAATCACATGACCTTATTTCGAAATTATTCAAAAGCATTAAGGAAGGAAAAGTAATTGGCAGAAGAACGTCATTTGAAACATATTCTTGATGCGGAGGGAAGTAATAATTGGTCGGTATTTTTTAAATACGTTCGCAGAAAGAAAGGTAGTAAACAAGAGATTCCAGTTGTTCGTATTATAATTCGCAATAATGGACGACAGGGAAAAAGCACTGGCTTTTAACACATATTATCAACTCGGTTTTCAAGCAGAAACCTAATAGTATTCAGATACCAACGCTGGCAGATAGAAGTAGTTTTCATATCGATGTAAATACTTTGCGGAAAAGAATAACATTAATGAAGAAGGAAAATCACACTTGTATCAGTATACATCAGATTGTATTCCATGGACATCATTAAATTCGGTGGAGAGGCTATTCTACCATATTTAATTAGGTTATTTAATGTATTAATAAACAACGCTTGCGTACCTGAAGATTGAAAGCTGGCTCTCGTAGTACCTATTTTAAAAGTGGCGACAAGACAGTACTAGTAACTATAGGCCGGTAAGCCTTACATCAGTCGTATGCAAACTTATGGAACATCTAATTTCAAGCTATATCAGGAAAGAATGGGAGGCCAGGCAGTGGCTTTATCAGGGGCAAGAACGGTTTCAGAATGGTTTCTCATGCGAAACTCAGCTAGTCTCGCTTCTACAGGACCTAGCCCACGTAGTTGTTGAAGGGAAAAGGGTCGACGCGATAGTAATAGATTTTTTCAAAGCCTTTGATGTTTGTTCCACACGATCGGCTTATAAGAAATTAATAGATTCGGGTATAGACACTAGAGTGGTAGCGTGGATAAACGAACTACTTTCGGAACAGGAAACAAAGTTCGAAACGGTAGGTTACTTATCAACCTCGAGGAACGTCACATCAGGAATTCCACAAAGAAGAGTCACCGGACCATGTTTCTGGCCTTCGTGAATTGCTGATTAATTTAGCTTCAAATGTACGACTCTTTGCAGATGACTGCGGTTAGTTTATAGGATTATCAACTCAGAGAAGGACGAGGATATACTGCAGCGAGACTTAGACAAATTACACATCTGGGCAGAAACAAACGGAATGGAAATAAACACTTCAAAGAGCAAGTCCATCACGTTGGTAGGGGTTGAAGTTACAATGGATCTGAGTACAAACTGAACAATAATGTTATACCTCGAGTCACGTCTTGCAAATTCCTAGGAATACAGCTAAACAGTAAATTGAGCAGGGAAATCAAGTCAATTTCGTTGTAGGGAAAAGCTGGAATCTTTACAGTTTGTTATGGGGATACTGAAAAGAGCACAGTGAGAGCCAAAGAATTAGCATATATGTCATAGTGCGACCTATATTAGAATATGGTGCGGTATGTTTGGACCCAAACAGAATTTTGCAGCAAAGGAATCTAGAAAAGGTCCAGCGTAGAGCATCAAAATTTACTTCCAGGGATACCAAGAATAAAGGGGTATGTTAGTCACTCGAAAGAAGGAGATTAAAGTCACGTCTCTATGCAAAGTATAAAGCGAATTTAGGCCTTTGAGCGTGGAAAGTGATTCAAAGGCGATTAGGGAAACCTACATATTTCGGCAGAGCGGATCACATGCACTAATTCAGACAAGAATTCAGAAAACGAACGTTCGTTTGCGAATCGAACTATTAGAGACTGGGACGGTTTGCCTGTGACAATCTTCGATCCCTTTACTAAAGCGTGAACAAATTTAAAAATAAATTAGTTTCCTGAATTTTGAAATGTGTGTAATAAATATATTTAATACTATTCAGTGTAAGTAACTATGTCGTCTATGTAATTATTATTAAAATCATTATTATTATAATCATTATTATTATCATCATCATTATTATTATCATCATTATTATTATAATCATTATTATTATTATCATCATCATTATAATAATGATGATGATAATAATAATAATCATTATCATCATCATCATCATCATTATAATCATCATCATCATCATTATTATTATAATCATTATCATCATCATCATTATTATTATAATCATTATCATCATCATCATTATTATAATCATTATCATCATCATCATTATTATAATCACCATCATCATCATTATTATAATCACCATCATCATCATCATTATTATAATCACCATCATCATTATCATAATCACCATCATCATTATCATTATAATCACCATCATTATCATTATAATCACCATCATTATCATTATAATCACCATCACCATCATTATCACCATCACCATCACCATCACCATCACCATCACCATCACCATCACCATCACCATCACCATCACCATCACCATCACCATCACCATCATCATCATCATTATCATTATCATTATTATTATTATTATTATTATTATTATTATTATTATTATTATTATTATTATTATTATTATTATTATTATTATTATTTGCAGTGCAGTGGCGTTCTGGAACTGAGGGAAACGAGTGTGTAAGAAAGACATTACAGCTCGGTGTTAAATCTATATACATTTATTAATCAGTGTTCTGCGCAATAATTGTTGAATGGCAACTGTTGAATATACTGAGGAAGGCTACTGTAAAATTTTACAGACATATAACACAAGGTTTTTTGTTTTCTATTATATTTATATCAAAAAATCCAAGACAATTTCAATTTCTGATTACATGATCATGGGTAGAACCTAATGTGTCGTACAAATGTGAATTATCATTTATATAAAGATGATGATTTTAGCGGTTTAAATAGTTTATCAACAGACCAGTGACACCAAAGTAGCACGCCATAGCTTAAATGACTGTGTATATGAGAATAATATACTATTTTCAGAACACTTTTATTGACACAAAGCCTAAGTCTACGTATTAAATAAACACCTTTGCAAACTTTTGATTCCACTCTATGATGTGAGAAAGGAAATAATTGTCCACAATCAAAGTTATAATAATTTTATTAATTATCACATTTTCGGAGTAAACTTTTGGGAGAACATTTCCTTTCTCACATTATGGATTACCACAAGCTATCTGCTACCACCACGATATCTCTTCTCTAAAAATCTGATCTTCCCAATTCAATTTTTTTATCAATTAATATCCGCATAAAGTTAACAGAGTTCTGCTGTTTATTGAAGTTTTGATTAATCTTATTGTATGAGAGCATCAGTTCTTGACGTTTTTCATTGTTTATACAAAATATGTTGGCAAATACCATTCTTTGACAATATCTGAAGTGTGCACTATTGCAGATTCTATCTGAAGTGTGCACTATTGCAGATTCTAGCATCTCTTTGGAACTTGCATTAAAACAAATACTCAAATCATCAGCAAAAGCGTAACTATGGACTAATGACGATAAAATATTGTTAGGTAGATCATGAATATAAATAATAAAAAGGATGGGCCCCAAAATTGATCCCCGAGCTATTCCATGTCTGGCAGGTAGGTAACTAGACCCTTTATCATAATAAATCACTTTCTGAAAACACCCACTTAGGTAACATTGCATACGTGACGCTGCTTCGTCTTCAAAACCATAAAATCTTAACTTTTCTAAAAGACGTGAATGAGGTACAATATCAAACGCTTTGAACAAGTAGTACAGTTAAACCCTTACACTTTCCTTATTATCTAACCTAGAAATACCTCCTATTCCTTTACAAAAGAAGTATCCGCTTTTACTGAACACAATCCAGAACTACAGTCAAATTGAGAACTGTTAAATATATTTTTTTCAATATAATTGAAAATTTGGTTGTAAAGTACTCTCTCGAGAACTTTGGAAACAACCCGAATAATTGGTGTTGGTCTATAATTATCTATAGATGAATTATTGATATATTGAATACCTTTTTTAAAGATTGGTATCACTTTAACAAGTTTAAAATCTTTTGGAAAAATTTCATCTATAATATATGAATTTACAATATGAGTCAGTGCCTCCTTTAAAAAATTCAAAACAAATTTCAATACAAGTGAGCTTAAGTTATAGATATCTTCACGCCTGCTACTACTCATTTTCATTACTACTCGTCCTATGGCTACAAGGTGTAAGTTGAAAACACTAAGGTTTCGGCAATGTATTTAGATAAAAACTAGAATCCTTACAATCACTTGTATCATAGATATTTTGCTCAGTATTTATTCAATTTTGTCTTCAAAGAAACTATTGAATTTATAAGCATTGAGCATGTTGTTACAGTGGTTATTCTTTACGGATCCCAAACTGGTCTCTTTCCTCATAATGTCCCACACGGCCTTTGATTTATTACTAGAGCTGTCAATAATAATATAATTATTTTTTATTCTAGTTTCCTTAACTAACATAAGCAATGGTGTTTTGCATATTTTATAGATGATTTTAATACTACTTAAGATGTTACTAATGTATAAATCATAATAAAATTTATATTTTGCTTTAAGTTGATAAATTTCCTTATTTTTAACTTTTGTTGGTTTGGACCTGGTAAGTTTTCCTTTAGCACATTTAAGACGAAATGCTCTATCAATGGTTAGTTCTGATAAAAAATAATTTACCTTTTTCATTCAAACTGTTTAAAGAAATATACATATAATTCCAGTCAATTCTTGAGAGCTCCCCTATAAAGTTTGAAATATTTTTCTCTTTAATTGTTCTTATTTGTTTTTCTTTATTAGTTGTCGGAGATAATGTCTCATGTTTTTACAACTGCCCAATGGTCTGATACTTCTCTTTTAGCAACCTCTCAACGCATCTGTTTTTAAAAGTAATAATGTTATATTGACTACTGCCACTACCAAATTTGTGTCTTGTAACCTCAGATATGGTAGAAGTCATTTTGAATGAAGAAAAGGTATAGTTTAAGAAGTTAACTTTCAAATTATTTTTCAGACGAAAGTCAACGTTGAAGTCGCCACACAATAAAATATTTGCATTAAGAGCATATAAGTGTTGTAATAGCATACTTATACTATCTATAAATAGATTAAAATCTTTACACTCAACGTTAGGCCTGTATAAATCTACCACAATTGTATTAATTTCAACTAAAAACTAGTGGTGATACAGAATGGCTCAGACTTTCCCGTATTAGTTTTTTTTATTTCCTTTGGTCTCTGCTAGCTATACGTACTTGCCACATACTCTTGCCAGCTGCCATCTATCGCCGTCAAAATATTTTTTTTTAATTTTCTTAATTTTTTGGTATCCTAATAGTAGAACGGAAATATTACTTAAACAATATGAAAGAACAGTAGAACATCATCTATGTGACAATTTCCTTAAAAATTTGAAGCAGTTTTTAAGAAAATTTACCCTAATGTAAATTCGAAATTTGAAGCTCATTTTCACAGAAAATTTTTGAGTTTTCAAAAAACTTCATTTGAGATCATATGGAGTACATTAACTCACAAATACAATAGTGTTGACAAATTGCTAGAAATGTGCATATTAACAGCGTGAGAAATCTTTCAAAAAAATACATTTGTCTAATTTTTGAAAAAACAACAGAAATTCCGCGAAATGAACTTTATCACATTAAAGCCTGCAATATGTGCAATTCTAAAAACTTACAAAAACAAGATTTTCTCAAAAATGGCTTCAATTTTTTTAAACTTTTGGTAGGGATAGTGCAAAATGTACTCTGTAAGACGACATAAATGTCATATTACTTGATTATTTTTTAATCACAAAAATGCATTTTTTACTTACCTCTCTTGTCGTTAATATTTATGTTATATATTTATTCACATTATTGTGTTTATGAGTACAAGTACTTTAAATAATGTCAGATAAAGTTTCTCGAAAATTCTAATTTTTTCTTCAAAAATTTTGAACTGATAGTGATAATTGCACTCTTTAATATGATGTAAAGTTAATTTCGGTGTTCTTTTGTTTTTTTTAAATTACACAAATGAATTTCTTTAAAGATCTTCCACGCCGTTGATTTGCACATTTTCAGCGATTTGTAAACACTACTGTATTTGTGAGTTTCAGTATTTAAAATTACTTCAAATGAAGTTTTTCGAAAGCTCAAACATTTCCTGTGAAAAAGAGCTTCAAACTTTGAATTTACTGTAGTGTTTAAACGTCATTTTCTTATACAAGGCTCCAATTTTTTCAAAGAAAATTGCCATTTAGGACGAAGTTTTACTGTTCTTTTATAACCTTAAAATAATATTTCCATTTTACAATTAGAAAACTGAAATATTAAGAAAATGTCAAAAAATATACTTTGGTCGGCGATAGATGGCATCACGTTGTATGTGGCACGTTTGAATAGGTATCCGAGACCAAACATTTGGAGCCGCTTTTGAGAAAATAGCGTTTGAGCGTTTCTGAAAATACGGAGTTTTGAGCTAGTTTTCACATACAAAAGGTAGAATTTTCGAGAAATTTTATGTGACATTATTTAAAGTCCTTGAACGCATAAACGCAATAATGTGAACAAATATATAATATAAATATTAACGACATGAGAGGCAAGTCAAATCAATACATTTTTGTCATTAAAAAAAGAATTGAGCAATATCGCGTTTATGTCGTCTTATAGAGTACATTTCGCACTATCTCTACCAAAAGTTTAAAGAAACAATTTGGAGCAATTTTTATTTGTTTGTTTTTGTAATTTTTTAAATTGCACATATTGCACGCAATATTAGGCGAAAAATAATAAATTAAAAAAAGTACATGACATTAGTTTTCCGTAAAAAGTTTTTTCATTAATTTTATTTGAAGAAATATCTTACTGTTCTATCTTAAATTTTGTAGTTGTAGGAAGATACAGAAAAAAATCCATACTTTTGGAATTTTCTAAAATTAAGAGTTAACTTTGACAATGAACCTATGCCACATTTTTTTATTTAAGGTCGCTTTTCAACAACTGGGTCACAAGCGACCACGAGAATCAATTTATAATTTACACAAGTATATACATTTTTTACAGGTATGTCATTATACAATTACATACATACAATTCATACAAGCATATAAATGGTCAAAATGTATTAATATTGTGAGTACTTACGTAATTGGAATGGGTACATATATTTATTTATTTACATTACACAAGTTTTGATATTAAAAACATGTTTGAAGGATTATTGTATATTAGATATAGGTAAAGGAGGGTCTTTATATTAAGGTATCAATTTTTGTTATTTTAAAAGTTGTAAGACTTTTATTCATTCTTCTGGGGAGGAGAAGGAATTATAATGAGAAGATTGATTAATGGTTTTCTTGCAAAAAAACATTACCATTCCATTGAATAATGTCCATTGTAAATAGCTGAATTTGTTTATTTTATATTAACTTCAGTTAGAATGGCAATAATGGAGAAGGTTAGGTCACTGCTCTTCTGAATCTTCTCTAGCATACAGTTTTTCATTCATATCTGCATACAGTTTTTTAATGATTCGTGAGCATCTATTTTTCACACCCCGGTTCGGTAAGTATTGGTGAACAGCTCTCTACATTGCTGTTAAAGCTGTAAAATCATCAGTGTTTTCTCTAAAAATTGCTACATTACAATTATTACCCTTCGTTCTGTCAATGAAACTTTGGAGTTGATGTATATTTAATGGGTAGTGGACAGTAGAAGAATCTAAGATTGTTTTAATATTGGACCACGACTGATCGTCAACATTTTCAGAAGAGGTTTTAGCTTTTTACTTATTTTTTGAGTGTTGTTTCTTTTTTTTTTCTTTTTTCAGTTTCAGTAGTTTTCTCTTCCATGTCAGAGGATTCGAATTACTGTCTGGGAGTTCATTCTCGCTACCTGATTGGTTGCTAACCATTTCTGTATTCGAGCTTACAGTAGTTAACGGTCTCTTTAATCTGACACGGTTGCAGGCAAGGTGAACTTCCATTGGGTTTCCTTTCCAGGCTACAGGGTTTCTCGCGGCCGACTAAAAGGGTGAGGTGGTAGGTAGCGGGGAGGGGGGAAGCTGTCAAGGGCAAGATTAAGGCTAGAATTTTCATTCACCTTATTGCTTTCGGGAAGTGTTGGTTCAAATACTTTGGTAGGAACATTAGAATTAACAATAATCTCATTAGGGCTCATTAGGAACATCAGGGGTTACATATATCCAGTGGGGACATCATCTATAGACACTGTAAATGATTCAGGTAATTTATGTTCATCAGGTGAAACAAATGTTTGACGGCGAAAACTGAGGACGTGGCTCAAGTTGGGGTTATTAAATCCAGCACGAAGGAAAGTTAACGGTACTACAGTACTAACACCGAAAGTTAATTATTTTTCTTCTATCACTTGATGAGGAATACTTGGACAAACATTTGAGAGAATAATTCTTTTGTTCCTACAAATTAAAGGTCTTATAGGGAAGACTTGATTAGACACAACGATGCTTTAATGATTGAAGACTAGATCATCTGCGATTTCCTTACTGGATAGAAAAACACACAGTCTGTTGTTCGATATTTGCCAAGCAAACTTGATATGAGAGGGGTTCACTTTGGTAGATAACTTTTCAATAAATTCAACAATTGGCGCACCATTTGCCGAATCTATGATGATAGCATTTTCTTTCTTGGGAAAGAGAGATTGCATAGTAACTTAAGCATAATTAATTGTAGCCTTACTGTTCTGGTTTCCTGAAGATTGATGAACTTGAGAAGCCTCCATGATGTTCACGAAAAAAAGAAACTTTTCACTTAGTTAAGCAATATCGCTTCACCTAAGAATAACTCCACCACGTTTTACATGTGACTGACTGACAATCCCCGAGTCAGTGGACGCACGCACAACGTGATTTTGCCCGGAGCGGACGGAGCGTCTGACCACCACGGCAGTCAGGACGCGACGGTATGCCACCTTTATAAGTCTATGTTACTCTATTCTTACAAGAAATTTAAAGAAAAAAAATGGTGCTGTTTTTGAGAAAATTTTGAAAATGTCCGGGGTGCTTCATGTAAAGTAGCCCAACATTTTAAAGACTTTTATCAAAATCTCAGAGATTCGACTCGAGCCAGATCGACACGGGTATCTTCAATTCGGAAAAAAATCTACGTATGGGTTAGGCGCTAGCAGTGTTCACAGACACGACGGACAGACGGACGGACAGAGTGACGAACGGACAGACGTACTTTTTGAAAAAATAAAAAACAACAACACTTATTCAGTATCAGGGGACCTCAATAACGTGTATTTCCGTCGAAATCTCGAAATCGATTTTCCGCAGCATTACATAACTACCCTGTACCACATATATTACTCCGTATATACGTACGTATACGGGAAAGTAAAAAGGAAGTTTGGCTTTTTCTGCAATTTGCCAAATTGGTTAGTGTTACTTGTGAGTAATAATATATAATTTCAGAATGACAGTATTTAAATCAGAGTTGGGCGTGAGGTTTATATTTCATGTGCGTGAACAATCAAGAGCACTCCCACACGGAAACAGGTCGGGCGGACGTTTCAAAATATCACAATGGCACGCTTTTTCTCTTGTTTTCCATATTTGCGTTGCGAGGCGGCGGTCCAGGGGGCGCAAAGCGATTTGCTGGATCGCGTCCAATATGTGGGTCGAGGTCGGCGGCGGCGGGCGAACAGTTGTGTTGGCGTCGGGGGCGGCCGGCGAACCGCCACCTGTTGCCCCCCGCGAGGAGCCAGTCGCCTTTAAAACGGTCTTCGTGACGCGCCCAGGGGCTGCGCCGGATTTAACCCCGCCCTCCCTACCCCGCCCCGCCTCAGGACACCCACGACATGCCCACACCCGGGACATTATCCCGAGCACTATCAATGTAGCGCCCGCAACATGAAAAGATTACTCGCTCCCCCCTTGAAAAACATGAAGTGGACAATGCAATGCAACCCTTCATCGTAATCGATACTCTAACATTCCTGGTCACTGCCGTAAAGACGCGGCACGTAAATGGACTGAATCTATGTGAAATAATGTCCCTTATGTTCGCGAAACGTGTGCTCAGCAATATATGGAAATAATTTATCGACACCTGAATGCAACGCCTCAATTTTAGAAATAAAAATACCTAATTACCGCAAGAGAATGGCAGGTAGGTGGAATAGGAAACGCATAACAAAGAGACTGAACATACATCAACATTCTGGTGCATGTCACAGGATTACTCAAGGGACTGTTCACATCTTTTTATTTTGCAAGGCAGCCTTCCCACATCCCGTATAACAACTGCGTTTACCTATATTATTCTGAACATCTGTAGGCAGTTGTTTCTTTCATTCGTTGTCTAGATTGCGCTCTGGCGGTTGTTTTATCGAGTTTATTGGTGCACAGATTTAAGTGTTTATATATATAAACAGTGAATGATCAAAATGATAAATAACATGTCGCTCTAAAAATCGCTTCAAATAATGTTAAAATAATTGGATGATTGTCTATCTTTTAATTATTCTAGACCAGGTTCATGATTGCAGAGAGAGTGAAAGTAATGACGTAGCTGGAATTATTCTTTCTGAAACGGAGTGGATTGGTATGGGTTGAATGCTCGGGAGTGTTAACTTTAGCACGTCATTATTGCCACAAACAACTCTTCATGAACGTCAACCTCCACAGTTGGAAGGGCACAACTGGTTCAATTCCATTTCGAAGAGTTTCAATAATCTGGAACGTTTCTCAAACTAGAAGTTGAACATTTGAGTGTGACGATGGATCCGCAACAATTACTTTCCATCTTTAAAGGCATACGCTGTGAATAAATTGGAATAGTCAACATCCAATTTACACGCCTGTTAAGGAGGTCATATTAAGTTTTACACATTAAAACATTTCTAAAATTGATATTACATCGAGGTTAGAGAGGTATAATATTCTAAGCTGTTATTCAATTTTTAAGTACTTGGGAAGTCGTCAGAAGCCCTTAACGTGTTTTGTTTACCTATGAAACATCTATTTATTGGAATTCTGTGAATAGACAACAACTCTATAATGCACCCGCCTACAATAGTTTTTCGGTTATTTTGAGTCCCCATACGTCCCTCCTCTTTTTGACATTCAATGTCGATCTGCTATAAAAATTTGAAGCACTAAGCAATAAAAATGTCTTGTAACGAATGACGCAACACCTTCACCACAGTACCTTCCGTGCCTGTAATAGAGAAAGACGCACCTTGTGAGTTTCATCCCCGCGAACGAGCTGCAATGTCACGATAAATTACGAGACCACGATGTAACTATATACACAATTGAGCGTGAAGCCGTGCGGCTGCCGCTGCTGAGCAGGCAGGCAGCGCTGCGCGACGGTGGCAGCGGCGGCGGTGGCGGCGGTGGCGGCGGCAGCCGTCACCACCGCCACCACCGTCGCAGCAACGGCAGATACGAGTGAAGCGCAGTGGCTGGAGGCAGGCGGCTGGCGGCTATGCGGTCCGCTTCGCACACCAAATCGCCCACAACGCCATTTCAAAGCGCGGAATCGACCCCTGGCTTCATCCGACGGCTGGCGCCTCATGCGGGGATATCCCCGTGACAATCTCCCAGGTGCACGGCAGAGAACGACATTTCATCGCTCGCTTATTTTACGCACCGAGATCAAGGTCGCCCCCTTGACCCAGGATGTTGGCAGTGACCTCGATGCATTGCTGCTGCCCGGCGAAGGGCGGATGTTCGCGTTTTCGACTGAGGTCAATTGATTGCGAGGGGATATTAACCATTCACTCGAAAGTAGACGGTTGGTGGATTCGATCCCCGAGGGGAAATTTTTGCCCACAATTTTCATTTCATACGCTGCGCGGATGGAGGTAAACGCAGTGATCGAGCTCGTTAGATTAAAAACAACTTTTCCCATGAAGGTCACGTATGCAAATCATTTAACGAAAGCTAAACTAGCGACTAGCCAGAATGGATTCAGAAATCTGTTTCAAGGAAGTTGAAGTGAGTTTTTATGTGTGTTAACGTTGGTAAAGTTCTAAAGTTGGCTACGTTAGTTAAGATTTTCTATTTTTTATTAGTTAATATCAATATGATTCTTGTGTTTTCAATACGCAGGACTCTGTTAGAGGGCACTGTTCAATTTGTGGGAGCTCTAATTAGAGCGGGTATTAACGCCGGACACAGCAACCGTCACGAGACGACCATTTCGGCCAGTTTGCATGAAGAGTTACGATGGCTGAAAGGTGTAAAGGAATGCTCAATTGCCGAACAATGTTAACTATTAAATTCTTCTGGTTCTAAATTTTTTTAACACCCAAACCAGATTTAATTGGGGGAAAGCTTTAATTCACTCCTTCCCGCACGTTTTTGTGCGGGAAAGTGATTTTGTTCTGCTAAATTGATAAGTTGCAAAATGTACTTTTTTGGGAGGCGGAGGAAAAATTAATCCTGTCAAATCCTGACAAATTAATCTTTTAACCCCTCTTCCCCCAAAAACGATTGAAGTAGCTATAAAAGTTTGAAACATGACTACCAATCTGGTATCGGTGTTCTACGACCGACCCCACTTCAGGCAGGCGTTGTGATTAGGTAGTTTAGGCGGGGGGAAATTTACGACTCGCGCTAATTATCTGGGTGGTATACAGCCTTTTCGTATGAGAGAATTCTACAGGCGAACGTCTCCTTCTACGCTTCCGCTACGCCAGGCGTGCAGATATTACTCACCCCATTGGTCTTTCTTGATTGTAGAAGACATTTCTGCAGCAGATCTTCCACTGTGTGGAGATCCTCGAGTTCTGCACAACTGAGCCATTCCGTACGAGCAGTCTATGGAGGAGAAAAGCAATATTTGAAAAAGATAATATTAGGTGTAAAATTATCTTAATGCGATATTAAAACTTTATATTAAGGTCATTTATAAACAAAATTGAATAGAGTAGATGCCAATCTCAAAATTGTTTGCATTTCTCTGTCATGAAAACTATGCTTCCATTATTTGCTCATATATTTAAAATCAATTTAAATCGCGTGACTTTTAGTACTATTATAACTCCAGACTCCGGGCACAATTTAAATTCTCGGATTGTCAGGAGTGTCCTTGAATAGACAGTACTTCTAGGTAGTTCTTCTCACAATTTAGTTACGTTTTTTAAGAAATTTCCTGAATTTTGCGGAACGTTTAGTGAATGTAGGATCACAACGTTGATGTAACAAGAAAATGAAGATGAACAGATACTATAAAATTAAATTCAGGTAAGATATTTCTCATCATGGCTCAACATATTATTTGCCATGTCCCAAAGGATCGTCACATTTATATTTTTTCTTTCAAATTAATTTGTATGTGCTATTATGATAAATATGGGAAAGAAATATGCATCCGCTTTAGTGCTTTTTTGGTGATACTTAGGTCTACGGCCTGGAGAAAAGATAAATGGAACCTAATTTGGAAATCGGGAAAATATGTTGGCTTGGAAATGTGTTGAAGGAAAACTATGATTCCGTACTTCTACCGGCATTTCCTTAAGGAACTCTGTTTCGAACAAACGCCTTCAAAAAGTTTTCCAATTCCAAGCTTTCGATATGGGATACAAATGAGCCGCTCGAGCACGAGCAGCTATTGGGTTAATTGGTGGTTCTGCCCACCGAGAAGTGACTTTTCGGCTACTGCGCGCCTGCGCCCATCTGAGGCGGGGAGCCGCACGCGAGGCTCCCATAATTTGCGCCCGCGCCCCCGCCCTCGCCCCCGCCCCTGCCCATGCGTCGGTCCTGCGCCAGCCCTCGACCCTCCGCCCCGCCGGCGTTTCGCTTTAACCCGCACGGGCGCAAGGTGTGGCCACAACACGCACGCGCTTGGCGTGGTCCTTGCTCTACGCGAACGTGCCTATCGTAGTTGCATGTATGATGTATTCGTGTGCATAGATTGATCACCGTGCCGTGTAATGATAGCGCATACGTTATGAGGCACATCGCTTAACGAACACTTCAAGCAAAATGAAACTCACCTCTGGACTCTTAGAGGTGAAATGTACCATCAACATATCTTTGGATGTTACGTCTGATATTTATATGCGGATAGCAATAATAGCATTTTCTCTCTTTCAACTAATAATTGCGTGTAAATAATTCACTGGCCCCATGGGATAAACGAGTGAACCCAAGTGAGTAATCGCAAATAATAGGCGCTAGGCGCGTCGCGCGGCCGCCGACGCCGGTGCGTGCAGTGGCGAGTGTGCGCCGGTGTGCGGCCGGTGTGCGGCCGGTGTGTGGCCGGGGGGCGGCCGGGGTGCGGTTGGAAGCGGGGCGCGTGGCGGGTGGCGCGTGGCGCGTGGCGCGTGGCGCGTGGCGCGGGGCGCGGGGCGCGGGGCGCGGGGCGCGGGGCGCGGGGCGCGGGGCGCGGGGCGCGGGGCGCGGGGCGCGGGGAGCGGCGTGGGAAGCGGCGCGAGCAGCGTGCGTCGGCCGCCTGACTTCGTGTTTCGCAGGCGGCGCTCGCGGTCGATCGAAACGTATTCTCCGGCCATCGGCGGCCGCCGCTCCCGCATAATGCGTGCGTGATTGGCCGTGCAGGCGCACGCAATGCATGAGCTGGCGGGGGGGGGGGGGCTCCGCCTGCCGCCCGCTTACCTGGTCACTCTCTTCCACACCTCACCCAGGCGGAGCCTAGCGACCGGGGCGCCCGACGCCGCGCCCGCTCCCGCTCCCGCTCCCGCGCCCTCGCCGCCCTATGGCGTCTCGCTGGGGCGACGCGCTGCCAGTCGCTGGCGCTTGCAGTGGCGGTTGGGCCCCGCGCGCCGAGCCGCTTGCCTGGGCTGTGACGGCTCAGGACGCTGGCACGCGCTGGCGAGCTGCTACGCCGGCTGCCGGCCACGAGCTATAAGCCCAGCTGAGAGACGGTGGCGCGGGAGCGGTGGGGGGGGGAGGAGACGGGCCGACAGGGCGGCGGGACGGCGGGGGCGGCGACAGCCGAGCATGCGTCCTCGCTCACTCGCCGCCCGGCCGCCCCCGGAGCGCGCGCAAGCGCCGCCGCCATCGCCGCCACCGTCGACCCTGCTGCCCACCCCCGTCTACTCCGTTTCTGTCAGCCCCCTTGTGCTGTCGCAAGCGGATATAGGTTCCCACTCTACAACTTGGGCGTGAAAAACTAAGCTACCCTGTCGACCGGTGGAGCTTGTCACAATACAATCGATGTGACGAACGAAATTCGTTGGCTAAGCGTTCGGTAAGCGGTAAGTGGTTCGGTAAGCAATAAGTGGACAGGCACACGGATGCTGAATTTTGCATCGACCAGTTAGCGATGTGACATGCCAAGCCCTGACGGTACTAATGATTTCTTATGATGATCAGATGACACGATTCGCTGTAGTTAGCAACAAATCCATCTTACTGAATTAACGATGTACCTAGTACTTTTTTAACTCTACAAAAATCAGAAGACAAGCTGAAAATTTAAAGTATTTAAAACGACGGTTTGAAATATTAAACTCTCGTCCTCTTTAGGTGTGCACTAAACTCTCATTTCATCTATATTTTAGACATCAGGGCAAAACACAAAGATAATACAAAAATAATTCAATATAGTATTATATTTAAATAAAATTATATTGGTGTATCATTATACAATAAAAATAATCGTCGATCTCTTAAGTTGCTGAATAATTGTACATCTATAAAAGCAAATAATCTTACAGATAATTTTTGAGGGGTAAAAACACACATGCACTGTACGTATTTAATGAGTCTCAATGATGGACTTAAAGAGACTTTTAGAGTTATATATAATTTCAGAAAACAACCTTTCTTCGTTAACAAAAAAAAAAAAAGGTAGCTCTAGAAGTGATATTCTCCGACACCTGAAACATTGTTTAACAGAAGCAATATTGTAACTGTTGTTGGTCTTCTTCTCTTTCCACAGTTTCCAGAATTCTCCGAGTTTTTGGGGTCTGAAATATCTTTTCAGAGACTACCATTTTTCATTAATACGGACGTAATACATTATGGATTGGTTTAGAAAATTTAAGTTACCAAAACTTCAGACACGATTTAATTGGCATAAATCAGAGTAACCGCAGTGTCTCGAGTTAAACAATGTCTTCCTTTCGAGATGCACTTGTGCAGAAACAGCTGAATTCACGCACATCAAATACAAATCCATTTATAGATACTTTTGTCGTCCTAGTAATGTGTTCCTTTGCTTTAGAAACGTTAAAACGGCAGCATAAACATCAACTACGCATTTCGGAAGAAAGGCACGCAAATTGTTTGATTCATAAAGCATTCATTGTGATCAATAACGGTATTTCCATTTCATAGAGCGTCTAATTTATTAACAGGAGTGAAAAGAGAGGGAGTTCGCTTGGCCAACATAATGTATCTGGTGCAAATGTTCATTTAATAATATTACTGTTTAATTTGTTCAAAAATATTACTACTCACATCATTTTCTATCAAATTACTCTGTATATTATTCCAAATAATTCATATTTTAAAGGAAACCAAGAGTCTAGAAACTTCTCTAAATTTGGATTTGAACCAACTTGAACTTCGGGTCTAATACGACAGGGGCTGACCCAACCCCCAGAATGTGTACTAGAATATGAGTCTCCTCATGCCTTGACAAAAATATATTTTTTAACAAGCAGTGCCCGAAATACGGTTTCTCATGCTTGTTTGTGGTGTGGAAATTATTCTTTATTTTAATTAATAGTGTGTAAAACTTTAGAAAGTCCGCGAAACATCGCGAATTGAGTGCGACAAACTGTCACACACGGCTAGCTAAAATAATTGTACACGTGCGCGAGGTGTTAGCAAAGGGAACAGTAAGTTTCGCGCACTTATTACATAATTTACAATTTTTTGAAATCTTTGTATATGATACTGATTTTTTGTGAATAAAAAATTAAAATTGCTCATATTTATGTATTTAATTTCCCACAACAGTGCAAAGCCCCAATTACTCTGTAGGTATTACAAGATGAAAACTAAAAGAAAATAATTAATTTAAAATTTAACAGAAATACAATCACAAGAATACAACTTTTTACAAAAATTGATAAAACATAACACACCAGTATCATAAATAAAAATGGAAATATTATATCTTCAAAACAGTCATTACAAAAAAATATAACAAAAATGGGCATACAATGACAATTATGGAAACAAAAATTATGGTTACAGAAATGGAAAACACATCTTCACAATAATCTGGACATGGCGAGCTACAATTAAAATAATGTATCCACATTTAGTGATCTTTCAATGTTTTATTTAAATTTCGTTTTTATTTAAGAAAAGAAAAAATGAAGTCTAAATCCCACACTGCTCAATTCATTGAATTTAGAGAACATTCTCAAGAATGGTGAATGTTTGTGCGATGTTCTATTTGGTTTGTTAATAGTAATAATAATAATAATAATAATAATAATAATAATAATAATAATAATAATAATAATAATAATAAGGGACTCCACCTAGGGAGTACATGACCTTGACGTTGGTGGAGGAGCTTGAGTACCCTTATGATCCTGAGAGCTATGCCGGCGGTAGCTTAGCTACTGGTAGGGCCTCCTTTGCCAGACAGGTCGATGGTGAGACAGACGAAGAAGTACTCCAGAAGATGGGGACCTCAACAACATCAGAAGAGGACCAACCTGGCAGTAGGAATAAAATGCACCAATTTAATTTAATATGGAGACACGTACTAGAAAGAAAGCCTTGAAAAATATGCCGCTACCCAAGGAGCGTCGGGGCACCTCTGGAGCCATCGCTGGGGGTGACAGTATGCGAGCCGATGGTGACCAGCAGTTGTGCAGGCGGGCCCTGGTCGGGATACCCGAAATGCGACAGCCTGAAAGGAGCGAACCAACATCGAATGTCTCCCCGGCTGAAGGTGTTGCGCAGGTGCTACAACCAGTGCCCACCCAAGCAAGGCTGCCAACACAACGCAGGAAATGGCCAACGGCTGTTAATGAACAAATAATGCGGATCTACTACCGGATCACAAAAATTGACACAGATGTGACCGGATACAGGCAGAAATTGTATAGGGAATTTCAACAAAGTTTTCCTGAATATTCCTTGACTGAACAAAGAGTGTCTGATCAGTATAGAGTGATTCTGCGTAACAAACTGATCCCTGAGACATGGCTCCAGGCTATGCAAATGGAAGTGAGGCGTGAGTTAGAACTGAATGAGGTTGTGGATACACAGCTTAGAGAATCGGAAATTAACCCAGATACCCACATCAATGTCCCTACAGCAGGTGATACAACTACAACTGAAGTCGAAAGACTGGTGGAATCGCTGAAGATGGGAATGAGTGAAGCTATGCTCCAATTTGAAGGGACTGACCCAACAATGAGTCCAGCGTTACCTGAGGCTAATACATCGAGACGAATGGCACGTATTATAGATATAATGAATTGCGAGGTGCTACCTGAGGAAATTAAAATGGCGCAAAATTTACAATCTCTCCACCTTAGTATATATTGTACTGCAGTTGTAGTGGTGAAATCGCTGGAAATAAACTGCGATAAACTGACTCGGAAAAAGCAAACTGGTCGGATGATGCCACCTTGGGAGACGTCTCGTCAGGAACATCGAAATACTGAGAGGTGATATCGCCCGTATGATGAGTTATACCAATGGTATCCGATCACGAAAACTTGTAAAGCTGGTAGGTCATATTATGGATGGAAATAAAATAAACACTCGAAGAGATGAACCTAATACGACAGTACTACAGTGCATCGACACCCTGAAACAGAGACTATCAGTCTTGATAAATCGATTGTTCAGAACAAGCAGAAATAGGAGAAAAGACAACATTTTGTTTGAAAAATCTGAAAAGAATTTTTACCGAAATCTGGGAAGAAAAGAAGAAGACAATTATAGAGGACTGTATCAAACACAACAACAGATAAATTATTTTTGGGGTAAGCAATTGTCCGATCCTGAAGAATGTGATGTGAGAGCGAGCTGGATTGGAGAAGAGAAGAAATGTTGTGAACATTTTACAATGATGCATCGCCAAGAATTTATAACTGAAGATATTGGTGGAGTAATCAAGAACCTACTGAATTGGAAAGCTCCATGTCCAGATGAAATTCAAAATTTTTGGTATAAAAGATTATGGTGTATTCACCAAAGGCTGGGTGAATTGATCAATGAGGTCATACAACAACCAGATAAGATGCCAGAATTTCTTACCCAGGGGATTTCATATTTGATATCCAAAGACCTACAAAAACAAGAAGATCCAACAAAATACCGCCCTATTTCATGCTTGCCAACGATGTATAATATCATTACATCGTGTCTTTCATAACGAATATGTACCCACTGTAGTGACAACGATATTATTGCAGTTGAACAGAAAGGCTGTAACAAAGGCTGTTGCAAAGAACAATTAATCATAGATTCAATAGTGTGTTCAAGCATATGCAAAACATCGCAACTTGCACATGGCGTATATTGACTATAAAAAAGCGTTCGATTCTGTACCACATACCTGGCTGATAGAAGTACTTAAGATCCATGAGGTTGATACAAAAGTTGTTTTTTTCTTGGAACATGTGATATTGGCTGGCGAACAAAATTTATCTTGAGTACTCCTGTTGACAACATCCAAACTGATACTATCAATGTGCGAAAAGGTATCTTTCAGGGAAACTCGCTAAGTCCTCTGTGGTTTGTACTCTTGATGAATCCACTATCTACTCTCTTGAATTGCACTAAATGTGGATTTGCTATTAAAACGGGCACAAGAATGTCGCATAAATTATCTTTTGTATATTGGATGATTTGAAGATACATGCTTCGACAAAATCTCAACTTGACCAACTACTGAGTATTGTGGAATCATTTTCAAAAAGTATCAAGATAGAGTTTGGCCTGGAAAAATGTCGAACATTGAATATTTTAAGAGGAAAGTCCGAGGAGGGGGCCTATGAACTTGAAAATAGGCAGAAATACAAACGATGTCTGCCGAAGAAACGTACAAGTACTTGGGAATGAGACAGACAAGGCGCATTAACCAAAACAAATGAAAGTCGAGCTTACGGAGGAATTCATACGAAGGACCCGAAAACCTTTGAAAACAAAGTTGAATGGAAAAAATATCATAAAAGATAGAGGTGGAAGAGTAGTCATAGAATATCATAAGAGATAGAGGAGTCTAGAGATATGGGTGGAAGAGGACTCGTAGATACCAACTTTGCCGGCAAGTGAAGAGCATGAGAATGTATTTCCACTTTGCGGCAAATACATCAACATTGTTTAAGGCAATTTGTGAAGCTGACGCCTATTCTCCGTCAGAGTTGTCGCGACAGGAGGCTGTGGACTTCTCATGCAATGACGACCAAAAGCGAGATTTATGGATGGCGAAAGCTCTTCATGGAAGACATCCACACGAGATGAGCCAAGCGCATGTCGATATGAAAGCGTCGAACTACTGGCTTATATCAGGACAAATCTTTCCAGAAACTGAAGGCTTTATGTTCGCTATTCAGGATCAAGTTATCCCAACACGTAACTATCTGAAGTGTATTGTGTAGCGAAACCGATTTCGTCATACTTTTTGAAACGAAATTCATGCTGGAAAAATTAAATATAACAAACTCGGACCACCCAGAATTCTACCGGGAGTTTAAACAGATTGCAATGCACGCGTAGTCCCACTTATCGCGGGAGGCCATTACCGCCTCCTCCCCATTAAGCAGGCCGTTTGGAGGACTGCCGTTGACAGACACTGTGCAAGTGTTCACAGCCGGCTGCAGATTTCGAGACCACCCACTTTCGGGGGAGCCCAGAGCAATACTTCCGTCATCGAACGCGCCCCCCTACGCAAGCAAGGGCCAGAGTTCTAGAAGGTTCGAGAACAACCCTGCATGCTCGCAGCCCACACAAAGAGTGGAAATTTCCTTCGCTTCTCACGCTGCGATTGGGTTAAAATATTTCACTACGCAACAACTTCCAACCAATAGCGACACTGCTATCAAAGGGAACTAGGACACATAAGAAATTGGGGTGGGGAGAAGAGTTAACCTGGGGCGATTTCGACGGAGAGAACGGCAGAAGGGATTTGAATTCTAGACAGGACAGTCGGGGCAGAAGTTTCTCTTGGGGGGAATATTTTTCGGCTAGAGGCAAGTTCACCTCTACCGGACTTAGAATTTTTTACAGTACCAGCTCGAGCATTGAGCAGACTGTAGTAAATAGAGGAACTTTTTTTTTGGAATCTGATAGTTCGTGTTCTTGAATTATTCGTGACGGATTTCTTAATTTTCTGAAACCGGACTTGTAAAAGACTGTCATAACAATCAGAAGAACGCTTGGTTGTTTACTCCGCGCCTGAGGTCGGGAGAAAAATCCCGGCAATCTTCAAGCACTTCGCTGCCAGTTCGCCCAGCCATCGCTGCCAGTGGTAACGGCCTCGCCAGAGGGTCGTCCAGCTGACGCACGCGCCGAGAGGGGTGTGTGGGACCGCTGCGGTCGCGTCCTTGCCCCAAGGCCGCCGCCCTCCTTCCAGACGCCGAGGGTCCGCCCGGGCTCACAAAGAACTCTACAGGGTTGAACAACCCGAGGGTCATTCAACTCCAAGACTTATGTAATGCAGTGTCGCGCTCAGGCGCGTTAAATTGTCATCCTGTAACTCATGTAAATATTAGTTATAACAAGTTGATTTTCTTCCTAGTCATAAGCTTTACTGATTACTAACGCCTAATGTTCTTTCCTTTCTTTTTTTTAATCGATCTCTTCAATTTTTTTTCCATTGTTAGTTTATAATTTAAATTTCTCTGGTGCATTTTCTTTTTATTATCATTCATGCCCAGAAATAAATTGAATCATTTTACCAGTGAACAAGTGTTTATTTAATTTGTGTTCCTATCGTACTGCATAACAGTTCCTTCCATCACCGATCTGAGCTAGTGGCAGGGCGGCCAACCGATTCCACAGGTAATCGGTTCGGTTACAATTGTTAAATATGGAAATGTGCAGAACAATTCATGACGTTATGGTTGTCCAACTGTTGAATCAATTCAACATGTTACCTCAGGTTGTACACATCTGGTAGGCATTAAATATAAACAACGATATGATACAGTGTCCAAAATTTTACATCAAGCGTTGGCTCAGAAATGTTGTCTTCTGACTGAAGAAAAGGTACCGTACTTTAAGTACCAACCTGTGAGTGTACTGGAGAACAAAGAGTAGCGCTTGTATTGGGATAGAACTATCTTAACGGACCAGACAATGATTCACAACAGACCAGATTTGGTGGTGATAAACAAGTGGGAGAGATATATCATGCTTGTTGATGTTTCTATCCCAAATACAGGTAATATTGAAAGTAAATACACTGATAAAATGAGTAAATATGAATATCTTGTTGAATCCGTTAAGAAACGGTGGAATATGGAAAGAGTCAACATCGTTCCAATAATTGTTTCAAGTACCAGAGTCATCCCTAAGTGTCTGATGCGGAATCTCCAGCAGCTAAGTTTGAATGAAGACATATACAAACTTATGCAGAAAGCAGTAATTATCTCAACAACAAGGATAGTCCGGAAATTCATGGGAAGTGACGTACTATGGATTCTTTTAAAAATAGATGTATTGTGCTTAGATTTTGTAAATCTGTACAATAATCCATTTAAATGTACCAATGAAATGAGAAAATAAATAATAATAATAATAATAATAATAATAATAATAATAATAATAATAATAATAATAATAATAATATGCCTTTATTGATATGGCGAAGCTCGGGCCATCAGGCCCGCTCTTCCGCCTAACAACATGTATTGAACACAAATATTGAAAATAGTCTAAAAAAGTTATGTAATCTACGAAATGTAAATATAATATAATCTACAAGTGGTAAGAAATTAGTGGAAAGCAAACATAATTTACAGCAACTTATAAATAGGCATAGTCAGAGGTTAAATGGATACAAACATGTTACAAAAATTTGTTTGAAATAATTTTAAAATTCATAGTCGGAGCTTGAAAACACAGTTTGAATTGAATAAGATATTTATTATCCAATTCTTTCCACATTTACATTCTCAACTAATTAAAGTAAGAACAGAAAATGTGATTCAATTACCAATAAGATAAAACATATCCTTTGTGAAATTTAGAAAAGCAACATAAAAATACGAAAGTGCATTTCCAATTTAGTTTTAAGAACACAAATGAATGATCAATTTTGCAGTAGTTAATTAACTATTTATATATTATTTCCTTATTAGCACTTACAGTACACAGTATAAACAATTAGTACGTAATATGATTATTATATTAAGCACTTGTATTTACAAAAAGGATTACATTATTATATTAAGCACTTGTATATACAAAAAGGATTATAAAGTACAATATTTCACAGACCAATGTGTCTGTTTCTTCAGGCAATTCAGCTAAAATAAATGTGTAACATAACTTATTCAACCAAAAAGATATTTCAAACAGATTTGAGAACATTGGAACATCAAAACTGTAGACTCAATACCATATCTAAACATAGAATGCAATTTTCTTATCTCTTATATAGTTTCTCAATAGTTTTATTGTAATTATTTATTGTAGCTGATATATTTGAGGGACAAGAACATTATTCTGTGATATGTTGTACTTAATAATACTTTTTGTAAATACTGGTGCATAATACTATAATAAGCCAAATTTTGCCTGCCTACAATAAATAATTAAGGGTTTCAATAACCTGTTAAGGTGTACCTCAACCAAAAAATAACTATTTGATAATCAAATACTGAAGGTTTAGAATATTTCCTACTACTTCTTTTATTGCGTAACCTTTTCCACACATCCATTCTATGAACCCGACGAAATTTCAATTCAAAATAATGTCTGTGTATTTACCTTATTTGAACTTCCTGCAAACGTGGGAGTAGTCATCGTATCCTCGTATATGCGCAATATCTTGCCCAGACTCCAATTCGCTTCTATTCGCAGCATCAAGGACAACAACCACAGAAGGAAACGTGTTACAGTATCACGGATCCGGTATACTCCAACGGTTCTTTTTTTTTCGGTGTGACAATATCTTTCCGACGACGGAAACATAAGTTTATACTACGCCCGGAACAACTAGCAAGAAGTATTGCCAACATCAGCAATATTTATTGCCGCAATGTTTACATTGGCAACTTGCAGCGAGCAATAATAATGCTCGCCATTTTCTTGCAAGTGTAAAGCCAGATTTAGGCAGTTTCGACACTGGTACTGCTCAAACTCGTCAGTCCGCTCCGCCAGTTGAAGTTCGAGATCATCGACCTCCTTGGTCTTCTGTAACAGTTTCTCTTCGTAACGAAAAATTATCACCTCCAATTTCTTTTCCAGTGCTTCAGAAACAACCTGTGCAATTTTGCGCATCCGATGTCAGGATGCTTTCAATAAGCGAAACAGAGACAGCGTCATTAGCTTTGGCGTTGCGTGTGGCCAACGATATTTCGAAAAATTAGAAGTAGAAACAAACTTATTTCACACATTTTACTTTTAGGAAAAAACTAAAAGTACAAACAATTTCTTAAAAATATTAACAATATATTAAAAATATATAAGTTTTACTTAACTTTTATCAAGCAGACACTGGCGTCGTGTGCGGCGCTCTTCACAAACGGTCCTACTTCTGAACAAAACTACCTGCTGCGCCGCCCACTAAAAAAATTACCTGTGGTGATTCTCAGAGCGCTTAGGAAATACGTTCTCGCAGCTCGCAGACCATGACACAACTGAATTATTTGTAATAATGTTAAAATATAATAATTATCGTCCTCTCACACTTGATACTCGTGCATTAGATGAAAAGTGTGATAGGAATTCACTGTTATCTGACAGACCGCTGACTACTTTATATAAGAAAAAAATGTTCAGCAAAGACCCTTCTTTTAAAAAAAACATAAATGTCTTTATTGATGGCGAGGCTTAGGACATTTAGTCTGCTCTTCCACCTGACCTTTTCCAAAAACTTTTAATACAATAGTTAATGAAAAGAAGGTCATTCAAATAGGAATACGTACGCAATTTTGTTGAGGGTTTTTTTCACATTGAGGACAGGAATGTAAGGGAGCGAGGGAGGAAGGAGTAGATAGAAAAGGGAATACTCTTACAGCATTGACGAAATGAAATTTATGAGTGAGATGAAATTTATTTATTTTAAGTTAGGGATGTGTTAAAGTTAATGATAAATATATTAGAAAGCTATGAAAATTTATTCAAAATTTAGATAAATTATATTTTCTGACTCAGCAAATTAGGTTCAGAAAGGATTGGACGGATTTTGTGTTAGTCAGTGAAAGGCTATTAAGTACTACTAAATGTTTCACACAAAGGTATTGAAGGAGCTAAGATTACGTATGTATTATTGAATATCCCTTAAAGAAGACTAGAAAAGGAGGAAATATCGTCAGCATACAAGCGAAAACACATCGAGTCAAGAGTTCAGGCCCTGAGAAAACGTTGGAAAATAAAGTATTTCGTAGTGATATCACTTGTATTTTGTAACAATAATATTAACAATATTAATATTATGAGAATGTATTATAAAACTATTCGATTTTTAAATGAAGTAAATAGAAAGGAATTAAAAACGTTCCATTCAATTGTAGGAAAAGTTTTCAATTTAAACCCCGTACTAGAAAAGTAGAAATTATTAAAATTTAGGAACTGTTATCAATTAGAATATTCCCAAGACCTGAAACTCCGACCCAACATCTCCCATCCGTAAGCTAATGATATATACTACGTTTATTCCTGGGACTGCAAGCAAGAGACGATCCCTGCATGCGCCTTAAGCGAATGAGTAAACCCAAGTAAACTTCAATCAGAATGGCGGCTTAAGGCCTAGACACAATACTCTATGAAAAACACAATACAAGTTTAGCAATTTCAGCGCACACAAAATACAAAAAAGAAAAGGAAACATTTTGAATTGAATATTATGTCTTAACAAATGCGAAAGTTGTAAGAAATGATGAACTGAAACAAAAAGATTGAATATTAGTAAAACATATCTAGAAAAAAATAAAATCACACGAATTATATTTTGAATACAAGCACAAGTGGTCAAATGCACATATGCATATTGCGTTGCACAAATGAGCAAATGCACAAATGCAAAATCACGTACTCATTACACAGGTATGCACACGTGTGTTCTGTAATAAAAGTGATGTATGGGTTGAGAGGTTGGTTCTTCATAGGTTATTTAAAAATGATTGGGAGTGGACGAGTACAAGTAGGTTTGAAAACAAATAGCTAGATTACAGAGTAATCAAATTATTTAATAAGGATAAATGTAAATGCTACTTAACGAGGGTAAGTGTAAAATTAAAATAAAAAGAGATACGAAAATTTTGTGTGTCACAGATACTCGTATTTGATCACTTTTTATAGTTAAATAATTAAAATAATAGTATTAAATTTAGAGGAAAGAAAGAGTTAAATAACCTAGAATAGAAATTAATAGTAAGAGAGAAAGGAAACAAAACAGATAGGATTTTAGTGATACAAAAGAGAGAGGGAGAGAGAATGAAAGAAAGAGAGAGGGAGAGAAAGAAAGAGAGGGATAATATGATAAAGGATAGAGGATGAGATGAAATTATTTATTTGGAAAATGGAGTAGAACAGTGTAAGGCTGGCCTTCCATTAGAAATACGTTTCCGCAATATCTTTCAGCAATTTGTTTGCACTTCTTGCGGTCATCTTTACACTAGCAAGAGCAAGAAGGGGCAATATATTGTCCGAAAGATCTGAGCAAGATCTTTCCGGCAAGATATTGCCGATATCTTTACATTAGGACCATTTGTTGCCGTGTTTGGCGACGGCGCAAGGAAAATGGCGCATGAAATTAAGTGAGATTATACCCCACTTCCCGACAACTAGTGGAAGGCAAAAGATTCGAGTTGTGGTCGCTCTTATTGTGCTAAATGGGGGGATGAAGTAACGCCGACGATTTGTGAGGATATGAGACTGAATTTTGAGAAGAAAGGAAAAGAGGGCTTGTGCTAATTAGGTAGAAGTGTCTGAATATTTTTCTTAAAACAAAATGATTTCTTGGATTTCGATTCCCGTAGGAGCAAAGTAAGTTTCTTTTAATAAAAAGTGCAATTACTAATTTGGTAAAAAGTTTTAAAATATCCATTTCCTATTACTGATGTATTATGGAGTAATCTTAAAATTGATTTAGATTAGATTAATATCTTTATAATTTTTAACGTAAAAGATTAATAATCAGGGGGCATCTATAGCTGAACCAAAATTTGGACCTTTGATAACCAACCATAGACAAAATAGTTATTACTTCTTTTACTGTCGTAAACCTTTTTCATACACCCATTTTACGAAAAAATGCATATAAAATGGAAATATTACGTCTATGTACTACCGTACATACTTCCTGGGTACGTGACAGTGGTTAACATTGGCGTCTTCCAGTCATATCTTGCTCATACTTCATTCCAATTCTAGTCCCAGCAACAGCCGGTAATATCTTTCCGAAGGTGGAAACACATGGGTTTACATTACGACCGGAATATCTAGCAAGAAATATTGCCGACATCAGAAATATTTATTGCCGTTATGTTTACATTGGCAACTTTTCTTGCGAAATAATATTGCTCGCCATTTTATTGCAAGTGTAAAGCCAGCTTAAGATAAGTAGGATGGGGAAAAGAAAGGGATTCGTCACAGCGCTGAAACAGCACGGCGTCCACCGAGTTCTCAGTTTTAGCAGACGAGCAGTGGCAATGTCGTTAAAAAGTATTTTCATGAATCCAGTTTGTGACTTCCTTTTTAAACTTTGGAATGTACAACTATTTTTTATAGAGGAGGGAAGATTGTTCCAACCACGAATGCCAGTAACAGTGAATGATTTGCTAAAAGTAGAGGTATTGTGGTGCGGAATACAAATAAGGCATGACGCTCAGGCACGATGTAGCTTCATAATCTGAAATCGTTGTGAGAGGGTGGAATGATGAGCGCTGTTTAAAGTCCTGTAGAGAAGAAGAAGGCAGTGAAGTAAACGCCTTTTATCAACGGTAAGAATTTTTGAATCCGCGTAAAAAGTTGAAATATGGTCGTATTTTTTAAGGTCGAAAATAAATCGAATGCATGCTTTTTTTAAATTTACGTTGCTATTTTAAATTTGTGTCAGTCAATAGGAAATAGCAGTAATCAAAATGAGGCATAAGGAGGGATTGTACCAAGATCTGACGTGTTTTTGTAGGTAAAAGAGTTCGCATGCGTTTCCAAACATTTTTTTATTATTTTATTTAATAGGTAATTATTACAAACAAATTAGCTTACTTGATCCTATGTGGCTAGGCCGATGGCCTTTAAGCCATTACAATACCTACATCCTTTCGCGTTCTAATCTTTCGAATTCTGGTATTCACCCCAAATGGTCTCTCCATCGCATCAAAGCCGCGGAAAAGAGACCATAAGGTACGGCTCAGGAAAAAACCCCTGAAGGGGGAAAAACCTGCCGTCAGAAGCCGAGTACATTCTAATCTAACCCACGTTTATTTTAACTATTTATTTTCTGGCGCGGGCGTCCCGCCGTCTCCTTCCAGTGCTTGGCCTCCTCAGCACCTGAAATCAAACAGCGCCACAGAAGATCGTCCGCACCAACGCCTCTACGCTTATATATTCGATCCCCCCTTACCCTCACCCCCTAATGTGCTTATTACTATGCCAGATTTATTTTATTTATTATATTGACCTGTTACTTACCAATTGACCACGACTTATGACTTATTTCTTAACTGTTTACTAACTTAACACAAAATTACTTATTAACTTACTTATTGTTAGCTTATTGACTTATTTATTTCTCACCAGTCTAGGCTCCGCTAAAGCTAACCGGTGCAGTTTTCCCACTCCCTAATTTCAGTTTCCCTAATGGTCCGAACCTTTCCTAAAAATGTTCCTAATTCTTTCATATATTTAGACCTTTTATCACCGAAAATGTTTTGGGCGAGCGGTACGTTCCTGTTTAGGAAGTAGTAATTTCCCATTCCTATCCATTTTTTCTCCATGATTCGGTTGCACAGCAAATTAAGAGTATGTGGATCCAGTCTTCCCTATCACCGCAAAGCACACAGATGCCATTACCACTTGCGTTACCACCAAACATTTTTTGCCGCGAACACTTTTTGACAGATTTTATCAATTAGAACATTCCAATTTATAGTATTATCCATTTACACCTAAAATTTTCACGTCGTTACATCACGGTAGAAAAGTTCCATATATGCAAACATCAGGGAGAGTGGAAAGTGATAACTTTTTTAGGGAGTTTCTGGACCCGATTACAAGACACTGATGGGGGGTTTGGAGGTTGATTGAGGTTTAGCAGTTGAACACGACCAAGAGGAGAGACTACGTAGGTAGTTGTTAATTTTTTTAGCAATTTCAAAAACGCGAGAAGGCTAATAGCAATGTACACGACACACTGTCACCACGCACGACTCTTTGTTGCCGAGCAGATAGATAATGCACTGGCGCCAGTGCAGGCAACGTATCTGATAGATATCGCGCAACGCTGCGATCACTTTTCAACATGCTCACGCTCAAATGATTTTGCAAAAAGATACAAACAGAAGGCCAGACATTCTCAGAAAAGTACAATGAAGTAATACATGAAATATCAGATGATCGCAGTAATTCAGGAACATAAAATTGCCCAGGCTTGGATCTCCCAGATCCATTGCGAGCACTCCCGGGTTAGGGAGACTGGCACATAATCACACTCAATTTTTCGACATCACCTTGATATTTTCATTCTTTTCATTTTTACAATCCTACAATTTTGGATGATGAACCCAAAAAATATTTCAGATTAATCTCGGAGATATGACTATAAAAACACATAATAACATTAATGCCATGTTGGAATCTAATTTATTCACAAATATTAATGACAATGTTCTGTCCAAAACCAGAATACCTTAAAACATTTTTATTTCTTTTTGATATGTTCCGTTTTGCTTTATTTGTATAAGTGTACTCTTTTCTTGATCTGTTTCTTCCCCCTTCCATCTATCTTTACTCCTGTTGTTACTTGATTTCATTGTAATTTTTTTCAAATGATAACGACTATTTTATCTGTTCCATCTCAATTCATAATTGGCCCTTCTCTTTGAAGAGAGGATTATATATACATAACTTTGCTCTCAACCGCCAAGCGGGACGGGCGTGACCTAGCTCCGAGTTGCTTGCGCAGTTATCAGTGACTGAGTCAAAGTCTTATCAGAACCAACGAATCGCGGATTCGAGTCCCGTCTCGGGCATGGTTGTATTGTGTACGTCCATGCACCCCGTATCATCATGTGTCATCCTCACAGTTTACCATATCGTTACACGCAATGGTGGTCGCTTATGAACTAGAAGTTGTTGCGGCCTACTTTTTGTGAAAAAATCAAAGGGAAATGTGTGGGTATTATTAAGAGACTTAATTTGGAATACAAAACGTGGATTTTATTCGTTTCCAAGAAGACGTTTTTGAAATACAGCTTGTGACCATATGGTCACACTAGGTCTTAACACGAATAAAATCGCTAAAGTTTCAAAGAGCAAAGCTATTGAATTTTCAGTCTTATAAAAATGAAATATCAACCAGAAATATTCGTAACAAACACTAGAAATATAATAATACATAAAAATAGTGAAAATAATAAATAGTATACAGTAAACAAAAATGAAAGGGATTATCTCAAAGAGAGGTAATTTGCAAAACAAGATATACAGACACCAACGTGGCATTTTCTGCATTGTGTTCTTCCAACCGAAGTACAAATATCCCCAGCACAACGCTTTCTTTTTCTGTTGGGGACTGATTCAACATAGTGATCAACACCGTCATAGCGAACTCCTGAAAGTACTCTTCCACCTGTCTTCAATATAGAAGGACGTCCTGCCCCTTTGGGGGGATTTTTATAAAGAGTCAAATATGTTTGAACTATTTCCCTTCTGAAATCTAAATGGTAAATGATGGACCCCTTGTTTCTCATTATTATCCATGAATTATGAACACATACGTCCACTAGCCAAGTAAAGATGGGCCGCCACCACTTTTTCCCTCTTATTCCTTTTCTGTAGGGTCCAACATTGCCGTCCATTTGATCCGTACCACCCATGAAGTCGTATTGTGCAATGTTATTTGTACGATCTACTTTTATAATTTTCCTTTGTGATCTGCAATAACGTTTAACAGGTGTCACTGGATTTACACTGTGTGTGGTGGTCGCGACAGTGACAGTGTTGTTATCCATCCATCGAGTGAGGTTTATTTCTTCTTTTACTCTGAATGCTGCCTCAAAAGTTCCTCTGGGCATCTTTTTCATCTCCTCTAGCTTTGAAATAGGGCAATCTTTTGGCACCCTGTTCTGACGTATTGTGCCTGTCCCTTCATACCCTCGACTTTTCAGATGACATGAGACTCATTGCCGTAAATAAATGGTCAAAGTATAGTATGAAAGGCAGTTGTTTTATGGAATTTGGAGTTTACTACGTACCCTACATTGGTGTTTAGACACAAGCCTTGTAAACAAAGCGAATAGGCTTTCCCCTGATGCACTGCTTACAACCATGCCTGCCAAAATATTCAATCATACTCTCATCATAGCATATTTCGCGTTGGGAAATGAAATGGCTAATAAACCGTTCTTTTGCCATATCCATGAATGGTCTAAGTTTTGACATTTTGTCATCTTTATTCAAATTGCTGTTCCTATATACTAAATATGCTGTTGCTATATACTAAAATATTTCTCATGTCACTTGAAGGATCTCAAAAGTATATTTTCCCGAGCAATTGAACATACCCAGACAAAATAAGAATGCAAATGAAACACTTCATTTCCTCCATAGTAATGCCTGGTAAAGGTAGGTTCCTCCAAAGAGGATAAATATTTGATTGTTGAACCAAATAATCGAACATTTCGAAGTCAAAAAAAAGTTCGAAAGCGTCTGTGCATTGTGCATATAAGACCCCTATATGCACTAAAATTAGGCTCTGGAAACAAAACATTATTTTCAGGGAAATCCTCGAGAGACCATTTACGTGAAACATACAGTTTTCTTTCCGCGCAATGTCTTTGGTTTCTGCTTTCTAATTATTTCTGAAGTGCATGGTTTATCATCTTCACCGTCAGCAATCTCTAATAACTTCTCCATTTGCCAGAACCGCTTTAGCAGCTGTTTGCAATTGCTTACTACTCAAATTGTCCATAAAACCTGATAATTCATCTCCAGAATCTTCATCTGATTCCTCTCGCACCTCTGGGGGTCCCATAAATACCTCTGTAACATCTTCCTCCACATCTTCCAATAAATCTATTATTTCCTGCAAAGTCAGCGACCTGAAATTCGAAAGAAGCAAACATAACCTAACATTGTCTCGTGCCTAGCGTGACCATATGGTCACAACAGAATTTAACTTTGAATTCCTCCCTATGTAAACCAATTTACCATTTGAAGTTATGATATTTTATGACCCATACGTTCAACTAAAGGAATAATACAGAAAAATTGAAGAGACATTTCTATTTCGTACAAAAAAAGCTCACCTCTCATTACGCGCCATCATCTCAGCACCTCACCTAAAACACCGCCTGAAAGCTGTGCACGTAAACAAATGAAAGTCGACAAAAACGCAATAATACCAACATTGATAAGTAAATTAATGTTTTAGATATCAATTATTTTGCTTTTAAGTTTAATACAAAATATGCCGAAAACACCAGAAGCCAGAAAGCGGCATGTTGTGCAGCGTGATCACATGGTCACGCTAGGTCATAATGGGTAAATAACAAAAAAAAGGTCTTGTCTGAACTAGTGCGATCGATAATTCTTTTGCATATGCGTAGCCAACGACCGTTTTGCCCCATTGCAGCAAAACTACACTACGAACAATTATATTTCGGTAGAATATCGATAGACAAAAACATAAAACGTATTTATCTATTTGTGTCAATACTGAACTAAAAACAGTAAGTACTAAAGTGAATATCTCAACCAAATAATACAGTTCTTAATACCAAAAATTCAAAATGTTATCAGATATCCCTCTAGAGGGACATATCAGCAGATCCATTGTAACTACTGAACAATGAAGGAAATGGTGAATTATACCCAACACAAGTTAATTCGCAATTCACACACGAAAATAAAATGTCAGATCTACAGCAGCAATATCAACCTCCTCTTACACCAAAATCATATGCATCAAGAACATTTTAACAAATTAGAACAACAAAACAAAATACTACAACAATTTCATCATATACGGACCGACCCAACAAACAGCTCGGAGGAAGCAGCATTTGTTCTACAAATACAAGTGGAAATTGCACAGTCGGCCGAAAACCTTCAAACTGCAGAAGATCAGCAGAAAACATCAGTGAACTTCATCAATCAACAAATACACAGCATCCACTTACCAAAAGTAGTAGAAAGTTAAAGTTAAGGTAAAAGAAAACCACAAGGCCCACATCAATGTAAAAAATGCTTTATTTATGGACACACAAAAAATTATTGCATAATGCCCCCAAAATGTGGATACTGTGCAGAACATCATTGCACAAAAGACTGTGAATTATTACAATCCACAAACCCACCTCCCCCAATTTGTACTCTATATAAAGAAACCTATGTGGCTACTTCTAAACAATGTAAGTATTTTCCAAAATGTAAGTGAATCCAACAATGAAACAAATTCAATACCCAAATTCAAACCTTACAATCACAAAACGATTATGGAAACAAAACTTACAAACATTCTCACAACAATCGAACATAAATCAAAACCCATTACTTTCACAAATAACATTCAATAACAATCAAAAGATACATACACCTGGCAAAAATACAGAAGCAGAGACTTAAAGTAAATGCTAAATAAACTAACACACAAAGAAAAAACAGCTTTAGACGAACACAGAATCCCACAATATAAAAATTTCATTAAAAAATAAATCCTAAAGTCGGCAATTTATGGCAGGTTACAAAACAAATATTGAAAGAAACAACAATTATACCAGAGTTAAAGAAATTAGATAAAACAGCTACAACAACAACAAAAGAAAAATGTGAAATACTAGCTGAACATTTCCAAGAAACATTTGCTCTAAATACAACTTCAAACAGTAACTATACAAACCGAATCAATAACTGTGAAGTAACAACAGGTACACACCATATCACCAAATGAAACATACCAACACCTGCCTAACCAAATATCAGCTGGAATAGACCAAATACCAACCATATTTTTACAAAAACTAAATAAGAAAGCTATTAGCTACTAACTGCAATATTCAACTCAATGTTAAGAATAGGGTACTACACAACAAAATGGAAACACTCAATAGTAATTCTGATACCAAAACCAGGTAAAAACCCAGCCTCTACAGAAAACTATAGACCTATAAGTCTAATCCCTATCATAGCCAAAGGAATGGCAAAACTAATTATAAAAAGACTACTTTTTTTTAATTTGTTGCATCTTCAATTCACGTTTCCAAGTCCCGGGGAGCGTTGAGCACTTTGCGCAATCGGAGTAATCCTCCGTTAATATTTCAATGTCACATCCGTCACGACTCGTCATTTGTAAAGAGGACCGCCAAGTAGCATCTCCGCGTACGCGCCTCCTACTACGTGCCCCTGCGTCATTACTCAGCGGCCAGAATTGGGAAGGAATTAGGATAGGGTTTAGGACACTTTACAGGGGTTGGAGCAGCCCCTGTTGAGCATGCAAACTCCTATTGTCGTAACAAATTTCACACGAGGTTCTACGGGGATTCTTCGGGAAATCGAACCCGGACCCCCACTGGTGAAACGCAAGCAAGTGACTTCGCCATTGAGCCAGGAGAGCATTACATCCTCTGGCTCCTGAAATACATTAATGAAATATCATACTTTTTCAATTTGGATTTAAAGAAAAACACTCGACACCACACTAAGTTTTAAGAATTACAGAACTAATATATACAAATTTCGACCAAAAAAGCAGACCTTTCGGCAGTATTTCTGGACGAAACCCAAGCTTTTGACAGAGTTTGACGAGGGATTTATATTTAAATTACAAGAAACTGGCTTACCCCTTTGCTAGGTCAAAATAATACAAAGCTTCTTAAAAGAAAGAGTTTTTAGTGAGAATAAACAGAAGGGGCACAACAAGGCAACCCATTATCAGCAACTTTGTTAAACATATTCACAGCATATTTCCCAACGACTCAAAACACAACAATATAGCTATTTACTAATGACAGTGCAATACTAACCTCTAACAAGTTTCTAAAAACAGCCACAAAAAATCTACAAGAAGAACTAAACGAAGTAAACCAATGGGCAGACTAAACCCTAATAAATGTTTAGCAAAAATATTCACACTATGCCCATTAACCACTACTCCCAAACCTCTAAAGCTTTTTGATAAAACACTCGACTGGTTACCAAAAAACAAATCTATCAAATATCTGGGAATATTAATGCACACCAAACTAACATGGGCAAATCATATAAATGACAAAATAATGCAAGCAAACGGAAGGCTACATAAATTGTACCCGTTAATTAACAGAAAAAACGCTCTCAAAACAAAATATACACTAGTCCTAATCAAATTTACAGAGCAATAGTTCTTCCCAATATAATGTGTGCATGCCCAATATGGTACAACATCTCTGCGACTAATATAAAGAAAATACAAACCTTCTAAAATAAAATCTTACGTATGGCTGTAAATACCCTCCAGTTCATTAGAACACTCAATTACACGAAGAATTAAAAGCAGAAACTATCCATCAAATAATGCTGAAACTTTCATATTACTTTTTCATATATTTACATAATATACCAGCATCTGGCCGTTACAACCTTGGTTCATCAGCAACAACATCAGCAAAAACAGATTTCCACATGACAAATATTTAATACAATTTGCTGACCTTATATCTTTCATAATTGGAATAAACAATGCAAGGAATAATCAACAAATTTACTGGAAAAACAACAAACAATAATTAGGAATTTGTAGGCTTTTCTTCTTCTATTTATCTAAAGAATAACTGTTTTTTAAGAATGTTACCCTTTGTCCCAGTGTTGATTGAAACGTATTTCGCTGATTGTTTACTTTTGTATGTTTTTATGAATTGTTATTTATATGAAAACAAACCCTTTAAATCAGTTATGCTGCTCTGTGGAAATGAATATATATATATATATATATATATATATATATATATATATTGTGGCGTTATGGGATTATACAACCCCATAACACCACCGTTTCGTCGGCATGAATACCCACGGGCAGCGAGGAGAGCAGACGAAAACCAGAGTATCTAAACGCGCAGCCTGGTATCCGTTGCTCGTACTAATCAAAGACGTACTAGTAAGCAACGTTTTTTCCTGTGAAGAACTGAGGGAGGAGAAATACCCCCGCCACGGAGAATTTCCCCAGGCTTCGAACCATAAATACCCGAGATCGCAAGCGGAAGCTTTTTTTTCTTGCCAGCACGCGTCGGGTAAGCAGCTCTCTTCTGGTTGTCGCCGTTCGTCGAGTAAGCAGCATTTAATCACCGCTCGTCAAACTTAGTATTTGCCGCCGCAACGACTGCTAGGTAGGAGTTTCCGGCGTCGTACAGACGTGCTAGTTAGTCGTCCGCGAAGTAGTGAGGAATTAGTAAAGTATTCTTCTGTTAACCAATACGGGAAGTAAAAATTTACCCGTTGTGAGAAAAGCTCTGAAAGTTCTTGATTAACGGAGTAAAAGGAGGAACGAGCGAGGCGCTTGCACTAGCATTCAGGGAAGTGCAAGGGACATTTTTCCACAACGCGGGCGTAATCAAAGGCGCCGGTAGCAGCCGAGGGAGAAGAAGAGGCCGATTAGGGAGGACGGAAGAAGACGCGAGTCGACCGGAGAAGAAGACGCCGTCTAGGAAGACAGAAGAGGACGCAAGAGGACAGCGCAGACGACGCAGAGGCTGGAATCGAGCAACGTGGTGCAGAAGCCATCACGCGACATCAAGGTTGGAAATTGGACAGTTTTCGAGGTAACTTTAGAACTGCGAAAAGTAGGTCAAGTTCACGTCGGCAGGGAAAAGACTAGTACAAGAAGTGTTAGGAAACTGAGGACACGGGTGGTAATAATTTGCAGCATTGTAGTGGGAGATTTTTGATGCGCTATTGCCTGCCTTAAATCATTCTATTTGGAACATTCATTATTCTGCTATTAGCAGTTACAATTAAATTATAAATTGAGAGTAGTGCACTTGCCCACATTTTGTTCTTGTATGTAATATTTTTTTTAAAAAAAGGCAAGAGATTGTAAACTAAGTTTGGTTTCATGTACAAATGTAACTAGGATAGCTTAAATTTAGACATAATTAATTTTCAAAGGGAATTCCCAGTGTAGGTTAGAGAAATTGTTTTAGAGAATTAGTTTCGAAGAGAATTAACTGTTCATTCATTTTATGGGCTGTAAAGGTTTCTATTTGTGTTTTTTTGTGATTATTTTGTAAAGTGTGATTCTATTCTTGATTTTGTTTTTCTTTGTCATTAACTTATGCCACAGAGTTTTGGGTAAATTATACGCTCGTTTATGTGCAATTTGTGTGATTTTATTGTGTCAAGGGTTCAAACCTTTCTCGTACCCTAAAGATCCTGCTCCCGAGATTTTAAGCTCGCTTCACGAGCATAATATCTTATCAACCCGCTTACAGTTCATGCGGCTGTGTTAAGAAGGTACCAGTTGTGTGTCAGGTGGGGGTGTTAGAATATATATATATATATATATATATATATATATAATAGGAATCTTTATATTTTTCCTTATTTGTGTTTCTTTTGGATTTATCTTTTTAATTTTATATTTTTTATTAATATTAACATAATTTGGTAAGTTCTTTCTCATCTATTTACACTTTTTATTTACTACATTTTTTTATTCATACTTGTTTTATTCCATACTTTCGTCTGTGATTACTGTGGAATTTTTTAATACTTTCATTCCAAACAATATTATGAAAATTTGTTTTTATCTACAGACACGAATATTAAATTTTTGTACACATGTGATGATGCGTATACATATTATGCGGAACGGTGCTGCGGTATTTTATGAAAAATATGTTGTTTTTTCAAAAACAAGTACAATAATTGACCAAAATGAAAACTAGGGGTGCCAAAACAGCACATACTTTCTCGTCCGTAATTTCACGCAAAATTACGCGAAAAGTACTAAAATTTTCGAAACAAAGTACGTGACCTTATTTCAAAATCTATCTTTAAGAAATTGATTTCATTGAGGGGAAAATCGATATCTTTAATATTTTAATTGTAGGAAGACACCGAAAAAACTCTGAACTTTTGCAATTTTCGAAAAATCAGGTTTTTCAACGATCATGAGAACTACACCACTCTCGTAAACTCACTCTCTTAAATGTCTACACACTCTACACAACTCTCTTAAATGTTCTTCACACTATCCAACAACAAAATTTAATCAAAATCGATGGAGCCATTTTTTGAAACTTTGGAAAATGTCCCAGCGGCATCATGTAAAGTACCCCCAGAATTCAAATATCGATTTTAAATCCAAGGCGCGACGACATCAGCCACATCGATTGAGGAATATGAGTTTTGAAGAAAATCGGCTGAACGGTTTAGCCGCTAGCGTTGTTGACAGACGGACAGACGTTTTGCCGTCATTCGATTTTTCGGTATGGAGGACTCACAAAAAATGGATTCTTGCTACTCTAATTTTAGAAACTGGTCTTTTCCACTTTCTCGTTACCAGAGCCCGGCTATAAGAGCTTTTCTGCCGAAAATTTCCCTTCTTTGAACAGCATTACCTAATCTTCTATTTACTCCATAGCGAGATAGTAAAAAGGATACCGGAGTGTTAAAATATTGTCATAGAATTTCCGCAGTATCTTTCTTATCCTATTAATACATATACAAAAGTCAGAATAATCCGTAATTTTCACCAGGCGCCCAATGAGGTAAAGAATGTTAATAAGCTACGCGGTACTGCCCAACACTAGGAAACAGACGACAATGTCTCTACAAGCACATACCCTCTGAGTCGGCCGAAATCTTTTAAAGGTCTTTTTCAAAATTGCCCCGTTTTCTGAGATAAACACGCATTCCTTTTATGATCCAATCATACTTTCAATAACCCCAAATTGTAAGCACAGTCCGTACTTTTTTCGGTTTTTCCAACACCATGTCCACTAAATATTGATTTTTTATAATATTTATTACGGACAAACTACAAAAAACAAGGACGATAAAATAAAAGGAGCTCTTTGCTTTGTTCGATGGAGTGCTGAATTGCAAGGGAGTGAAGGCAGAACAAATTTGTAGAAACATAGCAATAAGCCACATAAATAATTGAGGGTAGATAGAAATGCCAAACAAACCAAAGTAGAGCAGGGCAGGAGAACCAATGTACTATTTAACACTCCCTCAATTTGTTGGGAAACTCACGATCCCCGATACATCCATCCCGCCCCATTCTCCACCCGCAACCCACTTCGCGCACGCCTTCCCCGCCACACCCACCCCGACCCCCCATACGCGCTCTGAACCCCGCCCTCCACCCCATTCGCTCCGCGCCCCGCGCCCTCCACACCGCACACCTCACTCCGCACTTTCCAACCTGCACTCCCTGCACTCCCCGTCTCCTACATTTGGCATCATGCAACTCACTCTACATCCTATTCCCTCTCTCCCGCTATTCCGTCCCCTGTTAGGTACCAGTTCGAGGCTCTGACGTGGGGCGAAAGGAGGTAGGCTGAGGGCAGCGGCGCGCCAATGAGCCCCGGCGGCTCGCTGTAGGCTGCACTCAGGTCGAGCTCCTCGAGCCAAGATATTTGCTTCGTTCACGCGATCTCCAAGTGCGTTGTCCACACACGGAAAAGGCCCTGCTCCCGAGTGCAGTGTTCATGCTCCGCCAACACGCCCGCACGCTGCACCAGCCCGCGCACGCACCAACGCGCGCGCCGCGAGGCCTCAAGGGGGTCGGGAGGACAGAGGAAAGGTCCGGCAAAAGGAGAAACTCTCATTCGTGTACTAGTAGTGTCTGTTCAAATGGAGCTATTTCCACTTCAGAAGAAAACATTTCATCCCCTCGTGCGATGGCAACGCATGGATACTATCGAAAGTTACATCCAGTTCTCATTATTACGCAGTTGAATACCCTCCATGTTTTGTAATTTTCCTCAAAAGTGGGTGCATTAATTTATCTGGAACTTGTTTTTTCGTTTCCTGAATAATTTGTTTTTATAGAAATAGTTCCATTTGAACAGATTTTCCAGTTGCGAAAGAAGTACAGTCTGGTTGGGATAGCTTTCAGGAATACTATATAATCAATTTTGTTCATGAAAATAATTTTGGATTACTCGCGAGGAAACATTTCTTATTTTCAAATGTCAACGCCTTTTTTGTAATACAAGAAGAGGAAAAAGAAATGAGTTTCCAAAAAATGAATTTATTAACTAACTATACGTCAGATGCAGCATTACACTGACAAACATATTTTGAGGTATTTTATTTCATCTTCAGTGTCTGCAACAGGTTATTAAGGAGAACTATAAAATGTACAACATAATTTTTTTACTTATAGTTTACATTTTATAGTTAAAAACATTTAATGATTTCCTTAATATTCTGTTGAAGACACTTAAGATGAGGTAAAATACCTAGAAACATATTTGTCAGTGTAATGCTGTAACTGACGCATAGTTAGTTGTTAAATTCTGTTGGTGGAAGATAATTTCTTTTTCCTCCCGCTGTATTACAATCATGGAATTCCACAATGTTTCTGCGTAAATTCAATGCTTTTTTGGAACATTTATTCTTAATTCATAATGTACAGTAAGAAGATGTCGGAATCAGAATCCCAAAGAAGCGTCCGCAGATTATACTTTTCACCCATATGCGAAGTTTTTACTTTTTACAATAAATAAAAAGGAAGATTCGAATAGAGGGAAGAAATAGGCAACTGAGAGACGAGGACACGGAAAAGTGACAGTCCAGGAGAAAGAAAACGGAAAAGCTTGAGTCACCTTCAGAAGTGAGAATGTCAAGGTAAAGAGAAAAGTCGTAAACGGTTGCATGGGAAAACATGACACGATGGCGAAGAAAGGACACGAGGTGTTACCAGGTAGACGGTTGCAGGATGTTCTCGTGACACATTTTTAATAGGATAAGAAAGATACTGCGGAAATTCTATGACAATATTTTAACACTCCGGTATCCTTTTTACTATCTCGCTATGGAGTAAATAGAAGATTAGGTAATGCTGTTCAAAGAAGGGAAATTTTCGGCAGAAAAGCTCTTATAGCCGGGCTCTGGTAACGAGAAAGTGGAAAAGACCAGTTTCTAAAATTAGAGTAGCAAGAATCCATTTTTTGTGAGTCCTCCATACCGAAAAATCGAATGACGGCAAAACGTCTGTCCGTCTGTCAACAACGCTAGCGGCTAAACCGTTCAGCCGATTTTCTTCAAAACTCATATTCCTCAATCGATGTGGCTGATGTCGTCGCGCCTTGGATTTAAAATCGATATTTGAATTCTGGGGGTACTTTACATGATGCCGCTGGGACATTTTCCAAAGTTTCAAAAAATGGCTCCATCGATTTTGATTAAATTTTGTTGTTGGATAGTGTGAAGAACATTTAAGAGAGTTGTGTAGAGTGTGTAGACATTTAAGAGAGTGAGTTTACGAGAGTGGTGTAGTTCTCATGATCGTTGAAAAACCTGATTTTTCGAAAATTGCAAAAGTTCAGAGTTTTTTCGGTGTCTTCCTACAATTAAAATATTAAAGATATCGATTTTCCCCTCAATGAAATCAATTTCTTAAAGATAGATTTTGAAATAAGGTCACGTACTTTGTTTCGAAAATTTTAGTACTTTTCGCGTAATTTTGCGTGAAATTACGGACGAGAAAGTATGTGCTGTTTTGGCACCCCTAGTTTTCATTTTGGTCAATTATTGTACTTGTTTTTGAAAAAACAACATATTTTTCATAAAATACCGCAGCACCGTTCCGCATAATATGTATACGCATCATCACATGTGTACAAAAATTTAATATTCGTGTCTGTAGATAAAAACAAATTTTCATAATATTGTTTGGAATGAAAGTATTAAAAAATTCCACAGTAATCACAGACGAAAGTATGGAATAAAACAAGTATGAATAAAAAAATGTAGTAAATAAAAAGTGTAAATAGATGAGAAAGAACTTACCAAATTATGTTAATATTAATAAAAAATATAAAATTAAAAAGATAAATCCAAAAGAAACACAAATAAGGAAAAATATAAAGATTCCTATTATATATATATATATATATATATATATATATATATATATATATATATATATATATATATTCTAACACCCCCACCTGACACACAACTGGTACCTTCTTAACACAGCCGCATGAACTGTAAGCGGGTTGATAAGATATTATGCTCGTGAAGCGAGCTTAAAATCTCGGGAGCAGGATCTTTAGGGTACGAGAAAGGTTTGAACCCTTGACACAATAAAATCACACAAATTGCACATAAACGAGCGTATAATTTACCCAAAACTCTGTGGCATAAGTTAATGACAAAGAAAAACAAAATCAAGAATAGAATCACACTTTACAAAATAATCACAAAAAAACACAAATAGAAACCTTTACAGCCCATAAAATGAATGAACAGTTAATTCTCTTCGAAACTAATTCTCTAAAACAATTTCTCTAACCTACACTGGGAATTCCCTTTGAAAATTAATTATGTCTAAATTTAAGCTATCCTAGTTACATTTGTACATGAAACCAAACTTAGTTTACAATCTCTTGCCTTTTTTTAAAAAAAATATTACATACAAGAACAAAATGTGGGCAAGTGCACTACTCTCAATTTATAATTTAATTGTAACTGCTAATAGCAGAATAATGAATGTTCCAAATAGAATGATTTAAGGCAGGCAATAGCGCATCAAAAATCTCCCACTACAATGCTGCAAATTATTACCACCCGTGTCCTCAGTTTCCTAACACTTCTTGTACTAGTCTTTTCCCTGCCGACGTGAACTTGACCTACTTTTCGCAGTTCTAAAGTTACCTCGAAAACTGTCCAATTTCCAACCTTGATGTCGCGTGATGGCTTCTGCACCACGTTGCTCGATTCCAGCCTCTGCGTCGTCTGCGCTGTCCTCTTGCGTCCTCTTCTGTCTTCCTAGACGGCGTCTTCTTCTCCGGTCGACTCGCGTCTTCTTCCGTCCTCCCTAATCGGCCTCTTCTTCTCCCTCGGCTGCTACCGGCGCCTTTGATTACGCCCGCGTTGTGGAAAAATGTCCCTTGCACTTCCCTGAATGCTAGTGCAAGCGCCTCGCTCGTTCCTCCTTTTACTCCGTTAATCAAGAACTTTCAGAGCTTTTCTCACAACGGGTAAATTTTTACTTCCCGTATTGGTTAACAGAAGAATACTTTACTAATTCCTCACTACTTCGCGGACGACTAACTAGCACGTCTGTACGACGCCGGAAACTCCTACCTAGCAGTCGTTGCGGCGGCAAATACTAAGTTTGACGAGCGGTGATTAAATGCTGCTTACTCGACGAACGGCGACAACCAGAAGAGAGCTGCTTACCCGACGCGTGCTGGCAAGAAAAAAAAGCTTCCGCTTGCGATCTCGGGTATTTATGGTTCGAAGCCTGGGGAAATTCTCCGTGGCGGGGGTATTTCTCCTCCCTCAGTTCTTCACAGGAAAAAACGTTGCTTACTAGTACGTCTTTGATTAGTACGAGCAACGGATACCAGGCTGCGCGTTTAGATACTCTGGTTTTCGTCTGCTCTCCTCGCTGCCCGTGGGTATTCATGCCGACGAAACGGTGGTGTTATGGGGTTGTATAATCCCATAACGCCACAATATATATATATATATATATATATATATATATATATATATATATATATATATATATATATATATATATATATATTCATTTCCACAGAGCAGCATAACTGATTTAAAGGGTTTGTTTTCATATAAATAACAATTCATAAAAACATACAAAAGTAAACAATCAGCGAAATACGTTTCAATCAACACTGGGACAAAGGGTAACATTCTTAAAAAACAGTTATTCTTTAGATAAATAGAAGAAGAAAAGCCTACAAATTCCTAATTATTGTTTGTTGTTTTTCCAGTAAATTTGTTGATTATTCCTTGCATTGTTTATTCCAATTATGAAAGATATAAGGTCAGCAAATTGTATTAAATATTTGTCATGTGGAAATCTGTTTTTGCTGATGTTGTTGCTGATGAACCAAGGTTGTAACGGCCAGATGCTGGTATATTATGTAAATATATGAAAAAGTAATATGAAAGTTTCAGCATTATTTGATGGATAGTTTCTGCTTTTAATTCTTCGTGTAATTGAGTGTTCTAATGAACTGGAGGGTATTTACAGCCATACGTAAGATTTTATTTTAGAAGGTTTGTATTTTCTTTATATTAGTCGCAGAGATGTTGTACCATATTGGGCATGCACACATTATATTGGGAAGAACTATTGCTCTGTAAATTTGATTAGGACTAGTGTATATTTTGTTTTGAGAGCGTTTTTTCTGTTAATTAACGGGTACAATTTATGTAGCCTTCCGTTTGCTTGCATTATTTTGTCATTTATATGATTTGCCCATGTTAGTTTGGTGTGCATTAATATTCCCAGATATTTGATAGATTTGTTTTTTGGTAACCAGTCGAGTGTTTTATCAAAAAGCTTTAGAGGTTTGGGAGTAGTGGTTAATGGGCATAGTGTGAATATTTTTGCTAAACATTTATTAGGGTTTAGTCTGCCCATTGGTTTACTTCGTTTAGTTCTTCTTGTAGATTTTTTGTGGCTGTTTTTAGAAACTTGTTAGAGGTTAGTATTGCACTGTCATTAGTAAATAGCTATATTGTTGTGTTTTGAGTCGTTGGGAAATATGCTGTGAATATGTTTAACAAAGTTGCTGATAATGGGTTGCCTTGTTGTGCCCCTTCTGTTTATTCTCACTAAAAACTCTTTCTTTTAAGAAGCTTTGTATTATTTTGACCTAGCAAAGGGGTAAGCCAGTTTCTTGTAATTTAAATATAAATCCCTCGTCAAACTCTGTCAAAAGCTTGGGTTTCGTCCAGAAATACTGCCGAAAGGTCTGCTTTTTTGGTCGAAATTTGTATATATTAGTTCTGTAATTCTTAAAACTTAGTGTGGTGTCGAGTGTTTTTCTTTAAATCCAAATTGAAAAAGTATGATATTTCATTAATGTATTTCAGGAGCCAGAGGATGTAATGCTCTCCTGGCTCAATGGCGAAGTCACTTGCTTGCGTTTCACCAGTGGGGGTCCGGGTTCGATTTCCCGAAGAATCCCCGTAGAACCTCGTGTGAAATTTGTTACGACAATAGGAGTTTGCATGCTCAACAGGGGCTGCTCCAACCCCTGTAAAGTGTCCTAAACCCTATCCTAATTCCTTCCCAATTCTGGCCGCTGAGTAATGACGCAGGGGCACGTAGTAGGAGGCGCGTACGCGGAGATGCTACTTGGCGGTCCTCTTTACAAATGACGAGTCGTGACGGATGTGACATTGAAATATTAACGGAGGATTACTCCGATTGCGCAAAGTGCTCAACGCTCCCCGGGACTTGGAAACGTGAATTGAAGATGCAACAAATTAAAAAAAAGTAGTCTTTTTATAATTAGTTTTGCCATTCCTTTGGCTATGATAGGGATTAGACTTATAGGTCTATAGTTTTCTGTAGAGGCTGGGTTTTTACCTGGTTTTGGTATCAGAATTACTATTGAGTGTTTCCATTTTGTTGTGTAGTACCCTATTCTTAACATTGAGTTGAATATTGCAGTTAGTAGCTAATAGCTTTCTTATTTAGTTTTTGTAAAAATATGGTTGGTATTTGGTCTATTCCAGCTGATATTTGGTTAGGCAGGTGTTGGTATGTTTCATTTGGTGATATGGTGTGTACCTGTTGTTACTTCACAGTTATTGATTCGGTTTGTATAGTTACTGTTTGAAGTTGTATTTAGAGCAAATGTTTCTTGGAAATGTTCAGCTAGTATTTCACATTTTTCTTTTGTTGTTGTTGTAGCTGTTTTATCTAATTTCTTTAACTCTGGTATAATTGTTGTTTCTTTCAATATTTGTTTTGTAACCTGCCATAAATTGCCGACTTTAGGATTTATTTTTTAATGAAATTTTTATATTGTGGGATTCTGTGTTCGTCTAAAGCTGTTTTTTCTTTGTGTGTTAGTTTATTTAGCATTTACTTTAAGTCTCTGCTTCTGTATTTTTGCCAGGTGTATGTATCTTTTGATTGTTATTGAATGTTATTTGTGAAAGTAATGGGTTTTGATTTATGTTCGATTGTTGTGAGAATGTTTGTAAGTTTTGTTTCCATAATCGTTTTGTGATTGTAAGGTTTGAATTTGGGTATTGAATTTGTTTCATTGTTGGATTCACTTACATTTTGGAAAATACTTACATTGTTTAGAAGTAGCCACATAGGTTTCTTTATATAGAGTACAAATTGGGGGAGGTGGGTTTGTGGATTGTAATAATTCACAGTCTTTTGTGCAATGATGTTCTGCACAGTATCCACATTTTGGGGGCATTATGCAATAATTTTTTGTGTGTCCATAAATAAAGCATTTTTTACATTGATGTGGGCCTTGTGGTTTTCTTTTACCTTAACTTTAACTTTCTACTACTTTTGGTAAGTGGATGCTGTGTATTTGTTGATTGATGAAGTTCACTGATGTTTTCTGCTGATCTTCTGCAGTTTGAAGGTTTTCGGCCGACTGTGCAATTTCCACTTGTATTTGTAGAACAAATGCTGCTTCCTCCGAGCTGTTTGTTGGGTCGGTCCGTATATGATGAAATTGTTGTAGTATTTTGTTTTGTTGTTCTAATTTGTTAAAATGTTCTTGATGCATATGATTTTGGTGTAAGAGGAGGTTGATATTGCTGCTGTAGATCTGACATTTTATTTTCGTGTGTGAATTGCGAATTAACTTGTGTTGGGTATAATTCACCATTTCCTTCATTGTTCAGTAGTTACAATGGATCTGCTGATATGTCCCTCTAGAGGGATATCTGATAACATTTTGAATTTTTGGTATTAAGAACTGTATTATTTGGTTGAGATATTCACTTTAGTACTTACTGTTTTTAGTTCAGTATTGACACAAATAGATAAATACGTTTTATGTTTTTGTCTATCGATATTCTACCGAAATATAATTGTTCGTAGTGTAGTTTTGCTGCAATGGGGCAAAACGGTCGTTGGCTACGCATATGCAAAAGAATTATCGATCGCACTAGTTCAGACAAGACCTTTTTTTTGTTATTTACCCATTATGACCTAGCGTGACCATGTGATCACGCTGCACAACATGCCGCTTTCTGGCTTCTGGTGTTTTCGGCATATTTTGTATTAAACTTAAAAGCAAAATAATTGATATCTAAAACATTAATTTACTTATCAATGTTGGTATTATTGCGTTTTTGTCGACTTTCATTTGTTTACGTGCACAGCTTTCAGGCGGTGTTTTAGGTGAGGTGCTGAGATGATGGCGCGTAATGAGAGGTGAGCTTTTTTTGTACGAAATAGAAATGTCTCTTCAATTTTTCTGTATTATTCCTTTAGTTGAACGTATGGGTCATAAAATATCATAACTTCAAATGGTAAATTGGTTTACATAGGGAGGAATTCAAAGTTAAATTCTGTTGTGACCATATGGTCACGCTAGGCACGAGACAATGTTAGGTTATGTTTGCTTCTTTCGAATTTCAGGTCGCTGACTTTGCAGGAAATAATAGATTTATTGGAAGATGTGGAGGAAGATGTTACAGAGGTATTTATGGGACCCCCAGAGGTGCGAGAGGAATCAGATGAAGATTCTGGAGATGAATTATCAGGTTTTATGGACAATTTGAGTAGTAAGCAATTGCAAACAGCTGCTAAAGCGGTTCTGGCAAATGGAGAAGTTATTAGAGATTGCTGACGGTGAAGATGATAAACCATGCACTTCAGAAATAATTAGAAAGCAGAAACCAAAGACATTGCGCGGAAAGAAAACTGTATGTTTCACGTAAATGGTCTCTCGAGGATTTCCCTGAAAATAATGTTTTGTTTCCAGAGCCTAATTTTAGTGCATATAGGGGTCTTATATGCACAATGCACAGACGCTTTCGAACTTTTTTTTGACTTCGAAATGTTCGATTATTTGGTTCAACAATCAAATATTTATCCTCTTTGGAGGAACCTACCTTTACCAGGCATTACTATGGAGGAAATGAAGTGTTTCATTTGCATTCTTATTTTGTCTGGGTATGTTCAATTGCCCGGGAAAATATACTTTTGAGATCCTTCAAGTGACATGAGAAATATTTTAGTATATAGCAACAGCATATTTAGTATATAGGAACAGCAATTTGAATAAAGATGACAAAATGTCAAAACTTAGACCATTCATGGATATGGCAAAAGAACGGTTTATTAGCCATTTCATTTCCCAACGCGAAATATGCTATGATGAGAGTATGATTGAATAATTTGGCAGGCATGGTTGTAAGCAGTGCATCAGGGGAAAGCCTATTCGCTTTGTTTACAAGGCTTGTGTCTAAACACCAATGTAGGGTACGTAGTAAACTCCAAATTCCATAAAACAACTGCCTTTCATACTATACTTTGACCATTTATTTACGGCAATGAGTCTCATGTCATCTGAAAAGTCGAGGGTATGAAGGGACAGGCACAATACGTCAGAACAGGGTGCCAAAAGATTGCCCTATTTCAAAGCTAGAGGAGATGAAAAAGATGCCCAGAGGAACTTTTGAGGCAGCATTCAGAGTAAAAGAAGAAATAAACCTCACTCGATTGATGGATAACAACACTGTCACTGTCGCGACCACCACACACAGTGTAAATCCAGTGACACCTGTTAAACGTTATTGCAGATCACAAAGGAAAATTATAAAAGTAGATCGTACAAATAACATTGCACAATACGACTTCATGGGTGGTACGGATCAAATGGACGGCAATGTTGGACCCTACAGAAAAGGAATAAGAGGGAAAAAGTGGTGGTGGCCCATCTTTACTTGGCTAGTGGACGTATGTGTTCATAATTCATGGATAATAATGAGGAACAAGGGTTCCATCATTTACCATTTAGATTTCAGAAGGGAAATAGTTCAAACATATTTGACTCTTTATAAAAATCCCCCCAAAGGGGCAGGACGTCCTTCTATATTGAAGACAGGTGGAAGAGTACTTTCAGGAGTTCGCTATGACGGTGTTGATCACTATGTTGAATCAGTCCCCAACAGAAAAAGAAAGCGTTGTGCTGGGGATATTTGTACTTCGGTTGGAAGAACACAATGCAGAAAATGCCACGTTGGTGTCTGTATATCTTGTTTTGCAAATTACCTCTCTTTGAGATAATCCCTTTCATTTTTGTTTACTGTATACTATTTATTATTTTCACTATTTTTATGTATTATTATATTTCTAGTGTTTGTTACGAATATTTCTGGTTGATATTTCATTTTTATAAGACTGAAAATTCAATAGCTTTGCTCTTTGAAACTTTAGCGATTTTATTCGTGTTAAGACCTAGTGTGACCATATGGTCACAAGCTGTATTTCAAAAACGTCTTCTTGGAAACGAATAAAATCCACGTTTTGTATTCCAAATTAAGTCTCTTAATAATACCCACACATTTCCCTTTGATTTTTTCACAAAAAGTAGGCCGCAACAACTTCTAGTTCA